>JALMGD010000033.1:1886700-2220354 GCA_023634205.1 Actinemys pallida
GGGGGTTCGCTGCGAGGGGGGTGGGAGCTCACCTCGAGGATGGGGTGGGGGGCCGGGGGGTGCGGCTGGGGGGGACTCACCTCGAGGATGGGGAGGCCTGGCGGGGTGGGGGGCCAGGGGGGGAACTGGGGGGGGGACTCACCTCGAGAATGGAGCGGCGGGGGGCTGGGGGGGGACTCACCTCGAGGATGGAGCGGTGGGGGGCGTGGCGGGGGGGACTCACCTCGAGGATGGAGCAGCGGGGAGCTGGGGGGGACTCACCTCGAGGATGGAGCTGGGGGGGCGGGGTGGGGGGGCCTGGGGCAGGAAGCTGTGGGGGAGACTCACCTCGAGGATGGAGTGGCGGGGCGCTGGGGGGCACGGCGGGGGGAGTTGGGGGGGACTCACCTCGAGGATGGAGCGGTGGGGAGCTGGGGGGCGTGACAGGGGGGGGACTCACCTCAAGGATGGAGCAGCGGGGGGCCGGGGGTTCCGGGGGGGCGCAACAGGGGGGGACTCACCTCAAGGATGGAGCAGCGGGGGGCTGGGAGGGAGCTGGGGGGCGTGGTGTGGGGGACTCACCTCGAGGATGGAGCGGCGGGGGGCTGGGAGGGAGTGGCGGGGTGGGGGGCCTGGGGGGGACTCACCTCGAGGATGGAGCGGCGGCGGGGCGGGGGGGCCTGGGGCAGGAAGCTGGAGGGGGGACTCACCTCGAGGATGGAGCTGGGGGGCGGGGGCGGGGCGGGGGGGCCTGGGGCAGGAAGCTGGGGGGGGGGGACTCACCTCGAGGATTGGAGCGGCGGCGGGGCGGGGGGCCGGGGGTCCCGGGGGGGCCGTGCAGCGCGGCAAAGCAGCCCCCGCAGACCCGGTTGGGGCCGGTTGTTGTCGTAGAGAAGCCGGGCCCGGAACTCGGAGCATTTCCCGCAGACCACCTGGGGGGTCGGGGGGGCAGCATGAGACTGGGGGGGACCCCGAGGCGGGGACAGCCCAGCCAGGGGGTCCCAGGCTCCCCGGGCCCCTCCCCCAGGCCAGCCCCCCCATCCCGTTCCCAGCCCCCGGACTCACGCCGGCCGCAGGCCCGGCAGTGGTGGCGGCGTCTGGTGAGGGCGGCGAAGGGCTCCTGGCACCGCATGCAGAGCGTCACCTCCTTCTCCCGGATCGGCGTTGGTGCCCGGCGCCCCAGCTCCCGGCCCCTGCACGGGGACAGCGTCATGGGGACAAGTGTCACGGGGGCCTTGCGCACGCACACTGGTCTTGCCCTCGCACGCGCACCCCCAGGTCCTGCCCTCGCACCCCCAGGTCCCGCCCTCGCACGCGCACCCCCAGGTCCCGCCCTCGCACGCGCACCCCCAGGTCCCGCCCTCGCACACAGGTCTCGCCCTCGCACACACACACCCAGGTCCTGCCCTTGCACGTGCACACACAGGTCACACCTCCGCATGCACAAATCCGCCCTCGCATGTGTGCACACAGGTCCTGCCCTTGCAGGATCAGGTCCTGCCCTCAGATGCAGACAGGTCCCGCCCACACTCAGCCATCCACACACGCACACACACAGAGACGCATGTACACACACCAACGTGCGCACAAACACACGTACACACGTGTGTGCGCTCACCGTCGATCCAGCCCAGGGCTCTTCCTCTTCCCGGGGGGCAGCTCCCACCGGCATCTGCTCCAGCTTCAGGATCGTGGCCCGAATCGCCTGGGGGGCAGGGGAATGAGAAGGGGAGGGAGGTGCCCCTTCCCCAGCAGCTCCCCTCCGCCTGTCCCCCCCGGAGCCCAGGACCCTCCCCACTGATGGGGGGGGGCAGGAGAGAGGTGACCCTGAGCTGAATTCCCCCCTCCCCCCTGCCCCCCCCGGATCGACCCCATGCTGGGGGAGGGGGGACGGTCCCAAAGCCCCCCACGTACCTGGATCCAGTCATGTTTCTCCTCCTCCGTCCTAAAGGGCAGAAACAGGAACACGGGGGGGCGTTAATGGGGGGGTGGGGTAGACGGGGGGGGAGGGGATAACCAGGCTGTGGAGGGAGGCAGAGGGGACACCAGGCTGGGGGGGACCGTGGGGAGATACCAGGCGGGAGGGCAGGGGGGATGCCAGGCGGGGTGGAGACCAGGGGCGGGGGCAGGGCAGATACCGGGGGAAGGGGCGGGGGGGAGATGAGACAGGGTGGGGGGGGGGACTCCCAGGGGGGCAGAGGGGATATCGGGGGGGGGGGGGAGATGTGGCAGGGGAAAGCCAGGGAGAGGCAGGGTGGCGTGGGAAAACCGGGGAGAGGCAGGGGGGATATCGGGGGGCACAGGGGGGATACCGGGAGAGCGGGGCGGAGACGAGGCAGGGTGGCGGGGGGAAAACCGGGGAGAGGCAGGGGGGATACTGGGGGGCATAAGGGGGAGACCGGGGGGGCAGGGGGGATATCGGGGGGGGAGATGAGGCAGGGTGGCAGGGGAAAACCGGGGAGAGGCAGGGGGGATATTGGGGGGCACAGGGGGATACCAGGGGGGATATCGGGGGTGAAACGAGGCAGGGTGGCGTGGGAAAAACCGGGGAGAGGCAGGGGGGATATCGGGGGGCACAGGGGGGATACCGGGGGGGCAGGGGGGATATCGGAGGGTGAGATGAGGCAGGGTGGCGGGGGAAAACCGGGGAGAGGCAGGGGGGATATCGGGGGGCACAGGGGGGATACCGGGGGGGGGGAGATGAGGCAGGGTGGCAGGGGAAAACCGGGGAGAGGCAGGGGAGATATCGGGGGGCACAGGGGGGATACCAGGGGGGGCAGAGGGGATATCGGGGGGGGTCTCCCTACCTCGCCTGCAGCTCCAGCGAACGCTGCTTCCCCGACACCAGGAAGGTCCGGGGCAGGTTGACGCCACTCGACTCCTTCACCTGCGGGACAGAGACGCTGGGATGGGAGCGGGCCGGGTCAGAAACCCCCCACCAACCCCCCCCCCGATCCGGGGAGCAGGATACCAGGGCAGTGAGGCGGGGGGGCGGGGGGGATACCGGGGCAGTGGGGCCCAGGGGAGGGGGGGATACTGGGGAACAGGGCAGAGGGGCCTGGGGGAGGGGGGGATGCCGGGGCAGAGGGGCGATACAGGGGCACAGGGGCCCGGGGGCGGGGGGGGGGGGATGCTGGGGCAGAGGGGCCCAGGGGAGAGGGAACTGGGGGAGGGGGGATACTGGGGGACAGGGGCCCCGGGGGAGGGGGATACAGGGGCCCAGGGGAGGGAGATGCCGGGCAGAGGGGCCTGGGGCAGGGGGGATACAGGGGCCCAGGGGGTCCGGGGAGGGGGGTACCAGGGCAGGGGGATCCAGGGGGATACAGGGGCCTGGGGGAGGGTGATGCTGGGGCAGAGGGCCCAGGGGTCTGGGGGCCGTGCTCCCCACGCACCTCCATCCCCTCCACGTCGATCCGGGCCCGGACCCCGAATTTCTGGCCAAGGAGGCGCAGTTTCGGGACGCAGCACAACAGCCGGTCGTTGAACTGGGGAGAAGGGGGTAGAAAGGGAGTAAGAGGTCACCCAGCCCCCACCAACCACCATGGGGTCAGAGGTCACCCAGCCCCCCCCAACCACCCCCAGGGGTCAGAGGCCCCCCTCCCAGCCCCAGGCAGCCTGCCCAGGGGTCTCTCACCAGGATCAGGTACCGGTCCTGTGTGGTCCCGTTCTTGGCCGACAGCTTGAGGATGTGGCCTTCCTTAATGAGCTCGTTAGTGGGGCTAACGATGTCCTCCTCCCCGCCCAGCAGCTCGTACACCTTCAGCAAGGAGTGCATCCGTTCCTGGGGCGAGAACAGGGGTCGGTCCTGACCACAGCCCAGCAGCCGCCCTGCCCCGCAGCTGGCATCTCGGGGCCAGGGGAGCCTCCTGTGCGGCGTTATGTGGGGCCGTTCCCAGCCGCCCCGCCCCAGAGGTGGCTGCATCTCGCGAGCCGTCCCCTTGCAGCGTTGTGTGTGGCTGTTCCCAGCCGCCCCGCCCCAGAGGTGGCTGCATCTCGCGAGCCGTCCCCTTGCAGCGTTGTGTGTGGCTGTTCCCAGCTGCCCCTCCCCAGAGGTGGCTGCATCTCGCGAGCCGTCCCCTTGCAGCGTTGTGTGTGGCTGTTCCCAGCTGCCCCGCCCCAGAGGTGGCTGCATCTCAGTGCTGGACAAGCCGTCCCCGTGGTACCCAGTCATCTCCCTACGCAGCCCTGCCCCGTTCCCCGCAGCACAGCGCCCCCTAGCGCCCAGGCCGGGACTCGCACTCGGACCCCATCATACCATTTTGCAGATGGCGGCGTTCGAATGCTCCGCTGCTGTCGCGATCAGCTGCAGGGACTCTGCGATCGGGGCGGAGAGACGGGGTGAGTCCAGGAGAGAGGCCCCCACCCAGCCCCCCACCCAGACACCCCCAGAGCCTCCTGCCCAGCCCCCCGAAACACCCCCAGAGCCCCCCGTCCATCCCCCCAGATACCCCCGCCCAGACACCCCCAGAGCCCCCCCCAGCCTGCCCCCTCAGAGCCCCCGTCCATCCCCCCAGATACCCCCGCCCAGCCCCCCCGCCCAGACACCCCCAGAGCCTCCTGCCCAGCCCCCCGAAACACCCCCAGAGCCCCCCGTCCATCCCCCCAGATACCCCCGCCCAGACACCCCCAGAGCCCCCCCCAGCCTGCCCCCTCAGAGCCCCCGTCCATCCCCCCAGATACCCCCGCCCAGCCCCCCGCCCAGACACCCCCAGAGCCTCCTGCCCAGCCCCCTGAAACACTCCCAGAACCCCCCGCCCAGCCTCCCACCCAGACACCCCCAGAGCCCCCCACCCAGCCTGCCCCCCACAGACACCCACAGAACCCCCCCATCCAGGCTGCCCCACCGATACCCACAGAGCCCCCCCCAGCCTGCTGCCTGGTCCCCCCCGATACCCACAGAGCCCCCAGGCTCCGGACACCGACAGAGCCCCCCGCCAGGCCCCCAGCCCAGCCTGCCCCCCAGACACACACACAGAGCCCTCAGCCCTGCATGCCCCCCCCCAACACCCACAGAGCCCCCCAGCCAGGCCCCCCGGACACCCCAGCGCCCCACTCACTCTCTGCGTCCCGGCTGTCCGGGGCGCCGGGGGGCAGGCGCTGCAAATAATCCTTGAGCAGAAGCTCGTAACGGGGAATCCTCTGGACGGGTTCCAGCATGTGGTGCTGCAGGGTGAGATTCCCGCAGGCCTCCTCCATCTGCAAAGGGGGGCTGTGAGCCCGGACGCCTGGGTTCCCTCCCCGGCTCCGGGAGGGAAGTGGGGGCTAGTGGGTTAGAGCAGGGGGGGGCTGGGAGCCAGGACTCCTGGGTTCTCTCCCTGGCTCTGGGAGGGGAGTAGGGTCCACTGGGTTAGAGCAGTGGGGCTGGGAGCCCGGACGCTGGTTCCTCACCTGGATCTGGTGGACGATCAGCTTGAAGTGGGCGGATCGCTCCATCCAGGTGTTGACGAGCTCCATGGCGCGATCGAAGTTCTTAACGTACTCCCCGTACATCTTGAGAAACGGCGCCAGCTTCTGCAGTATGTCCCCCGATGCGGGGGTGCCTGTCCCTGGGGGGGTATGGGGGGGGATCAGAGCTGGCACCCCCATGTCCTAGTCCCCACTCCCCGGAGCCAGTCAGTCCCCCATGCGGCGTTATGTGTGGCGGTTCCCCAGCCGCCCCACCCCAGAGATGGCTGCATCTCGGCGACGTCTCACCCCCCGGCCCGTAGCTCGCTCACCATTCCTGCATGCGCTTCTCCAGCTCTGGCAGCAGGAATTGCTGATGGAAACAGTAGATGGAACAGATGTTGGAGAAAATCCCCATCACCACGTCGCCGGGGAAAGAGCTTCTGCTGCGCGCTTCCTCCAGGAGACGGGCACAGAACACCTGCGGGGGGGAACCAGTGAGCACCACCAGCCCCCTCCCCTCCTCGAGCGAACCCAGGAGTCCGGGCTCCCAGCCACCCCTGCCCTAACCCACCAGCCCCCTCCCCTCCCCGAGCCGGGAGAGAACCCAGGAGTCCTGCTCCCAGCCCCTCCGCTCTAACCACTAGACCCCCTCCCCTCCCAGAGCCAGGGAGAGAACCCAGGTGTCCTGGCTCCCAGCCTCCCCGCTCTAACCACCAGACCCCCTCCCCTCCCAGAGCCAGGGAGAGAACCCAGGTGTCCTGGCTCCCAGCCTCCCCGCTCTAACCACCAGACCCCCTCCCCTCCCAGAGCCAGGGAGAGAACCCAGGAGTCCTGGCTCCCAGCCCCCCTGCCCTAACCCACCAGCCCCCCCTCCCCTCCCAGAGCTGGGGAGAACCCAGGAGTCCTGGTTCCCAGCCCCCTGCCCGAACCCACCAGCCCCCACTCCCCTCCCAGAGCCAGGGAGAGAACCCAGGTGTCCTGGCTCCCAGCCCCCCAGTTCCTGGTACCTGATCCAGCAGGTGCAGCCGGTGCGACGTAAGCCTTTTCTGTCTGAAGCAGCTCATTGGCGATGTGGAAGGCTTTCTGGGGGGCTGTGAGCTGGGGGTGCAGAGGGGGAGAGAGAGCTATCAACCCCATACACCCCTGCCCCAAGCCTCTGCCCCCCATGTTCCCACCTCACACACACAGACCTGCCCTGCCCCAAGCCCCCACCACCAGCTCTCTCCCCTGGCAGTCAGGGGTGGGAGCTGTGGGGGCCGTGGGCGGGGAGTGGGGCAGGGCAGGGGATTGGGCGGGGGTGCTCTCCCCTGGCGGTCAGAGCTGGGCGCTGGGGGACACCGTGGGGCAGGGAGCAGGGCAGGGGACGCTCTCCCCTGGCAGTGGGGCCGGGCGCTGGGGGGCGCCGTGGGGCAGGGAACGGGGCAAGGAGGCTCTCCCCTGGCAGTGGGGCCGGCGCTGGGGGGCGCTGGGGGCGAGGGGGCTGGGCAGGGGGGGCGATCTCCCCTGGCAGTGGGGCCGGGCGCTGGGGGGCGCTGGGGGCGAGGGGGCTGGGCAGGGGGGGCGATCTCCCCTGGCAGTGGGGCCGGGCGCTGGGGGGTGCCATGGGGCAGGGGGCTGGGCAGGGGTCTCTCCCCTGGCAGTGGGGCTGGGCGCTGGGGGGTGCCGTGGGGCAGGGGGCTGGGCAGGGGTCTCTCCCCTGGCAGTGGGGCCGGGTGCTGGGGGGCGCCGTGGGGCAGGGAGCATGGTGGGGGGCTGGGTGGGGGCCTCTGCCCCGCCAGTGAGGCCGGGCGCTGGGGGGCGCCGGATATCTCAGATCTCACCTCCGGCGCGTTGTCTCCCTCGCCCTGGGGGGGGCGCCGTGCCTGGTCCCAGCTCCCCGTCGTCCCCCGCTCCCCTCGTCCAGGTCGCTGTCCACCTCGGAGTCAGGGCAGGGGGGGGACCCCGGGACGCCCGGCCCCTCGTCCCCCCGAAGCCCAGCTCCTCGCTGGTGGAGGGGGAGCTGATGCTGTCAAAGCCGCTGTCCCGGTTGGCCAGTTTCCCGCTGGGGGCCGGGGGGGGCAGGCAGGGGGCCTGGTCCCCCCGCCCGGCTGACCCCAAGTCCTCCCCCCCTGGCAGATCCAAGAGCGCCAGCAGCTTGGGGGTTACATCGTCCCGCGCCGGCCTCCCCCAGGGCTCGGGGGGTCCGGGCTGGGGGGTGGCTGCTCCGGGGTCAGGATTACAGGGTCCTGTGGGAGGAAGGGAAACTGAGTCAGGACTCCTGGGTTCTCTGGGAGGGGAGCAGGGTCTGGTGGGTTGGAGCAAGGGTCGGGGGGAGCCTGGACTCCTGGGTTCTCTGGGAGGGGGAGGGGTCTGGTGGGTTAGAGCGGGGGTGGGGGGGAGCCCGGACTCCTGGGTTCTCTGGGAGGGGGAGGGGTCTGGCGGGTCAGAGCGGGGGTGGGGTGGAGCCCGGACTCCTGGATTCTCTGGGAGGGGGAGGGGTCTGGCGGGTTTAGAGCGGGGGTGGGGTGGAGCCTGGACTCCTGGGTTCTCTGGGAGGGGGAGGGGTCTGGTGGGTTGGAGCGGGGGTGGGGGGAGCCCGGACTCCTGGGTTCTCTGGGAGGGGGAGGGGTCTGGTGGGGTGGGGGGGAGCCCGGACTCCTGGGTTCTCTGGGAGGGGGAGGGGTCTGGTGGGTTGGAGCGGGGGTGGGGGGAGCCCGGACTCCTGGGTTCTCTGGGAGGGGAGCACTCACCTCTCAAACTTCTCGATGAGGGACAAGACGGCCGTGGAGCCAGCTCCATCCTGGCCCTCGGGGCGCAGTGTCGGGGGGCTCCGGGGGCCCAGGCGGGGGTTGGCCGGGAGGGGGCGTGAGGGCGGTGGGGGGGATGGGGGGGAGGGGGCCGCGGGGGATGGGTGCTCTGGAGGTGACCTGGCTTGGGAGGAACTGGAAAAGGGAAAGTAAGGAAAGGGTTAATGTGACCCCCCCCCAGTGCCAAGCCCCCCCAGCACCTCCCCCAGCCCCTGCCCCCTCCCCCAGCACCTCCCCCAGCCCCCTGCCCTCTCCCCCAATACCCCACCCCCAATGTCCCCACAGCACCTCCCCCAGCCCCTGCCCCAATGCCCCCCCAGCACCCTCCCCCAGCCCCCTCCCCCCAATACCCCACTCCCAATGTCCACCCAGCACCTCCCCCAGCGCCCCGCCCCCAATGCCCCCCAGCACCTCCCCCAGCCCCCCCCAATACCCCACCCCCAATGTCCCCCCAGCACCCCGCCCCCAATGCCCCTCCAGCACCTCCCCCAGCCCCCTGCCCCCTCCCCCCAATACCCCACCCCCAATGTCCACCCAGCACCTCCCCCAGCGCCCCGCCCCCAATGCCCCTCCAGCACCTCCCCCCAGCCCCTGCCCCCTCCCCCAATACCCCACCCCCAATGTCCCCCCAGCACCTCCCCCAGTGCCCCGCCCCCAATGCCCCTCCAGCACCTCCCCCAGCCCCCTGCCCCCTCCCCCCAATACCCCACCCACAATGTCCCCCCAGCACCTCCCCCAGCCCCCTGCCCCCTCCCCCCCAATACCCCACCCACAATGTCCCCCCAGCACCTCCCCCAGCCCCTGCCCCAATGCTCCCGCAGCACCTCCCCCAGCGCCCCGCCCCCAATGCCCCTCCAGCACCTCCCCCAGCCCCCTGCCCCCTCCCCCCAATACCCCACCCCCAATGTCCCCCCAGCACTTCCCCCAGCACTCCGCCCCCACGCTGCGGGACTCACCCTGTGGTTTGGGGCCCGGGGCCCGCCTGGGCAGGGCGGTTCGGGGCTCCCCCCCGTCGCTGTGGGGCCCGGGGTCTGAGCGGAGGCGCTGGGCAGTCTCCGGACGCCAGGGTTCGCTTCGCGGCTCCAGGGACAGACTCTTGACCAGCAACCGGGAGCCCTGGCCTGGGGGGCCTGGAAGAGAGAAGGGGGGTGGCTGGGTTGGAGGGGGTTGGGGGGGTCCTTCTGCCCCCCATCCCCTGCCACAAGTATGCCCTGCCCATCCCCCGCCAGCGCCCCCCCTGCAATTCCCCCTCCCCCACCTCTCCACAGCCCCCCCGGCCCCTTAGCGGGGTCCCCCCCAGTAGGTTCCAACCCCCTCCAGTTGCTGCTGAGCTCCCCTCCCCCACCCACGGCGCACCCCTCGCCCGGGGGGGACAAAGGTTAAAGGAGCAGAGGAGAAAACGGCTGAACTTTAGGAAGGGTGGAACAGGGGACCCAGGCGTCCAGGCTCCCAGCCCTTCCCCCCCCCCCCACCCCGCTCTCTAACCCACCAGACTCCCCCTCCCTTCCCAGAGCTGGGGAGAGAACCCAGGAGTCCTGGCTCCCAGCCCCCCCAGGGCCACTCACCCCCACTGCTCTCAGCGCTGGGACCGGGGCAGGAAGGGGGAAGTTTGGGGGGGGGGGGGGGGCGCTGGGATCCCAGATCTTAGCAACGGCCCTGCCCAGGAGACACAAACAGGCGGGATCCTGCCGGGCCGCAGCACAGCTTAAGGTGGAGGGAACCGGGCGCCAGCCCTGGGGGGGACTGGCTGGGGCAGGGGGGCGGGGAATGGGGCAGGGGCCTGTCCCCTCTGGGGGGTGCCGGCTCCCATCCGGCCATGGGGTGGGGGGCCTGGCTGGGTTCTATCCTGGGTTTTCTGTGCAACCAAATTTCTCTGTGCCTCAGTTTCCTTTGTCTATTCAGGCTGGCAGGTGAGGTATCGTCTCTCCCTGCCGGTGCCCCTCACTCCCGACCCGCAGCCCCTGCCAGCCCGGCCCTGCCGGTGCCCCTCACGCCCAACCTGCAGCCCTACCTGGTATCCCGATGCCACCTTAACTCCACCGGGTGTTGGCAGTGACTTCACCCACCTGGCTGCCTAGTAAGAACCTTGTCAGCCTTGGCACCGCCCCACCCGCCTGTGCCTGAGGGTGTGGGGTGGAGACAGGGCTCAGAGAACCCCCCCCCGCCAGCGCCCCTCACTCCCGACCCGCAGCCCCTGCTAGCCCAGCCCTGCCCCCCCCAGCCCTGCCGGCGCCCCTCACTCCTGACCCGCAGCCCCTGCTAGCCCAGCCCTGCCTCCCCGTCTGTGCCCCTCACTCCCGACCCACAGCCCCTGCTAGCCCAGCCCTGCCTCCCCGTCTGTGCCCCTCACTCTCAACCCGCAGCCCCTGCTAGCCCAGCCCTGCCCCCCCAGCCCTGCCAGCGCCCCTCACTCCCGACCCGCAGCCCCTGCTAGCCCAGCCCTGCCCCCCCCCAGCCCTGCCGGCGCCCCTCACTCCCGACCCGCAGCCCCTGCTAGCCCGGCCCTGCCCCCCAGCCCTGCCAGCGCCCCTCACTCCCCCAGTCCCCCCCAGTCTAGCTGCTCCCTGTACAGCAGTGACTTGAGGGGGTTAATGAACATCAGCAGCCAGAAATGGGGGGGGGCTGCAGGAGGTTGGGGCAGGATCTGATGCCCTGGGGATGGGCTCCTGTGGGGGAGGGGGGTCAGCAGGACAGGAGAGATGCCTGTCAAGATTGCCCAGGACTGTAGAGTATGGGGGGGAGATGCAGGGGGTTGTGGGTAATATGCAAATATCACCACTGCAGCCTGAACCACAAATCTGAGCCATTCCATCTCAGCCCCTCCCCCAGCCGAACCCAGCATCCTGGCTCCCAGCCCCCCCGCTCTAACCACTAGACCCCACTCCCCCCCCCCCAGAGCGGGGAGAGAACCCAGGAGTCCTGGCTCCTGCTGCTAACCACTAGACCCCACTTCCCTCCCGGGGGGAGAGGGGAGGATGAGAACCCAGGAGTCCTGACCAGGCTTCCTCTGAACAATCACGGGTCTCTTGCATCCCGAATCAGCTGAGCCCTTTGGGAACAACAACATTGTGGTTGTTTTGTTTTGCTGGAAACGTGTCGCAAGAGGAGGGCGCCGCAGTCAGCCAGACCCCGAGCCAGGCTCATCCCCTCCCGCTGGGTCCGCACTGCGGGACCGACACACACAGACATAGACACACAGACACAGACACAGAGAGACATAGACACCCCCCCCCGTGAGTCTTTGTTCCAGACCTGGTAAACCTGCCCTTAGGCCAGTCCTTGCACTCCTCTGTGACTCAGTTTCCCCTCCCACCTCTGTCTTTGGGGCAGGAATTGTCAAGGCCTGATCAGTCAGGGGATTTGTGCAGCACCTGGCATGACAGGGGGTTGATCTCGGTCAAGGGGGGAGTGAGGCTGGGAGCCCGGATTCCTGGGTTCTCTGCCCGGCTCTGGGAGGGGAGCGGGGTTTGGTGGGTTAGAGCAGGGGGGCTGGGAGCCCGGACTCCTGGGTTCTCTCCCCGCTCTGGGAGGGGAGGGGGGTCACAGAGCCATTCCCCCAGCGATGAGACAGGGTTTCAGACCAGGGGCTGCCCACCCAGCACCCTGGGACCCTTCCACCGCCAGCCGTCCAGGGCAAGGAGCCGCTCTCCTGCCCTGTGCCCAGAGGCAGGACCGACTGGGTGGGGGCAGGGCAGAGTCCAAGGGAAGAGACAAATATCGAAAACCCGGGGGCCGAACGTCACCTGTCACCAAAAACTGCAGCACAAGGCACCCAAGTTTGGCATTGTCAGTCCTGGCCGCCCCTGCTCTAACCCCTAGACCCCACTCCCTTCCCGGAGCCGGGGAGAGAACCCAGGAGTCCTGGCTCCCAGCCCCCCTTGCTCTAACCACCAGCCCCCACCCCCATCCCACAGCCGGGGAGGGAACCCAGGAGTCCTGGCTCTCAGCCCCCCCTGCTTTGACCCACCAGCCCCCACTCCCCTCCCAGAGCCAGGAGAGAACCCAGGAGTCCGGGCTCCCAGTCCCCTCCCCCACTTGACAAAGAAATCACCCCCCCCACAGGTTCCCCCTGAATGCAGAAGATGCCCCCCCCCTTACCGGCTCGGTGCCCGCCGGCCCCGCTCTCCAGGTGATAGGAGAACCGCGTGGCCTTGAACTGCTGGGCGAAGGATCCGGCTTGCTCCAGGCTGGGGATCCCGATCATACTGGCCCTCTGCATGTCTGCACCCCTCCCTCCCCCCTCTCCGGGCCTCAATCCCCCCCCAGAGCCGGTCCCAGGCCCCCCCGAGCCCCGGGGATCTTGGGCCACATCCTCAGCCAGGGGCGTCCGATCCCAACCCGGAGGCTGGCAAGAGAGTGGAGGGCGAGTCTCCTTGGCCAGGGGGGCGCAGGCGCCTGCTCCCCCGTCAGCGCGGGGCTGGAGCCATGGCGACAGCTGGGGGGCTGTTTTCTCCAAGGCTGGGGTGGGGTGCCTGGCTTGCCGCAAAATCCGCTACCCCCTTCTCCGCCCACGAACCCCGAGCGAGGAGGGGGGGGAAACAGCCAGCCCACGGGAGATTTCCATCCACGCCAGCTGAGCCACGCAGCAAGGCCTCAGGCGGCCCGCGTCCAAAACAAACTCCAGGGGTTCCTCCGGGGCAGGGGGGCCGCGCTGCAGCCGTGGCAAGAGGCAGCCGCTTCCCCAGCTCTGGTTTTGCCAAACCCCGACCTCTTCGCTCCCGGGAGGGTTTCGTCGGTTGCCAAGCGCTGATTTCGTGTGGGCCGCGCTGGAAACCGTTCCCAGCCAGATGCAACCTCCTCCTCGACTCCACAAGCGGGTCTCGCTCGCTGCCCCGGGGAACGGCCACAGCGCCCGGACGGCCGACTCCTGCCTCGGAAATTCTCCCCTCCGCTCTGCTCCTTGGAGGTTTCACATCAGTGGTAACCACCCATCTCCTCCAGGGAGAGGTCGCTAGCTGTGAGCCGGGCTTCACCCCTTTTTGTAGTCGGGCTCTGATTTATTTTCCGTCGCTTGGAAGGAAGATCGAGACCGGCTGGCAGCTCCGAATTCTTGTTTCTTGCCTTTAAACTCCCGTTTTCAGCTTCGGGCGCTTCCCAGTCATGAACGCCGATTTCTGGCGTCCTACGTTTCAAACCAGTCGGGATTTCTTGCCTCGTGAGCGTCAGCCTGGTTGTAAAGTCCCAAGTCACAAACGAGCCGTAAAGGCTGATGTCTTGGTTTCGGTTCACTCGTAGACTCTGATCTCTGGCTTCGAAAGCATCAGACCAATTGTCAACTGGGGTTTCTTGGTTTCAAACCCAGGTGTGAGCTCCAATGTGTTGGTTTCAAACTAGGTGTCGGCCCGTTTCTAGCTTCGGACCCAGCTGTAAGGGCTGGGTCCTTGCTTAGCAGAGCCTGCGTTTCCGAGGGGTTATTGTCTAACAAAAGAGCCAACCTGGACGTTCGGCCGTTTCTTCGAAATCAGACTGGCTGGCTATTTGAAGCAGGGAACTCCACCTCTGGGAGGCCAGGGGGTTTTCTCCCAAGGAGAGGGGGGGAAACCTTCTCTGAAATCTGCTGCTAACTCCAGCCCACGGCTTCTTTCCCTGCCTGCACATGGTAGGGGGAAAAAATTCCTCCTGCTCTGGGATAAAATGCTTCAAACCACAACAGATGGGAACAATGGGGGGAGGATTTAAAGGCGCAGAGCCAGGCGCTGGAAAGAAACCACACGCGGCGAGGAACGCCCATTGATTACACACACGCCAGACTTGTCTTTGCTGCCGCTCGGGCCTGGTGGGCCCCGTCGAAGGCTTCCCGGCTGGCTGGATCGGCCCTCGCGCCCCGAGTCACCAGCTGCCGGAGCATTGCTGGCTCGCCCGCCTGGCCGGTTATACAGAGGGGAGGGGACTGGAGTGAGTGGGAGCTGGGGAGAGAACCCAGGAGTCCTGGCTCCCAGCCCCCCCTGCTCCAACCACCAGCCCCCACTCCGCTCCCAGAGCCAGGGAGAGAACCCAGGAGTCCTGGCTCCCAGCCCCCCCCGCTCCAACCACCAGCCCCCACTCCCCTCCCAGAGCCAGGGAGAGAACCCAGGAGTCCTGGCTCCCAGCCCCCCCCCCCCCCCCCGCTCTAACCACTAGATCCCACTGCCCTCCCAGAGCTGGGGAGAGAACCCAGGTGTCCTGGCTCCCATCTCCCCCCCCGCTCTAACCACCAGCCCCCACTGCCCTCCCAGAGCCGGGGCGTCCTGTGACTCAGCAGAGGGGCTGGTGCTGACAAGCGGAGCCGTTTCTCTCTCAGTTAAAGGGAAGCGGGAGCTGCCTGGATCTGGGCCTGTGAATGAAATGCCAGCTGGGCTCTGGAATCCCGGCTATTTCCTGAACTCCTGGACGTGCTTAAAGCCCCCGCCCCATCGGCTCAGCCCCTGCACCACGCTGCCGGCTCTGGGGGGAGAACCCAGGCGTCCTGGCTCCCAGCCCCCCCTGCTCTAACCCACCAGCCCCCACTCTCCTCCCAGAGCCGGGAGAGAACCCAGGAGTCCTGGCTCCCAGCCCCCCCTGCTCTAACCCACCAGCCCCCACTCTCCTCCCAGAGCCGGGAGAGAACCCAGGAGTCCTGGCTCCCAGCCCCCCCTGCTCTAACCCACCAGCCCCCACTCCCCTCCCAGAGCCGGGGAGGGAACCCAGGAGTCCTGGCTTCCAGCCCCCCCTGCTCTAACCCACCAGCCCCCACTCTCCTCCCAGAGCCGGGGAGCAGGGGTTTCTGGGAGCCAGGACTCCTGGGTTCTCTCCCCGGCTGGGGGAGGGCAGTGGGGGCTGGTGGGTTAGAGCAGGGGGGGCTGGGAGCCAGGACTCCTGGGTTTTATCCCTGGCTCTGGGAGGGGAGTGGGGTCTTGTGGTTAGAGCAGGGGGGTCTGGGAGCCAGGACTCCTGGGTTCTCTCCCCGGCTGGGGGCGGGCAGTGGGGGCTGGGAGTTGGAGCGGGGGAGGGCTGGGAGCCAGGACTCCTGGGTTCTCTCCCTGGCTCTGGGAGGGGAGTGGGGTCTTGTGGTTAGAGCAGGGGGGGCTGGGAGCCAGGACTCCTGGGTTCTCTCCCCGGCTGGGGGTTGCAGGCTGCACATTTTGGAAGGTGGGATCTTTATTTCCGGGAGGGCACGTGCACCCCCAGCTCTGCCCCGGCCCGGCCCGGCCCGGCCCCGGCCCCACGCGGGTCCCCAGGCCGGGGGCTTGGCAGGGCCCGGAGAGGGGCCCCGCGGGTTTGCGGGGGACGCGCGGCCCCGCTGCAGATTTGCACCATTTCACCGCGTGCAATTGTCACAGCCCCCTCCGGACCCCCCCCGCAGCCGCGGTTTGCAACGGGGGAGGGGAGGGGCGCCGCGCGCGTGCACGAGGCCCCGCCCACCGCGCGCGCGCACGAGGGGGGAACCAGGAAGCGCCCCTGTGTCGTGAGCGCGCCACGTGGGTTCCAGCTGGTGCCCTGGAAGTGAAACTGCGACAGCCAGGAAAGGGGGCGAGGTGGGGGGCCTGGATCGGGGGGTGGGGGGCATGCAGAGAGGGGGAGGGGTTGGATCTAGGGGGAGGGGTGCAGAGGGGGGAGGGGGCAGGATCTCTGGGGGAGGGGGTGCAGAGGAGGGCTGGATCTGGGGGGGTGGGGGCATGCAGAGAGGGGGAGGGGTTGGATCTAGGGGGAGGGATGCAGAGGGGGGAGGGGTTGGATCTAGGGGGAGGGGTGCAGAGGGCGAGGTCTGGGAGCAAGATCAGAGGGGAGGCTGGATCTATGGGGAGAGGCAGGGATCTACCCCATGCCTGTGTCTGGGATTCCCCCAGATACTCTTCTCAATACTGTACCCTATAGGGATCATTGTGTGATTGATCCTGAGGTGTCAGAGCCAGGAGAGAACCCAGGTGTCCTGGCTCCCAGCCCCCCCCTGCTCTAACCACCAGCCCCCACTCCCCTCCCAGAGCCACGGAGAGAACCCAGGCGTCCTGGCTCCCAGCCTCCCCCTGCTCTAACCACTAGCCCCCACTCCCTTCCCATAGCCAGGGAGAGAACCCAGGCCTCCTGGCTCCCAGCCTCCCCCTGCTCTAACCACCAGCCCCCACCCCCCTCCCAGAGCTGCTCTCCAGCCCCCTGTAAACAGTAATTTCTTTCCAGGTGCTGCTCAGTGGTGACGACCCTGCGACCCGCTGCAGAACCATGACCCGGCCCAGTAAGTCCCAGCGCCGGGGACCGGCCCCAGTTCCGACCTGGACCAGCCTCCAGCCCCCAAAATTATAACATCCCCTTAACTCTGTCCCCTTCTCCACAGAACACACGACAGCTGCGAAGAAACACCCACGCAAGGTGAGCCCCAGGACTCCTGGGTTCTTTCCCCGGCTCTGGGAGGGGAGTGGGGGCTGGTGGGTTAGAGCAGGGGGGGCTGGGAGCCAGGACTCCTGGGTTCTCTCCCTGGAGAGAGGACATGGGAGGGCAAATTGCTCCCTGTTGTGTGGTTATTAACAAGATCTCCCTTTTACCCAGAGGAAGGAAGCAAAGGGTCATGGGAAAAAAGATCCAGGAGTGCCTCAGCTGTTGGGTTTCAAGGAATATGCAAAGAAGGAAGCTGAATTAAAGCAGAAAAGGGTAGGAGTTGGGGATGGGGGGAGCCCGGACGCCTGGGTTCTCTCCCCGGCTCTGGGAGGGGGAGGGGGTCTATTGGGTTAGGGCTGGGAGCCCGGACGCCTGGGTTCTCTCCCCGGCTCTGGGAGGGGGAGGGGGTCTATTGGGTTAGGGCTGGGAGCCCGGACGCCTGGGTTCTCTCCCCGGCTCTGGGAGGCTGAAGTCTGGCTGTGTCTCCAGGTGGCGGAGCTGAGGACGCGGCAGGAGCAGGCCCGGCTCAAGGAGACCAGCCAGCGCCGCAGCCTGGAGTCCCTGCAGCAGGACGCCCTCCGCAAGCAGCGGGATTTCGAGCAGAAGGTAACACGGCCCCGTCCCACGCAGCCCCTCGGCCCCCAGACCGGCCTCCCCCCACCGGCCTCCTGGGTTCTCCCCCAGCTCTGGGAGGCGAGTGGGGGCTGGTGGTTAGAGCAGGGGGGGCTGGGAGCCAGGACTCCTGGGTTCTCTCCCCGGCTCTGGGAGGGCAGCGGGGGCTGATGGTTAGGGCTGGGAGCCAGGACTCCTGGGTTCTCTCTCCTCCCCCCACCCCACTGTTTCGTCCCCTCTCTCCACAGGAGGCCGGGCTGCAGCAGCTGCAGGGGCACCCGCGGCTGGAGAAGGAGGGGTCCCGCAGGGCCTACTACCGGGAGTTCAGGAAGGTGGGTGTGAGCCGCATGGAGGGAGACCCCTATTCTCCTCCGTGGCGCTCAGTGGGGCTGGGCCACGGAGGGGACACCCCACTCACCCCCTCCCCTGCTCCCCGCAGGTGATCCAGGCGGCCGATGTGGTCCTCGAGGTGCTGGATGCCCGAGACCCCCAGGGCTGTCGCTGCCCCCAGGTGGAGGAGGCCGTGCTGCAGGCCGGGGGCAACAAGAAACTGGTGCTGGTGTTAAATAAAATCGGTGGGTGTGTGGCGGGGGAAGCCGGATGCCTGGTTCTCCCCCCGGCTCTGGGATGGGAGTGAGGGCTAGTGGTTAGAGCATGGGGGGGCTGGGAGCCAGGACTCCTGGGTTCTATCTTTAGCTGTGGGAGGGGAATGGGGGCTAGTGGTTAGAGCCAGGCAGGCAGGAGCCAGGACTCCTGGATTCTCTCCCCGGCTCTGCCTTCTCTTGGGCAAGTCCTGCGGTGCCTCAGTTTCCCTCGCTGGGGGGGGGGGGTGAGCTGGGCTCCTAAGGGAGGAGGAGGAGGAGGGAAGCAGAAATGCTGGGTTAACCCTTCGTGCTCCTGCCCCCCCCCAGACCTGGTGTCCAAAGAGGTGGTGGCCGGGTGGCTGAAGTACCTGAGGAACGAACTCCCCACTGTGGCCTTCAAAGCCTCCACCCAGCAGCAGAGCCGGCACCTGGTGAGGGGGGTGGGGCCTGGCTGGCGGGGGGGGGGGGGGGCAAATGGGGCCTGGGACCTTTCCCCAATCTTGGCTGAGGGGAGTGGAGTGGGGTCTAGTGGCAGGGCACTGGGAGCCCGGACGCCTGGGTTCTCTCCCCAGCTCTGGGAGGGGAGTGGGGGCTGGTGGTTAGAGCAAGGGGGGCTGGGAGCCCGGACACCTGGGTTCTCTCCCCAGCTCTGGGAGGGGAGTGGGGGCTGGTGGTTAGAGCAAGGGGGGCTGGGAGCCAGGACTCCTGGGTTCTCTCCCCAGCTCTGGGAGGGGAGTGGGGGCTGGTGGGTTAGAGCAGGGGGGGCTGGGAGCCAGGACTCCTGGGTTCTCTCCTGGCTCTGGGAGGGGAGGGGGGCTGGTGGGTTAGAGCAGGGGGGGCTGGGAGCCAGGACTCCTGGGTTCTCTCCCCGGCTCTGCAGGGGCGGGCGGGGTGGGGATGGATATAACTGTGTGAGCCCTGTCCTGATCCGTTTGCTGCTCTCCCACCCCCTCAGCAACAGAGCAAGGTGCCCGTGGCCAAGGCCTCCTGCGAGCTGCTGGCCAGTGGGGCGTGCGTGGGGGCCGACTGCCTGCTGAAGGTGCTGGCCAACTACAGTCGCAGCCAGGACCTCAAGACAGCCATCAGCGTGGGGGTCGTAGGTGAGAAACACTGGCCCTTCGCTGCGGGGGACCAGGACGCCTGGGTTCTCTGCCCGGCTCCGGGAGAGGAGGAGAGTCCAATGGTTAGAGCGGGGGGTGGGTGGGCTGGGAGCCCGGACGCCTGGGTTCTCTCTCTGACTCGTGTCCCCCGTGCTCTTGTTCCAGGCTTCCCCAACGTTGGCAAAAGCAGCCTGATCAACAGCCTGAAGCGGAGCCGGGCCTGCAGTGTGGGGGCTACGCCCGGCATCACCAAGTAAGCCCTCCTGCCTCACAGCGGGGGTGGGGGTCCCCCCGGGGCTGCCCTGCTCCTCGGCTGATGTCCCCTTTCTCCCCCCAGGTGCCTGCAGGAGGTCCAGCTAGACCGGCACGTCAAGCTCCTGGACTGCCCCGGCCTGGTCATGGCGACCGCGGCCACGGACGCCGCCCTGGTACTGCGCAGCTGCCTCAAGGTGGAGCAGGTGGCCGACCCGGTGACGCCCGTGGACGCCATCTTGAGACGATGCTCCAAGGAGCAGGTACGGGAGGGGGGTGGTTGCTAGGGGGGCGCTCAGTGGGGCGACGCCACCACCAGCGGGGCCACGCCACCACCAGCGGGGCCAATGCCGTCAACCAGGAGACAGGCCCTGAGAAGTGTCGGATCTGAACTCACCGGCCCGGGGCCCAAAGGAGCGCCAGTCTATTGAGCCCCAGCCTTGAGGGTCCTGGGAGGACCCGTCCTGGGCTCCCGCTTTCCTGCCACAGCAGACATGGGGCTCCCAGCCCCCCTGTTTTCTCCCCAGTCTCCCCCCCCCCCCCAGCTCCTTCTGGAGCAATGAGGAGAAGCAGCGCTGGTCTTTGAAGACCGGGGAGAATTGATTGTTCACCTGGAGCAGGTGGAGAGGCCTTAGGTCGGTGGCAGAGGCCATATGGGGGAGAGTAGAGGTCCCTGCCTCCCTGTCTCTCCGTTGTCGCCGTTGGTCTGTTCTCACCTCCACGCACTCCTCACGTGGTCAGCATCCCAACAGTTGAGTGTTCATGGCCAGGTTGTTGGCTCTTCCGTTGGCCACTGGGTCTTCCGTTGGTCAACGCAAGCTCTTCCCTTGGTCGCTGGCTCCTCCATTGTCAACTCCAGCTCTTCCGTTCTTATGTGTCGATTCCAGCCAGTTCTTTATATGTCTGGTTCCAACCCAGATGGTTTAGACTCAAACCCCAGCCCCTCTCTTCCTCGTCCCAGGAAGGAAACTAACACTTCCTTCCCAATGGATGGAAATACCTGTCCCAGGAAGAGATTTCTCATGGACGACTTTCGGCTAGGCAGCCTGCTGCCATTTTCCGACTAAGAACGTCGATTAGACGAGATCAGAATGTTTCACGGGCTCATCTGTGTTTCTTCCAGTTTGTCAAACTCAGTTACTGAGGCCTCACCCTCCCTGATTGAACTGACCTCGTTATCTCCAGACTGATTCTTGCCTGCATATTTATACCTGCCTCTGGAAATTTCCACTACATGCGTCTGATGAAGTGGGTATTCAGCCACGAAAGCTCATGCTCCAGTACGTCTGTTAGTCTTAAAGGTGCCACAGGACTCTCTGTTGCTTTTTACAGATCCAGACTAACACGGCTACCCTCTGATACTCAATTACTGAGGTTTCCCTTTTATAAACTCTAGTATTCACGCTGCAACCCTTTGACGCTAGCCAGCAAAATGAAACGATTAATAGACTCTTGGGAGGAAGGGCTCAGAATGAGATGACTTTATCCGGTTCATAGACATCACTGCGATCATCCAGATCAACACAGGCCAGAAAACCTCCCCAAACACATTCCTGGAGCCGAGTTTTTCGGAGAACCTCTCTGCGTGATTGAGAAACCGCCAGCAATGGAGACCCCACCACGCTGCTTGGAAATTGTTCCGTACTCTCCTCGTTACGAATTGGTGCCTTGTTTCCGGTCGGAATCTGTCCAGTTTCACTTTCCAGCCTGTGGATCGTGTTAGACCAGCTTGAAGAGCTCGTTATTAGCTCTTTGGGTACCTACGTGGGTTCCTACAGACTAGGGTCAAGTCACCCCTTAACCGTCTCTCTCAAGCGAAATAGACCGAGCTCCTTGCGTTTCTCACTCCCGGGCCGGTTTGCTAACCCTTGACGTTTTCTCATGGCTCTTCCCTGACCCGTCTCCAGTTGAGCACCAGCCCTCAAGTCTGTGAATGCAGCAGGATCCAGCAAGGGGCGGGTGGGGGCCGCAGCGTGGGGGTGGGCCGAGGGAAGGTGGAGAGGAAGATGCGACCGCGGAAGCGAAGAGGGAGGCGAGGGAAGGTTGAGGGGAACCGGGAGTGGTTTGATGGGTGTGTCTGGCTGCTCCCCACCCCAGATCATGCAGCACTACGGTGTGCCAGCTTACCGGGACGTCACGGAGTTCCTAGCGCACCTTGCCCGGAGAAAGGGGAAACTGAGGAAAGGAGGCGTGCCCGATCACGAGAAGGCGGCCAAAGCTGTGCTGAGCGACTGGATGAGGTGGGTGGGGAAGGGGCAGAAAGGGGGTGGGGGGGCGCCAGCCCTAATCTGGCACTAGGGCAGGGGACTGGCTGGCTGTGGGGGGTGGGGAATGGGACCCTTTAAGAGCCCCAGTTCTTTCTCCTCCCAGTGGGAAGATCAGCTATTTCACGCACCCCCCAGAGACCCACACGCTGCCCACCCACATCAGCGCCGAGATCGTCACGGAGATGGGCAAGGCCTTTGACTTCGAGGCGCTGGAGCAAGGCAACCAGGAGGCTTTGGCTGGTAACCTGTCATGCCCCGCTGCCCTCCCAGAGCCAGGAGAGAACCCAGGAGTCCTGGCTCCCAGCCCCCCTGCTCTACCCACCAGCCCCCGCTGCCCTCCCAGAGCCAGGAGAGAACCCAGGAGTCCTGGCTCCCAGCCCCCCTGCTCTACCCACCAGCCCCCGCTCCCCTCCCAGAGCCAGGAGAGAACCCAGGAGTCCTGGCTCCCAGCCCCCCCTGCTCTACCCACCAGCCCCCGCTCCCCTCCCAGAGCCAGGAGAGAACCCAGGAGTCCTGGCTCCCAGCCCCCCCTGCTCTACCCACCAGCCCCCGCTCCCCTCCCAGAGCCAGGAGAGAACCCAGGAGTCCTGGCTCCCAGCCCCCTCTGCTCTAACCACCAGCCCCCACTCCCCTCCCGGAGCTGGGAGAGAACCCAGGAGTCCTGGCTCCCAGCCCCCCCCTGCTCTAACCCACCAGCCCCCACTCCCCTCTCGGAGCCGGGGAGAGAACCCAGGAGTCCTGGCTCCCAGTTCCCCCCTGCTCTAACCCACCAGCCCCCACTCCCCTCCCGGAGCCGGGAGAGAACCCAGGAGTCCTGGCTCCCAGCCGTGCTATGTGGCCTTTGGGGGGCAGTACCACTTTCTCCCCCGGGGGTGGGTGGGATCAGAGCATCTGCTTACGGTGCCCGCTCTGTGTCCGTTCCCCACCCAGACCTCCCGTCAGTTCCCGTGGGCATCGGCCTTGCCCCCGCCGGCCTCACCAGTGGGGCCGGGGCAGAGATGGAGGAAGAGGAGACATCGGGAGAGGAAGAAACAGCCATGGACGAAGACAGAGCTCTAGAGGTATGGAGGGAGGGGAGAAGCATGGCCCCTAAGCCCCACCCCCTACACCACAAGCTCCGCCCACACAGGCATCCCAAAATTGTCCTCCTGAGAGGCTGAAGCTTCAAAGACACACCCCCTCTTGGTGCCAACAGGAGACTCCTCCTCCTAGCTCATTTGCATAATAGGCCCCACCCCATTTGAGGGATGAGCTCAGGCTCTCTGCAGCCTCAGGCAAGCAGTGATCCCAGGTCAACCCTTTTCTCTGCAGCCGTTTGAGCTAGAAACGTCATTTTCTTTTTCTCTGAACGCTGAGATTGTGGAGTATGAGGCAGCTGCCCAGTGCCCTTGGCAAGCCTCACTCTCCTCTTTCTCCCTGCAGCTCGGCCCCATGACGGTGGAACTGAAGGCTAAGAACAAAGCAGCCGCTGCCGTGGAGAAACCTGTTCCCAGAGCCCCCAGCCTGGAGGAGATCTCAGCCCTAGACCCCCTGCACCAAGGGCAGGGGCTGCGGGCCGCTAGCAGGAGGCGGAAGAAGCAGCAGAAAAGAGCAGGTTGGCGGAGGGGTGCTTAGGGATTCGTCGTGGGGGCATCTGGGGAAGGCAGCCGTCCAGACCGAGCGATAAGAGACGGTCCCTGCCCAAAGGGCTCAGCCTAGAAATGGATGGTAGAGAGGGGAAACTGAGGCACAGAGAGGGGACTTGGCCAAGGTCCAAGGCAGAGCCAGGAAGAGAACCCAGGCGTCCTGGCTCCCAGCCCCCCCTGCTCTAACCCACCAGCCCCCACTCCCCTCCCGGAGCCAGGAAGAGAACCCAGGCGTCCTGGCTCCCAGCCCCCCCTGCTCTAACCCACCAGCCCCCACTCTCCTCCCGGAGCCGGGGAGAGAACCCAGGAGTCCTGGCTCCCAGCCCCCCCCTGCTCTAACCCACCAGCCCCCACTCCCCTCCCAGAGCCGGGAGAGGACCCAGGCGTCCTGTGTACTAGGCCATGTTGTCCCTTAGCTAGGACTAGTGAACTGTCAATCAGGACTCCTGGGTTCCATCCCCAGCTCTACTGCTTCTCTTTGTGCCTCAGTTTCCCCTCCCACCCTGGCAGGCTGTTTGGAGGTGCGTTTCATGGCAGGGCAGCTCCCCGCTCCCCCTTTGCGATTGTGCTCTGCTGGCCGGGGCGTGCGGGTCTCACCAAGGGGGGGGATTCTCACTGCGGCTGGTTTCTCCCTCCCCCAGAGAAAATCGCCAGCAAACTCTCCGCCACGCTGACGGCCGCCATGAACTTCGGCGCGGCGGGTGACTAGGCGCGGCAGCGGCGGCCCCCGTGAGCCTTGCACTCCAGCTACCTCGGGGCCGATCGCCTCTCCTGGCTGGCGGGGGGCGGCCCGCAGAGACGAGACCAGAGCTGCCGCTACCGAAAAGTCAGGCTCCTTTTATTACCAGCTAAAAGCCCTAGCGCGGCCCGTTTCCAATAAAACATCACACGCAGTCTCCCCCTGTCCTGTGTCTCACTCAGACCCGTGCAGGCTTGGGGGAGAACCCAGGAGTCCTGGCTCCCAGCCCCCCCCTTCTCTAACCCCACTCCCCTCCCAGGCCCAGGGAGAGAACCAAGGAGTCCTGGCTCCCAGCCCGCCCTGCTCTAACCACCAGCCCCCACTCCCCTCCCAGAGTCGGGGAGAGGACCCAGGCGTCCGGGCTCCCGGCTCGGGGGGACATTCACGCAGTAGGGATCCGATCCCAGGTTGGGCTCAGCAGGCGCCGGCGACTGAACTCTTCCCCTTCGTGCGCGGTTGGCGTTTGGGGTCTCGCAGGGACGGCCGGCGCCGGAGCTCATAGCAGCACAGCTGGGGGAAGAGACGTTCAGGCTGGTCAGAGCAGGGGGGGCTGGGAGCCAGGACTCCTGGGTTCTCTCCCCGGCTCTGGGAGGGGAGCGGGGCTAGTGGTTAGAGCGGGGGGGGGGGTTGGGCGCCAGGACTCCTGGGTTCTCTCCCCGGCTCTAGGAGGGGAGTGGGGGCTGGTGGGTTAGAGCAGGGGGGG
This sequence comes from Actinemys pallida, assembly GCA_023634205.1. Classification (NCBI taxonomy): domain Eukaryota; kingdom Metazoa; phylum Chordata; order Testudines; family Emydidae; genus Actinemys; species Actinemys pallida. Next base: position 1,911,064 of record JALMGD010000033.1, read on the forward strand.
CTGGTAGCCAGAACGCCTGGGTTCTCTCCCCGGCTCTGGGAGGGGAGTGGGGTCTGGTGGGTTAGAGTGGGGGGGGCTGGGAGCCAGGACTCCTGGGTTCTCTCCTGGCTCTGGGAGGGGAGTGGGGGCTGGTGGTTAGAGCGGGGGGGGCTGGGAGCCAGGACTCGAGGGGGTGTCTGTGAGGCTGGGGCGTGACTGGGGGTGTCAGTTGCACCCTGCTGACTCGCACTCACCCCGTCCAGCGGCACAGGAACGTTGTGTGTCTCTGAGTCCCGTTGGCCGGGGCGTCTCTGCGGCCGGGCGCGCTGGCGGGCCGGGGAGCGGCTCCGGGGGCTGTTGGTGCTGCGCTCCTCCGCTGGCCCCACAACAGGGAGGTTTGGGTTACGGGGGCTCCTCGCTCCCGACTGGGGACCCCAGGGCGCCAGGCACCGCGCAAACCCATCTGCCACTCCCCTCTCAGAGCCAGGAGGGAACCCAGGCGTCCTGGCTGCCAACCCCCCTGCTCTAACCCACCAGCCCCCACTCCCCTCCCACAGCCAGGAGGGAACCCAGGCGTCCTGGCTGCCAACCCCCCTGCTCTAACCCACCAGCCCCCACTCCCCTCCCACAGCCAGGAGGGAACCCAGGCGTCCTGGCTCCCAGCCCCACCCACGTAGCCCCCCAGCGCAGTGGGTCGCTCACCCCAGGGGGCTCCTTGTTCAGGCCGGGAGAGGGGCTCCGGGAAGCCCGAGTCGGGAAAGTCGGCACTGCCCTGGCTGGGGTCCGGGCCCCGCTGGGCCAGCAGGCGCTCTGCATGAGGGAGGGGGCAGTGGTTAGCCCATGCCCCACCCCTTCCTAGCCCTGCCCATACAGCCATGCCCTGCCCTCTTCCATAGCTCCGCCCACTTGTCCACACCCACTGAGCCTTAGCCCCGCCCATTCGGGGTGTCCTGCCCATATTGTCGTGGCCTCTGCCCACTGCATTCGCACAGGGACTGTCCCCCATTCTCCGCCCCCTTCTCTAGCCCCACCCCCATACCTGTCTCCTGCAGGATGTGCTGCATCTGGGCCTGGGTCTCCTGCAGCCCCCGCAGCACCTCCCGGCTCTGCTGGGCCACATCACGGTAGGTGAGGACGCAATAGGCCAGGACGGCCAGCCCGGCGCCGGCACACAGCCTGCGGCATAGCCCCACCCAGCTGGCAAGGGCCTCCTGGCAAAGGGGGACCTGTCAGAGCGAGGACCCCCGCTCTCCGCCCAGAGAACCCCGGTGTCCGGGTTCCCAGCCCCAGTGTCTGGGCTCCCCCGCTCTAATCCACCAGAGCCTACTCCCCTCCCAGAGCAGGGGAGAGAACCCAGGAGTCCTGGCTCCCTCCCCACCCCCCGATCCACCCCGCCTGACCCCACTCCCCTCCCAGAGCAGGGGAGAGAACCCAGGAGTCCTGGCTCCCAGCCCCCCCACCCTGCTCCAACCCGCGTGACCCCACTCCCCTCCCAGAGCAGGGGAGAGAACCCAGGACTCCTGGCTCCCTCCCCACCCCCCGATCCACCCCGCCTGACCCCACTCCCCTCCCAGAGCAGGGGAGAGAACCCAGGAGTCCTGGCTCCCAGCACCCCCCCCCCGCTCCAACCCGCGAGACCCCACTCCCCTCCCAGAGCCAGGGAGAGAACCCAAGAGTCCTGGCTCCCAGCCACGCCCACGTCCCACCACCAGAGCTGGGATGGCAGATCCCCAAGGAGCAGGAATCCAATCTCCCCACCCTGGCTAGAGACCCAGTGACTGCTGAGCCCGGGGGTGTGTGGGTGGGGGGTGTCTGAAGGAGGGGTCACCCCAGCAGAGGGTGGCCGGGGGGAGGGGGGCGGTGCTGGCCGGTACCGTTGGGTCTGAGCCGGCCTCAGTGTTCTCCAAGACGAGTCCACTGACCACACGCTCCAAGTAGACGTTGCCCCCAACCAGGCCCAGCAGGATCAACCTCGGGCAGAAGAGAAAGGGGATCACAGGAGGGGACAAGCCCGAGCCCCATTCCCCACCCCCCTGAGCTGCCAGTCCCCGCCCTGGGGCCGGGTGGGAGCCGGCGCCCCCCAGAGGGGACAGGCCCCATATCCCATTCCTCGCCCCTACCTGGCCCCGGCGGTGCGCTGGCTGGAGGTGAGCAGCAGGGCGGTGCTGCCGGTCAGCAGGTGGTAGAGGAAGGAGCCCAGGGCTTGGGACTCCCCCACCAAGAAGCGATGCAGGAAGCTGAGGCGGTTCACGATCTCGGCAAAGGCCAGGCGTTGCTGGCCAGCCGCCTCCTGCATGTCCTGAAAAGCCTCCCGGACGCCTGCGGGGAGCCAGGGGCTGTCAGCAGCGGTGCCTCCCAGATCCAGCAGAGGACCCAGGAGTCCTGGCTCCCAGCCCCCCCTGCTCTAACCCACCAGCCCCCACTCCCCTCCCAGAGCCGGGGAGAGAACCCAGGCGTCCCGGCTCCCAGCCCCCCTGCTCTAACCACTAGACCCCACTCCCCTCCCAGAGCTGGGGAGAGAACCCAGGAGTCCTGGCTCCCAGCCCCCCCTGCTCTAACCACTAGACCCCACTCCCCTCCCAGAGCTGGGGAGAGAACCCAGGAGTCCTGGCTCCCAGCCCCCCCTGCTCTAACCACTAGACCCACTCCCCTCCCAGAGCTGGGGAGAGAACCCAGGCGTCCTGGCTCCCAGCCCCCCCTGCTCTAACCACTAGACCCCACTCCCCTCCCAGAGCTGGGGAGAGAACCCAGGCGTCCTGGCTCCCAGGGGCTGGGGTTACCCCTGGAGGAGTCCTGCAGTGTCTGTCTCAGCAGCTCCCCATGGCGGAGGATTTCCTCTTGGGATCGCAGGGTGGCCTCTTGCGCCCGCGCTGCCTGCTCCGCCAGCTGGTTGGTCTCTTCCAGCCGCTCGGCTACGCCCTCCGAACTGGCTACCAGCCTGGGGGGGAAGGGGGGTCAGCACCATAGCGGGGCCTTGATCCTGCCACATGCCCCCAACCCAGGCAGTCTGCTACTTGGCCACAGAGGCAGCACCGCCCATTAGCTCCCCATCTGTGAGCAATGGGCTCAGGCTCTCTGCAGACTCAGGCAGCATTGGGTCGCACCTCTGTGAGCGACGGGCTGAGGCTCTTGGCAGGGCCAACCGCGAGGGCTAGAAACGTCCCTGGTGTTTTCTGCCCGAGAGCTGAGATTCCGGCGCAATCACTCGACTCCCGGAGCCAGGACCTGGGAGCTCGTGGGCCCTCGTGGAGCCCTAGACACTGATGAACTCCGCAGACCTGGGCTGGAGACCGGCCCCCCTCCAGGCCCCAAAACATGCAGGCCAGGCCCCGCTACACATGAAGCCCCTGCCCCACGGATGCTCCCCCACACAGTCCCTTCCCATCCAAATCTGCTTGAAAAGATGTAGGGAAAGGCTCTGTAGCCACACCCCATGCAGCCACCTACCCCCCCCCCCAACCTCCCAGGTCTCCCCCCACATGGAGCCCCTCCCCCAATCTGCCCCCCCCCCAGCAGCCCCCTCCCACCTAATATCCTTCTTTGTTTTGGGAATGGGGGACTCAGCCCCCGACGTCTCTGCCAGCATCGGGGGGCTGTCGGGGTGTGTCACGGAGTCCCCGGGCGATGCTCTGGAACTGCTCCCCACAAAGCCAGTCAGGACTTTGGGGAGCCTCCTCTCCCTCGGAGCAGACCGTCTTCAGGGCAAGAAGCTCACATGGCTTCACCTCCTGGGTCTCTTCTGGGAGCATTCAGCATATGCCTGTCCGTGCGCTTCCCACAGCGAGTCCGCCCAGGCGGGGTCCTGGGGAAGCCAAAGGGTTCTGCACCCCCACTTCGCAGTCAGACGTGACTCTCAGCCAGCCAGTAACACAGAGGTTTATTAGACGACAGGAACACGGGCTAAAACAGAGCTTGTAGGTCCAGCGAACGGGACCCCTCGGCCGGGTCCATTCTGGGGCCCAGCGAGGCAGACCCCCGTCTGCCCTCCCTTCCAGTCCCCAGCTCGCTCCAAACTCCCGTCCAGCCCCTCCTCCTCTGGGCTTTGTCTCTTTCCCAGGCCAGGAGGTCACCTGATCTCTTTGTCTCCAACACCTTCAGTTAGCACCTTTGCAGGGGAGGGGCCCAGGCCATCAGTTGCAAGGAGACAGAGTGTCGGGCATTTATGTGCACTGGCCCTTTGCTCTGCAGCAACCATACACCCTTATCCCAACCACCTAGAAACTTAAGAACTGCATAGGGGAAACTGAGGAAAACATTAAGAACAGTCCCACTTCGTCACAGGGTGGGACCGGGGGGGTGGGGGGGGAGAGTATCTGTCCTGCTAGAGACTCAACCAACTCAGCAGAGGCTGGCGGCCGGCGGCCCCTCGAGGGGACCCCCCCTCACCTGTGCACGGTGCTGTCGGCTCGCCGCTGCCAGGCCTCGCTGCGCAGGAGGTAGCAGATGCTGTGGGCGTGGGTGAAGAACTCAGTGTAGACCCCGAAGGCCACAGGGTCCATGTGCTGGGTGCAGGCCCGGACGGAGCTGTCGGCCTCGCAGCGCGGGAAAGGCCGGCCCGACCTGGCCAAGGGACAGCGGGGGGCTTAGTCAGGAACCCCTGGCCCCCATCCCTGGGGATAACACCCAGGTATCCTGGCTCCCAGCCCCCCTGTGGGGCTAGACCCCAGGTGCCCCGTCTCCCAGACCCCCCCATGGGGATAGGACCCAGGTGCCCCAGCTCCCCCCAGTGGGCATAGGACCCAGGTGTCCCAGCCCCGCCCCACCCCCCCCCATGGGGCTAGCACCCAGGTGCCCTGGCCCCCAATCCAGCCCCCCCCCCATGGGGCTAGCACCCAGGTGTCCTGGCCCCCAATCCAGCCCCCCCCCATGGGGCTAGCACCCAGGTGCCCTGGCCCCCAATCCAGCCCCCCCCCATGGGGCTAGCACCCAGGTGTCCCGGCTCCCAGCAGGGATAGGACCCAGGTGTCCCGGGCCCCAGTTCCCCCCCACACAGTGGGGTTGGGCCCCAGGCATCCGGGTGTCACCTCTGCAGGTGGCAGTGGGCGAAGGCCAGGGCGATGCGGCTCTGCTGCTCCTCGCCCAGCTGCTGACAGCCCATGTCCAGCCTGCCAAGGGCCCCCGCCCAGCAGGCCCCCAGCTGCGGGTGCTGGGCCAGCATCTGGGCCTCCCGCAGCCGGGCACGGCCCTGGGCCAGCAGCCCTGGGTCTGGGGGGATCAGGCCCTGGGGGGCAGGGCAGAGGCAGAGCAGGAGGAGGAGAGCTGGGGGCAGCCCCATGGGGCAGGGTCTGCAGGGAAGGTCAGGCACTGGATAGAGTCAGGGAAAAGGGTCAGTGGTGGGCGGGGCCACTGGGGATTAAACACTATATGGGCGGGGCCACTGGGGGCTACACCCCTTCTCATTGGGGGCGGGGCCACTGGAGTCATGCTCCTCCCATTGGGGGCAGGGCCACAGGGGTTAAACCACTTATGGTGTTAGAGTCACTGGAGTTATCCCCTTCTCATTGGGGGTGGGCCATTGAGGTCACGCCCCGCCCATTGGGGGCGGGTCACTTGGGGTTACACCTTCTCATTGGGGCAGGGCCTGTGAGGAGACCTCTATTGAATCCAGCGCATGGGAGACCCCCCCCTTTCCTGGTGCAGATGGTACATTCTGTCTCCGCTTTTCCCTTTCTCCCGCCGGCCCCCGTAGCGCTCAGAGGCTGGCCCCTCCCTTTGCAGCAGGCGGGGTTGGGTCACAAAGGCCTGTGGCAGCCACGCGCTGGCTGCTTGGCCCGTGGAGCTTCAGTGCCATCTAGTGGCCGGGATGGAACGCTGGCTTGTTTTCTGCTGGCGGGCAGGAAGCTAAGCAGGGCCAGGCGAGTTCACGGCATGGAGGGGAGACGTGGTAGCAGTCAGAGCAGTGCCCCACGCTGGACATGTGCAGTGGCCCCACAGGAGCACACGCACGAACTCTGGCGTCCAGGGCAGATTCCAGCCCCTCCCCACCCCCAAAACCGTCCAGCCTCTCCTCAGTGGTTTGCATGTGGCTGCTGCACGTTAGGGCCACTGCTGGGGGGAGTCCAGTCGTTAGAGCTGGGAGCCAGGACTCCTGGGTTCTCTCCCTGGCTTGGGGGGAGCCAGGGTTATAGAATCATAGAGTATCAGGGAAGGGACCTCAGGAGGGATCTAGTCCAATCCCCAGACAGATTTTTACCCCAGATCCCTAAGTGGCCCCCTCAAGGATTGAACTCACAACTCTGGGTTGAGCCGGCCAATGCTCTGTTCTCTGCTCTCTTACAGAGATTCTATCTACCTTAAAGCTGTGTTTTAGCCTTCTTGGGAATTCCACCTTAAATTGCATGCTGGCCCTCTGGCACCTTACACCTGTGAGCTGGCCCCGTGGGGAAATACCTCGTGAAAGCGTTCAGCTGTGTATGCACCTGAGGTGATCTTCCACCTGAACCCCCTGGGCTGGTTGCCAGCTAGGAATCCCACCTTCAGCCAGTGCTGCCCAGCTGGGAAAATCCCCCTTCAAGCCAAGATTCTCCTAGAACTGCAGTTAGAATGGACTTTACACATTAAATCACCTACACCCCATTTCGGGGGGTGGGGGCAGAACATGCTGAACGGATGAATAATGCACAATTACATGGGAGAAAAATCCACCTTACATCAATAACCCATATCCATTCCACCTTCAGTCACCACATTGCACTGGGGAAGGAAATCCAACTTAATTTAAAGATCCATGTCCATTAACTGGGAGGTGGGATCCACCGTGATTCAGCAAGCCTGTGGGCAGGGGGAGACTCCACCTTTAATCCACAATCCACGGCAGGTCGGGAGGATTCCACCTTAAATCCACATGGTGGGGAGGGAGAATTCCCTGTGAAATCCACAAACTGCAGGAAACAGGGAAAGGGACTAGTCCACGTTAAATCCTCGATTGGAGGGGGGAGAGGGACGATTCCACCTTAAATCCACAAGCTGTGTCCTACCCCGGTGGGGGGTCAGTCTCAGCGACCATGGGGCAGCCCCCACCCTGCCCAGTGGCTGGGCCACGCCCCCTAGCCTCACGCCTCCAGCGGATGGGGGACCACGAAGGTGCTGTAGGCCCCGCCCAGCAGGGCCTCCACGTCGCTGCCCTTCACCAGCCAGCAGGGGGCCTGGTGGGCCGGCAGGGGCGAGTCCTTCAGCAGCTTGGTGACTCGCGTGGCCGGGACCGTGGCCCCCCCTCTCTGCAGCCGGGCGGGCCGCTCCCCGGCGCCTGGCTGCAGTCGGATGTCAGCGTTCTGGAACTGACCTGCAGGGGGCGAGAGGGGACATGGGGTGAATGGTGGGAGCCCCGCTGGCAGCAGGACAAGGGGGGCGGGGAGAGGGCCCAGAGCCCCTTACCCAGCAGCCCGTGGGCCTGGGCCGAGAGCCCGCTGCCGTCCAGCACGTAGAAGCCCAGGTGGTCTCTCTGCAGGGGGCTGGGGTGGCTGTACCGATGGCGCTGGACCACGAACTCCAGCCCGGTGCCCAGCTGCAGCGTCACGTTGGTGCCCGGCCCCACCCGCACGCCCAGTCGGGGGCGGCTGACCCAGGCCGGGCGGCCGAAGGGCAGATCCAGGGCCCCCTCCCCCTGCAGCGCCACGCCCCGGAGCGTCACGGTGATCACGGAGCGGAGCCGGGGAGGCCCCACCCGCACCGTGATGGCGTCTAAGTAGGTGCGTGGCCGATCCGCCGAGCCCGGCCGTGGGGGGGCGCCAACCAGGTGGCCGTGGACTGACAGCCCTGGGGGAGAGAGCACAGGCCACACCGCCGTCACTGAGCAGTCAGGGATCCCCGTCTCCTCCCCATCACTCGACCCACGGTACCCATGGCACCACAGCTGCCCCGGGACCTTCGCCACTGGAGCAGCGGAGAGAACGCAGGAGTCTTGGCCCCCAGCCCCCACTCCCCTCCCAGAGCCGGGGAGAACCCAAGAGTCCAGGCTCCCAGCCCCCCTCTGCTAACCACTAGACCCCACTCCCCTCCCAGAGCCAGGGAGAGAACCCAGGAGTCCTGGCCCCCAGCTCCCCCTGCTCTAACCACTAGACCACTCCCCTCCCAGAGCCGGGGAGAACCCAGGAGTCCTGGGGCGCTGAGCTATAGGGTGGGGGTCTCACCGCTGGGGGGGTCAGTCACCAGCTGGAGCACGTCTCCTGGGTGCCCATCCAGGGTAAAGCACAGGGTCTCAGGGGAGCCAGGCAGTCGTGCCACGAAGTGAGGGTCTCCGTCCACTGCAAGGCAGAGCAAGGGGTGGAATAAGGGGGGGGGAGAAAGCAGGCTGCATTCCCCCCCCCCATCACCTGGGTGTCTGGGCAGCCTTACCTGAGGAGGAGAAAGTGAAGAACTTGGCACCAGCCAAGTCTGCCATGCCAGCTGGGGGTGGGAGGAGAGAAGAGAGGGTTATAGCCAGTTGGGTGATGGAGCATTCCCTGCCCCCCCCCATCCTTGGGCATCCTCTTCTCTCTCCAGAGCACCATGGGCACGGCTGGCCAGGCCTGGCGCAGCCCAGAGTGACCACGACGGGCAGCGGCTGAGAGCCCACAGGAAACTGCCGAGTCTCCCCCCTGCCCTCACCCAGGCCCAGACCTGAAACATACCTGTGTCGCCGTCCTGTTCCTCTAACAAGTCTGGAAGGGAAAGGCAGAGTCAGAGTGGGCGCGCAAGGCCGACTGGCAGTCAATGGTGAAGCTGGCTCGCTTAGTGTGAGGGGGCTGGATGCCAGCACCGTGCCCCCCACCCTGGCTCCAGGCCACTCATGGTGGCTGCAGGATGTCAGCGATCAGTTTAAAAAAAATATGAAGTTTCTAGCTCTCACGGTTGGGGAGAAAAGGTGGAAAATGGGATCAGTGCCTGCCTGAGTCTGCAGAGAGCCTGAGCCAATTGCTCAGTGATGTGCTGGAGGGTTGGGGCGTCATCTCAGAACCCCACCCCTTAATCCCTGCCTTGCCCCTTCAGGCTTCCGTGCAGCTGTGCCTGGCAGGGAAAAGGACCTGCCCAATTGGTTTGAGCATTGGCCTGCTAAACCCAGGATTGTGAGTTCAATCCATTTAGGGATCTGGGGCAAAAATCTGTCTGGGGATTGGTCCTGCCTTGAGCAGGGGATTGGACTAGATACCTCCTGAGGTCCCTTCCAACCCTGATATTCTAGGATTCTAATTCTCAGCAGGTCTTGCTCCCAGGCCCCAGGAACTACAACTCCCAGAATTCCTGGTCTTAAAGAGCTAGGCTGAGCGGGATTTCCCTTAAAGGGCCAGTGCGCCGGTAACCCATCCCCACCAACCTGCCTGGCTAGCCCACCCAGGGGAGGGCGCGTGGGCCTGGGTGTGGGGTTACCTGAGTAGTCTTCGTAATCCAGGACACCTGTAGGGAGAGAGAGCCAGAATAAACATCCATTCAATTGGGGGGGGGGGGGAGATTCCTGGGCTTTGGGGGGAATGCCGGCGAGTGGGGCAGGGGCAGCGTGGGGAGCAGGGGAGGGATCCCGGCCACGGGAGAGGTGGGCGGCGTGGAGAGCACGCATGGCTTGGGGAGCACAGGCTGGGGGGCTCCTGTCCATGGGGCAGGCGGGAGGGGACGGGATCCCCACCCTTCTCTCCTTTGGCCGCCACAAAGCTGTACACGGCCGGCGGGTGGAGGGACTCCACGAATTCCTCAGCCACGTCCTTTGCTGACAGCAGCTCTGACTCTGCCGGCAGCAGCAGCAGCCATTGGCTGAGGTCGGCAGCAGGCGGGATGGAGCCCATGGCGCCCGGCGTGCCTCGGGGGCCCTTGGACTCCGCCCTTGGGCTGGTGGCATTGGGCCCCGGGCTGGTGGCAGTCCAGGTGTCTGTGACAGTCCGGGCCGTGGGAGCTGCTGTTCCCCACGAGAAGGGGGCCCTCTCTGTTCTGGGATGTGGCTGGCGCTTGGGGGCCAGCTGCGGGGGCATCTCCTGCTGGCCGGAGGGGGGCGCCGTGGCTGATCCTGGGCTCGGCGGCGGAGGAGCCGTGGCCCTGGGGTTCCCAGCTTTGGACGCTCTTCCGGGTGTGGCTCTGGCTGCTTTGGTGACACCGTGGGCCGTGGGAGGAGCTGGCGATGCCGTGGCAGTGCCAGGTGCCGGCGTGGCTCTGGCTAGGTTGGGGAGGGCTGTAGCAGCTTTGGTGGCACCGTCAGGGAGCGAGGTGGATGTGGCCCCCGGAGCAAGCGTGACTCTGGAAGCTTTGGTGGCACGATGGGCCACTGTGGTGGTCAGGGGTGTGCCAGGAGCCCCTGGCGTGGCCCGAGCCGTGGTACTCTCCTCCTCCTCCGGCTTGACCACCACCAGCGAGGTGACGGGCGTGACGAAGTTATACTTCAGTGAGAGGTTGGTGGCCTTTTCGGTGAGCAGACGGCGCGCGGCGGTGTCGTTGGAGTGGAACCGGGCCCGGAGCAGCTCCTGGATGGTGAAGTAGGCCCAGAGGCGCTGGACGAATCGCCCGATCTGCCCCAGATCCGGAGAGCAGCCGAACGGGGTGGCCTCCGTGGCGTTGGCCGAGATATCGTTCTCCAGCCTCAGCTGCCCGGCATGCCCGTGGCCCGCGGCCTCGACGTGCAGCTCGGTGGCCCCCGGGGCCAGCCGCCCGGCCACCACAAGCTCGGCGCCCTGGAAGTAGTGGGGGAAGAGGGTGCGGGTGAGGTCGGCGCCGTCGCGGTAGGACAGGGCCACATCGTATAGCAGCGGGCTGGCGATCTCATCATAAAAACCAGCGAGCTGCAGGGTGGCATCAGCGTCCTCGTAGATGCGCCGGGCCACGCCCCGGTTCTCAAGTGCCAGGCGCCGCAGCAGCCCATAGTCGGCGTCGTCCCCGAAGGCCAGGCCGAACAGCGAGACGGAGCCACCCAGGGCCTGCTGGGTGTTGGCCAGGATGCGAGTGACTGAGGTCACGCCCGCCGTGGGCTCCCCGTCCGTCAGGAAGATGAGCAGTGGGATCCGCCTGGGGGACGGCTCCGGCGTGCTCTGGGTCAGCACTGAGGCGGCCTCCAGCAGGGCTTTGTTGATGTCGGTCCCTGAGGAGGGGAAAGGCAGAAGGATCCTGATTTGCAGCCTTCCATTGAACCCCCCTCCCAGAGCCGGGGAGAGAACCCAGGAGTCCTGGCTCCCAGCCCCCCCCCCGCTCTAACCACTAGACCCCACTCCCCTCCCAAAGCCGGGGAGAGAACCCAGGAGTCCTGGCTCCCAGCCCCCCTGCTCTGACCCCTGCCACCCCAGTGACTCACATCCATCAGCTTCCATCCTGTGGACGTAGTCCTTGGCACTGCGAACGTTGTGGGCCGTGGCCAGGATGGAGCGCCCGGCCTTCCACATGTGGACGGTGTCGGAGAAAGTGACGATGTTGAAGCAGTCGTCCGGGTGAAGGTCGCTCAGTATGATGTGCATGGCCTTCTTGGTCTGGGGGCAGAAACGCAGCATGGGGGAGTTCTGGGGGGTGTGGAGGTGAGGGGCAAGGCAGGATGGGGTGGATTTCAGCGAGGGTTTAGACGGGGAAAGGGGGGCACCAATTGGTCTGGCTCTGTCGTTTCGTTTCATTGTGGGATTGTGGGGTGGCGTTACGCTGATCTGCGTTACGTGTGCTATGGGATACACAAACACACACTGATGTGTGTCGGGGACACCCCCCCCCAGAATTCTACCTAGCGAGAGAATTGGCTCTGTACCAGTACACATTACAGAAAATAGGAGAGCCTATCTACATTGTATTTATAGAGTCACACCTCATCTGTATCTATAAAATCTCCATATAATTATATACATTATAACGGGATAGTCATATTTTATTTGTATATCTGGATGTAGAGCTACAATTATAGCTATGTACATATTTAATTATAACTATATTACAATGGGATATTCTCTACATATATATGTGGCTATGGATCCACAATTACATCTACATGTGTATCTATAATTCGTAAAAAGAACAGGAGTACTTGTGGCACCTTAGAGACTAACAAATTTATTAGAGCATAAGCTTTTGTGGGCTACAGCCCACTTCTTCGGATGCATATAGAATGGAACATATATTGAGGAGATATATATACACACATACAAAGAGCATGAACAGGTGGGAGTTGTCTTACCAACTCTGAGAGGCCAATTAAGTAAGAGAAAAAAAACTTTTGAAGTGATAATCAAGATAGCCCAGTACAGACAAGTATCAGGGGGTAGCCGTGTTAGTCTGTATCTACAAAAACAACAAGGAGTCCGGTGGCAGCTTAAAGACTAACAGATTTATTTGGGCATAAGCTTTCGTGGGTAAAAACCTCACTTCTTCGGATGCATAGAGTGAAAGTTACAGATGCAGGCATTATATACTGACACAGGGAGAGCAGGGAGTTACTTCGCAAGTGGAGAACCAGTGTTGACAGGGCCAATTCAATCAGGGTGGATGTAGTCCACTCCCAATAATAGATGAGGAGGTGTCAATTCCAGGAGAGGAAAAGCTGCTTCTGTAATGAGCCAGCCACTCCCAGTCCCTATTCAAGCCCAGATTAATGGTGTTGAATTTGCAAATGAATTTTAGTTCTGCTGTTTCTCTTTGAAGTCTGTTTCTGAAGTGTTTTTGTTCGATGATAGTGACTTTTAAATCTGTAATAGAATGACCAGGGAGATTGAAGTGTTCACTTACTGGCTTTTGTATGTTACCATTCCTGATGTCCCATTTGTGTCCATTTATTCTTTTGCGGAGGGACTGTCCGGTTTGGCCAATGTACATGGCATTGCTGGCACATGATGGAATATATCACATTGGTAGATGTGCAGGTGAATGAGTCCCTGCTGGTGTGGCTGATGTGGTTGGGTCCTCTGATGGTGTCGCTAGAGTAGATATGGGGACAGAGAAGGCAACAGGGTTTGTTATAGGGTTTGGTTCCTGGGCTGGTGTTTCTGTGGTGTGGTGTGTAGTTGCTGGTGAGTATTTGCTTCAGGTTGGGGGGTTGTCTGTAAGCGAGGACTGGCCTGCCTCCCAAGGTCTGTGAGAGTGAGGGATCATTTTCCAGGATAGGTTGTAGATTGTGGATAATGCGCTGGAGAGGTTTTAGCTGGGGGCTGTATGTGATGGCCAGTGGTGTTCTGTTATTGTCCTTGTTGGGCCTGTCCTGTAGTAGGTGATTTCTGGGTACCCGTCTTGCTCTGTCAATCTGTTTCCTCACTTCTCCAGGTGGGTATTGTAGTTTTAAGAATGCTTGATAAAGATCTTGTAGGTGTTTGTCTCTGTCTGAGGGGTTGGAGCAAATTCGGTTGTATCTTAGGGCTTGGCTCTAGACAATGGATCGTGTGATGTGTCTTGGATGGAAGCTGGAGGCATGTAGGTACGTATAGCGGTCAGTAGGTTTCCGTTATAGGGTGGTGTTTATGTGACCATCACTTATTTGCACTGTAGTGTCCAGGAAGTGGATCTCTTGTGTGGACTGGTCCAGGCTGAGGTTGATGGTGGGGTGGCGATTCTTGAAGTCCAGATGGAATTCTTCAAGGGCCTCCTTTCCGTGGGTCCATATGATGAAGATGTCATCAATGTAGCGCAAGTAGAGGAGGGGCACTAGGGGACGAGAGCTGAGGAAGCGTTGTTCTAAGTCAGCCATAAAAAAGTTGGCATACTGTGGGGCCATGCGGGGACCCATCACAGTGCCGCTGACTTGAAGGTATAAGTTGTCCCCAAATCTGAAGTGGTTGTGGGTGAGGACAAAGTCACAAAGCTCAGCCACCAGGTGTGCTGTGGCCTCATCAGGGATACTGTACAGACAGGTTGATAAGAAGTGTGAGAATACTTACAAGGGGAGATAGATTCAATGTTTGTAATGGCTCAGCCATTCCCAGTCCTTATTCAATCCTGAGTTGATTGTATCTAGTTTGCATATCAATTCCAGCTCAGCAGTCTCTCGTTGGAGTCTGTTTTTGAAGTTTTTCTGTTTTAAGATAGCCACCCGCAGGTCTGTCATAGAATGGCCAGACAGGTTAAAGTGTTCTCCCACTGGTTTTTGAGTATTACGATTCCTGATGTCAGATTTGTGTCCATTAATTCTTTTGCGGAGGGACTGTCCGGTTTGGCCAATGTACATGGCAGAGGGGCATTGCTGGCACATGATGGCATAAACAGACTCCAACGAGAGACTGCTGAGCTGGAATTGACATGCAAACTAGATACAATCAACTCAGGATTGAATAAGGACTGGGAATGGCTGAGCCATTACAAACATTGAATCTATCTCCCCTTGTAAGTATTCTCACACTTCTTATCAAACTGTCTGTACTGAGCTATCTTGATTATCACTTCAAAAGTTTTTTTTCTCTTACTTAATTGGCCTCTCAGAGTTGGTAAGACAACTCCCACCTGTTCATGCTCTCTGTATGTGTGTATATATATCTCCTCAATATGTTTCACTCTATATGCATCCGAAGAAGTGGGCTGTAGCCCACGAAAGCTTATGCTCTAATAAATGTGTTAGTCTCTAAGGTGCCACAAGTACTCCTGTTCTTTTTGCGGATACAGACTAACACGGCTGCTACTCTGAAACCTATAATTCTGTATTATAGCACATTATATTCATGTGTGTTCTAGGTATGTTCTATCTCATATATGCACATACATCTACACAGGGTTGTAGCCACGTTGGTCCCAGGATATCATAGACACGATGGGTGAGGTCATATCTTTTATTGGACCAACTTTGGTTGGGGAGAGAGACGAGCTTTTGAAGTTGTTCAAATAAAAGATAAGACTCACCCACCTTAGGGCTTGGCTACACTTGCACCTGTAGAGCGCTGGGAGTTAAACCAGCCTTCGGAGACCGCAGCAGGGAAATCGCTGCCCTGTGTTTACGCTGTCAGCTGCAAGTGCGCTGGCGTGGCCACATTAGCAGCTCTTGCAACACCACAGAGAGCAGGGCATTGTGGTAGCTAGCCCAGTGTGCAAGTGGCTGCAGCGTGCTTTTAAAATGGGGTGGAGTGTGACAGGGAGTGTGCTGTGTGTATGTGGGGGGAGAGAGTTGGTTTTGGGGGGGCTGAGAGTGTGTCAGCATGTTGTCTTGTAAGTTCAGACACCAGCAGACCCCCCCCCACACACACACAACTTCCACAGTAATGGTTGCTTTGTCCCGGAGCAGATAAGCAGCCGGCTGTCGGAAACGGAGGTTTGAAAGGAGATATCCGCATTCCTGCAGCCGAGTTCAAAACAATGACAAGAGTGGCCACTTGACTTCAGGGGATTATGGGACGTTTCCGGAGGCCAATCACAGCACAGTAATGCAACACCTCGTCCACACTGATGCCCGGGCGTTTCAGCGGGACGCAGCAAGCTTTATGCTTCTCGTGGAGGTGGATTACCAGGAGTGCTCCAGCTGCAGAGTCCAGGCGCTCTACGTGCCTTGCCAGTGTGGACGGGTCGGGAGTTAGGGCACCCGGGGCTGCTTTAATGCGCTCTAACTTGCAAGTGTAGCCAAGCCCCTTGTCTCTCTGATACACATGAGCACACTCTTGTGTCCCTACAAGGTCTCTCTGAATCTACAGACCCTCTGTTCTGCTTTATTTTGGCTGATTTTCATCCCATTTCGTTCAAGCACGCACATCCATCTCTCTGATCTGTCTTCCGGTTCCTCTGCCACACGAGCCCTCCAGCATCAGCAGGGTGCCATCCTCTGGACGCATCGAGCACCAAGGTGAACAAAAAGCGCATCGTGCCAAGCCCCGACGTACTCCCCCTCTAGCTAGAAACAGTTCCGTTTCTGCACATGGCCTTGTGACTCTGCTAACAGCACCACTGCGGGGTTCCTGAGGAGTCGGATGTAGTCTTCAGGGATTGGTTTCGGTCTCCTGCACCACTGGATGACTCCCCTCGGAATGCGGTCATAAGCGTTCTCAAGAGCGATGAATACCACATGCAGGGTATGTCTCTTCTTTCTCGCCATTTCCCCCAAACTTAATGCAAAGCCAGTGTCCATCGTTGGCTCGCCTGGCGTGAATCCAAATTGATTATCACTGCCCTTTACTGCTCTCTTCTCTTATCCATAACTTTCTCCCAGATCTTCACCATGAGGTCTAGGAGTTCACCACAGTCACGTACGTCTCCTTTTCTCGTAAGTACTGGTGCGAGTGTGGACATCCTCCAGGCAGCAGGCATCTTCTCAGTCCTGATGCCATTAAACAGCTGTGCGAATAAAATCAGCCATACATGCCCCAGCTCTTCCATACTTCTGCTGATCTGCTGCTGGTTTTCCTGTTGCTCAAAGCTTGTGCAACTTCTTCCAGGACTGATGCCACCAGCCCCTGGGGTGGCTTACAAGGTTTAGAAAACCTGACCTATGAGGAGCGATTACAAAAACCAGGCATGTTTAGTCTTGAGAAAAGAAGACTGAGGGAGGACCTGATAAGTCTTCAAATCGGTTATGGGCTGTTATAAAGAGAACGGTGATCAGTTGTTCTTCAAGTCCACTGAAGGTAGGACAAGAAGCAATGAGCTTAATCTGCAGCCAGGGAGATTTATATTAAATAGTAGGAAACATTTTCCAACTCTAAGGGTAGGTAAGTTCTGGAACAGGCGTCCAAGGGAGGCTGTGGAATCCCCGTCATTGTAGGTTTTTAAGGACAGGCTGGACAAACCTTTACCAGGGATGGTCTAGGTTTACTTGGTCCTGCCTCAGTGCAGGGGGCTGGACTTGGTGACTTCTTAAGGTCCCTTCCAAACCAACATTTCTATGATTCTACGGTTCTCTTCATTCATAAACCTTTCAAAATAATGTCTCCACCCTTCTTTAATCGATGAACGTATTTCCAGTTTCATCTTTAATGACTTGGATTTCACCAGTGTCTTTAGTTCTCTTATTGGGGGTCTTTGCCAGTCTATATATTTTTCTCTCGTCCTCCTTCGTTTCAAGATGGGGATATCAGCCTTCCACGGCCTTCGCATTAGCAGCCGTCACCTCTTTCTTCAATATCCTTTTGGTTTTTTTCTACTACTGAAAGATCCTGCTGTTGGAGCGTCGCTGGTCACAGTTTTAAACATTTTTTTCTTTTCCTCCACGGCCTCTTGAACGTCCTCATTTCACCAACAAATCTCCCTGGGGAAAAAGAGTCTTGTTTTCGTTTCACCAAGCAGGCACTCTGCACATTCACGAGGTTTGCTTGCACCAGGATTCCACCCGACCCGTATTTTTCTCTTCGTTTATATGGATTAGCGTATTTAACCCAGGCTATTGCTTCAACAATGACGAAATGAGCGGTTCAACAATGTTTCCTTTTGACATGATCACTTCACTTCCTGTAGGCTTTTCTATTGTTATTAGAACTCAGCAAACCCCTGAGTTTTCACTTTGGTAGCTGAACCAAAAAAACTGAGGAAAAAAAGTTCTGGGTTGAACGAAACATTTTGTTTTAATATTTCGGAACAAACAAACCCAGCTAAATTTGAAAACAAAACGTCAAAATGCTCAGTTGACTATTTTGCGTTTTTTTCCCCAGGTGAAACAATTGGCCAAATTTGGTCGCATCTTTCGAGAACTATTCAACCCAAACACTTCACCCAGCTCTAACACTCATCTGAATGGGAAGAGTCAGATTCCTCGGTTTTCACGTCATTGCGATCTAGTTTGACCTAGATCTAACATAAGAACGGCCAGGCTGGGTCAAACCAAAGGTCCGTCCAGCCCAGTATCCTGTCTTCCGCCAGTGGCCAATGCCAGGTGCCCCAGAGGGAGTGAACCTAACAGGTGATGATCAAGTGATCTCTCTCCTGCCGTCCATCTCCACCCTCTGACATACAGAGGCTAGGGACACCATTCCTTACCCAGCCTGGCTAATAGCCATTAATGGACTTAACCTCCACGAATGTATCTAGATTTGCCCCCAAATCATTCCAAGAGCGGAGCTTTCAGAAGAACCTCTGCCAGAGACGGAGAATCCAGCACGATCCTTGGTCAGTTGTTCCAATGGGTGATTCCCCTCCTGTTTACACCTTATTTCCAGTCTGAATTTGTCCCATTTCAACGTCCAGCCACTGGATCTTGTTAGACCGTATAGAAACCATACATAGACATATGAGCTCTGTATTGTATTGATCCTCCACTGTGTTATACTGAAGATCTTGGATTGCTTCCACGCCATCAGTCGCAAAGGAGCCAACGTTAATGCCTGGAATTTTTTCAGAATTTCCAGCTGGTGTCAAATTTCGAGATCTCAACGCCAAAAGAAAACGGGAGTTTGGCATTTCTGTTTTCCGACCCGTTCAAACGCAGAGCTGACAGATTTGAGGGGGGATGGAGCAGGGTGGTGGATTGGATAATTGTCTAAAGGGGCTGATGGATATGCATGGGTATGCAAATTAGACCACAGCTTCATTTGCATGGCTGTTGACCCATGTCCTGAGAGGCCTGCTGTTGCGGGGGTGGGTGCTTCCATCTCTGTCCCCCCAGCTCAGATGCCCCCTCCCCACTGGTCTGGTCTATGGGCGATCTCCCCCTGGCATCTCCACCCTCTCACCTGCTTCATCTTGGTGCCGTGCATGGAGCCGCTGATGTCGATGACAAACACCACGTTCTTCTGCACGGGGGGCAGGCCGCGGGGGGCGAAGTAGTGAACGAAGTAGCCGTTGTAGATCTGCCGGAGAGGGAAGAGCGCGGGGCCAAGGGGTGAGGCTGTGGCTGCCCAGGGCACAGGACACCCATCATGTGCTGGCGTGGCGGCATGGGGAACCCATGGGACAGGCAGTGGGTGCCTGGGTGTGGGAGCCGTACGCACCCTTCTGCCTGGGCATCCATCCCTCCCCATGCACACCCCTTCCCTCCTCCCCCCCACCTCATCCATCCATCCATCCATCCCCCGCACACACCGTCCTCTCCCTGCCTCCTCCTACACACCCCATCCATCCATCCCCCCTATGCTCCATCCCTGCCTCCATCCATCCCTCTCTTCCCCCCCCCAGCCCGTCCCTCGACCCCCACTTGTGTCTATCTGCCCCCCTCCCCTGTGGGCTGTTCCCTGTTCTCTATTCCCCGGCCCTCATCCCCTCCCCACCCCCTTCTCCCCGGCCGTGAGATCTCAGCTCCAGCCACCCCTCACCTGCACGTCCCCAGCCACATCTGGCATGGCCACGTCGTACTGTACCACGAAGTCCCCCAGGATGCCCGAGCTGGAGACAGCCGCTTGTTCCTGCGGGGTCGGGGTGAAGACAACCCAAGCGCAGTGGCTCCCCTTCTCCACCCGGGTGGACGGCGGCACATCGGCGTCCCCTGCAGAGAAGCTGTGGTAATCAGGGCTGGATGGAGGCTGGGAGACAGGGACCCCGTGGCACACGGTCCCCTGCCCTTAGAGTTCTCCCCGCAGACCTGACAAACTCATTCCACCAGCCCCAGCCCGTCTCGCTCAATGTCCTGGAAGGAACCAGAACATCCTCACTGGTGAAATGCCAAGACTGGGGGGGTGGGAAATAGGGAAGGGGCCGTGTCACGGATACAGAGCAAGCCGGGTGGCTCCAGGGAAACGCGTCCCTCTGGGAACAAGGCGCGCTGGCCGGCCTTACAGGCAGGGGTCTCTCTTCTGGCAAGCAGCAACCTTGTGGGTCGTGGGGGAGAATCAGCAGAACTCCCAGTGCGGCACTGGGGCCCACGAGAACGATACAAGGGGTAGGGAGCCGGCCTGAGAGCGAGGGACTCCCGGGGCTCAATCCAGTTCGCGTAACAAAGAGAAGGCGAAGGGGTGCTGTGATCCCCGCTACAAGTCCCTACACGGGGCACAAATCATAGAATCTCAGGGTTGGAAGGGACCTCAGGAGGTATCTAGTCCAACCCCCTGCTCAAAGCAGGGCCAATCCCCAGACAGATTTTTACCCCAGTTCCCTAAATGGCCCCCTTAAGGATTTAACTCACAACCCAGGGTTTAGCAGGCCAATGCTCAAACCACTGAGCTATCCCTCCCGCGAATATTTAACGACAGGCTCTTCGGTCCAGCAGACGGAGGGCTAACCCGATCCAACGGCTGGACGCTGAAGCTAGACAAATTCAGAGAGGAAGTCAGGTGTCAGTTTTAACAGTGAGAGTCAATAACCATCGGAACAGGTTCCCAAGGGTGGTGCTGGATTCTCCAGCACTGGCAACTTTTCCATCAAGACAGGATCTCTTTCACACAAGCCGTGCTCTAGGCATGACTTGGGGCAGCTCTCTGGCGTGTTACAAAGGAGGTCACAACAATCCCGTCTGGCCTCGAGATCTGCGCCTCTAGGTCGTGCAGGGTATTTCACGCGAGGTGTCTACAGAAAACTCGTAACTCGTCAGGCCACGGGACCGTTGCGAGACATTCCAACGGGTAACAGTTAAGGGCCAATATGTTCCTACTGAAAACAGGTTGGCTGGGCTTGGAGGAGAAATGTACCAGCAAAGAGCCTTCTTACTCATCAGCCAATTGAGCTGTCTTGCTCCCTCCCAAAATTATTTCTGGCAAACTCAGAGGTACCACATCGCAGGCTCAGAGCCTCCCCCGCCCATGCCGCGGAGGGAGGCGAAAACGCCCTAGCCGCCCTGGGGGGAAATCCCACTTGATTAGCTAGGAGAGGGAGCGACCCAGGTTGGGATTTCAGGATCTAGGTTGGTACCCACTTGTTTCCATCACTGGGTCTATTTCAGTCTTGAGTCTTACTTTAATGAGCCTTTTTCTAGAAGTGCCCACAAGTGCTCTGCATTACACGGGGGTGGGGTGGGGGGGAAGCGACTGGAGTACACGCCACGTGAGGGGCCGAGGATTGGGGATTTCAGGGGCACTCAGGGAGTGGGTGCCCTATTGTTAAGCTGCCGGGCGAAGTTAGGGCTGGCCCAGCCCAGAGGGGAGTGCTGGAGTGGCTACCAGCAGAAAGATTCCCTCTTGCTAGAGTGACTTGTATCTTGAGTAACTGGGGAACAGTCACAAACGCGCCAGGGCTCTCGGGCCACTGAACAGCAGCAGAATCCCGGCTTTCAGGTTAAAAAAAAAGAAGAAGAAGAGTAAGTTTCTAGGCCACGGGGTTGGGGAGAAAAGATGAAAAACGTGACAGATGCACCAATGCCTGCCTGAGTGTGCAGAGAGCCTGAGCCGACTGCTCGCAGAGGTGTGAACCGTGTGTACCTCGCAAGGTGTTGGTGAGCAGGCGGCTGGTGCGGAGGGGCAGCACGTGGACGTAGTCGATGCCGGTGCGCTCCGAGATGCTCACCTCCACGGTGAGGTTCCCCACCACCTGCCGGGGACGCACGCTCACGGCGTGCTGGTACTTGCCCAGGTGCCGCTGCAGCAGTTCCTCGTAGCTCAGCTCGAAGGACACCTGGCTTCCGGCCGCGACGCTGGCAGAGACCCGGAACTTCTCCGTCTCCCGATCCCTGGGAAGGGGCCAAGCCAGGGATAGAACCCAGGAGTCCTGGCTCCCAGGCCCCGCTGCTCCACCCACTAGACCCCCTTCTCCTCCCAGAGCTGGGGAGAGAACCCAGGAGTCCTGGCTCCCAGCCCCCAGCTCTAACCACTAGGTGCCGGGGTCTCACCTAGTGCCAACATGAGCCGCTGTCTGGCCCTGTCTCCGGGCCTCGTCGTACATCTTCTTGGCTTGATGCTTCTCTTTCACCTCGGCCACATAGAGTTTATTGTTGATGGTGCTAGGATGGAAGAGAGGGGGATTATGGGACATGGCCTGAAATCTGCCAGATAGCAGCAGGCACAGTGGGGGTGGGTCTCCTTGATCAGACCTGGTTCTGGGGACCCTCCGTCCCCATCCCCACCCCCACCCCTCCATCCCTCTCCACCCCTCCCTTCCTCCCTCCATCCACCCATCCCCACTCCTTCATCCACCCCTCCCTTCATCCACCCACCCCTCCATCTATCCCCATCCCTTCATCCACCCACCCCACCCCTCCATCACTCCCCATCCCTCCCTCCATCCCCATACCCTCCATCCCTCCCCACACACCCCTCTATCTATCTCACTCACACTCTCCTCCATTGCTCTGTCCCTTCCAGCCCCCCTCCAGCCCCGGATCCCATGGGAACGCGTTTCCAAACCCCCTTCCCCTGCCATCCCCGAGGTGTGGGGTGTGGCCACAGGAGCTGCACGGCCGGGACCCATCCCGGTCTCACATGGTGAAGTTGGAGATGAAGGCCGAGCTGGGCAGGTCTAGGTCGAAGATGGCTTCCTTGGGCTCGGCGTGGGGGTTGCTCAGGTCGGTCCGAACACGGGTGGAGGCGTAGCGGGACACGATGGTGGAGCGGACGGAGAAGCTGGTCATGGTGAGCTGGGCACAGAAGCAGGGATGTGTAGGGGGTGTCTCCAGAAACCTTGCCCTGCCCAGGGCTGAAAGGGGGTGTGCCCGGAGGGCCCCGTGCAGAGCTGGGGAGAGAAGCCAGGCGTCCTGGCTCCAGACACCGCCCCGTGCCCCTGTTCTAATGCACAAGAACTAAACAGTCGTTCTTTTTAGTGAAATCCAGGCTGAAATTCTCCCGCCGCCCCATGACTCCGGAAGCAGCCCCTGCCGGATCTAGCTCCTCTTTCCTAGAAAATCCACCCAGCCCCCGCCAGATCGCCCTGCGCTGATGCAGAATGGGAGAGTCCCGGCTGCACTGGCCCTGGGCTCTGGGGCGGAGGCGGCTGCGTGAGCCTGAAGCACATGAGGAGCGGCTGTGTTCCAGTGGGAGCCCTGCTTCTCTACAACGGAGAACCAGCGCCTCTGCCAGCAGGAAACAGACCAGACCCCAGCTGGGGTCCAGCTCCATGGTCAGTGGGGCCAGACCCCCAGCCGGGGTCCATCGGCCGTCGCTCCATGGAGTCAGTGGGGCCAGACCCCCAGCCGGGGTCCATCGGCCAGAGCTCCATGGAGTCAGTGGGGCCAGACCCCCCAGCCGGGGTCCATCGGCCAGAGCTCCATGGAGTCAGTGGGGCCAGACCCCCAGCCGGGGTCCATCGGCCAGAGCTCCATGGAGTCAGTGGGGCCAGACCCCCAGCCGGGGTCCATCGGCCGTCGCTCCATGGAGTCAGTGGGGCCAGACCCCCAGCCGGGGTCCATCAGCCAGAGCTCCATGGAGTCAGTGGGGCCAGACCCCCCAGCCGAGGTCCATCGGCCGTCGCTCCATGGAGTCAGTGGGGCCAGACCCCCCAGCCGAGGTCCATCGGCCGTCGCTCCATGGAGTCAGTGGGGCCAGACCCCCAGCCGGGGTCCATCGGCCGTCGCTCCATGGAGTCAGTGGGGCCAGACCCCCAGCCGGGGTCCATCGGCCAGAGCTCCATGGAGTCAGTGGGGCCAGACCCCCAGCCGGGGTCCATCAGCCACAGCTTCATTAGAGTCAATGGGGCTAGACCCCCAGCCAGTGTCCATCAGCCATAGCTCCATGGAGTCAATGGGGCCAGACCCCAGCTGGGGTCAGAGAATCATAGAATCTCAGGGTTGGAAGGGACCTCAGGAGTTCATCTAGTCCAACCCCCTGCTCAAAGCAGGACCAACCCCAACTAAATCATCCCAGCCAGGGCTTTGTCAAGCCGGGCCTTAAAAACCTCCAAGGAAGGAGATTCCACCACCTCCCTAGGGAACCCATTCCAGTGCTTCACCACCCTCCTAGTGAAATAGTGTTTCCTGATATCCAACCTGGACCTCCCCCACTGCAACTTGAGACCATCGCTCCTTGTTCTGTCATCCGCCACCACTGAGAACAGCCGAGCGCCATCCTCTTTGGAACCCCCCCTCAGGTAGTTGAAAGCAGCTATCAAATCCCCCCTCATTCTTCTCTTCTGCAGACTGAATAACCCCAGTTCCCTCAGCCTCTCCTCGTAAGTCATCGGCCGTAGCTCCATTAGAGTCAATGGGGCCAGACCCCCAGCTATACATCCGCTTCTCTTTCCGTTGGCAGAACGCAGTCGTTTTAATTTTTATTGGCTCTTTTCTCTCCTCCGCCCATCCTCAGCATTGCACACCCATATTACGGTAGCACCAGAAGGTCTCGATCAGGATCAGCCTTAGCTACGCTAGGTGCTGGATAAACAGACCAAAAGATCCAGCGTCTGGCTTACAATCTAGAGACAAGTCACCCAGCCCAACTGATGCAGACTTTAACCACAGCTGTTGCAATAAGAAGAGTTTTGACTAGGGGAGGAGATGGGATCAGAGTGGTGAGATGACTAGATTGGAATCAGGACTCCTGGGTTCTGTCCCCAGCTCTGGGAGGGGAGTGGAGTCTAGTGGGTTAGAGCAGGGGGGGCTGGGATCCAGGACTCCTGGGTTCTCTCCCCAGCTCTGGGAGGGGAATGGAGTCTAGTGGGTTAGAGCAGGGGGGGATGGGAGCCCGGAAGCCCGGGTTCTCTCCCCGGCTCTGGGAGGGAAGTGGGGGCTAGCGGTTAGAGCAGAGAACGTGAGGTGCAATTGCGATTTGGAGATGAGAAACAACGTCAGGGCTCCTGGGTTTCACGTCTTCTGCTGTAGCCACCAGACCCCAAAACTTAGCAAGGGGGAAAAACCCCTCAGCCTCACCTGTGGAATATGGGGGTGCCCGGTGCTGGGTACAGGTTGCAGGCACAGTAGGAGAGCAAAGGAAAAGAGCAGCAGCTGTCTCAGCATTGGCATGATGAGTCCCCGCAGCTCCGCCGAGAAGCACCAACCTCTGAGATCTCTTTTTTGGACGCACTTTTTAAAGCTTCACGGGTTTTTTTCCCCCCCGCACCTCTCAATGTAGCATTCATGCGGACACAAGCTGTGATTGTCCACCCCGCGGAGGCTGGAGGGAGGCCAGGCCTTCGCTCTCCCCTCCGTAAGATGAAACGAAAACAAAATGTTCAGGCGAGTCCGTGCCCTGGGTTAAAAAGGAAAGAAATGCGAGGGAGCCCGCGGCTAGGTCAGCAGGAGCCAGAGCCCGGGAGCTGAAGAGCGGAAGGTCAGTGGAAAAGGAGCTGGCCCTGCGTGCCTGGCTGGCCTGAGCTCCACGCTCAGGAATGGGTCCGGCTCAAGGGTTGCAGGTGTGAAGGATTTCCTCGGAGGAGCCCCGGGGATTTCACACCAGTTAGATCCCCGTGATCCATGAGGGCGTTTCTTCCCATGGGGCCAGACGGGACTGCTGGGATCATCCAGTCTGCCCTCCCGCACAGCCCAGGCCAGAGGACTGCCCCCCACAAAGGTTGGATGACTGGGAGAAAGGGTTGCGGGCCCTTCTTCTCTAGAGGGCGCCAGCCCCCATCAAGCCCTAGGGCGGGGACTGGCTGGCTCAGGGAGGTGGGGAATGGGGCCTTTCCCCTCTAGGGGGCGCCGGCTCCCATCCAGCCCCAGGACAGGGGATCAGCTGCTGGAGACCCTTCAAGTTCACGAGCCAGAGGACGTCAGAATTGCCGGGGTTACTTCTTGTGACGCTGATTTCCAAAAGATGCAAAGGGGATCAACCGTGGAGAAAACTCCCGGCGTTGTGATTAACGCGAGATTCTGGGTTTGGCTGCAATGGAGGGGGAGGGAAGCCATGCAGCTCCGGCTAGGTCGGTCCATAGAGCTAACCGTGCTAACCACCCAGCCCAGAGGAGGCGCCGGGATCCAGTGGCTGGCGGGGCTGGAGTGGAAGCCAGGACATGTGGGTTCTGTTCCTGGCTCTTGTCCTTCCGCTCTCTGGGTCACTGAGGAGAGAACCCAGGAGTCTGGGCCCCCAGTTTCCCCCTCCTCTAACCACTAGACCCCACTCCCATAGCCAGCTTCCAATCCCGCCCCCTTCTTCGGGGGTCTGGATTGGGACAGGAGCAAAGTGGAGGTGAAGGGCTATCGGTTTCTCCCGAGCATCCCACAGCTGCTCTCTTTGGAGTAACCAGCGCCCGGACAGATGGGCGACCGGAATTCCCAAGTGCCTGCCGAGTGGGGGTGGGCTGGGCCAGTCTTGCTGATGATTCGGTCCGATTTCTCAGGGCTCCATTCAGCATCACCCAGCCGAGGCCCTGGCCCCCTCGAGCAGCTCTCTGGGCCGGCCCTTCCCCTCCATGCTGGCCAGCCCCCCAGCTCCGATGCCCATTGTAAACTGAGGCACAGGGCTTCTGTGGCAGAACTGGGAACTGGGCGCTGTCCCAGGCTGGATCGTAAGCTCTTTGGGACAGCGACTGTCGTTAATTGTCTGTGCAGCGCCCGGCGCGACAGGGCCCCGATCCTGGTCAGGGGGTGTCTGTGCAGCACTGTGCCCGGCGTAACAGGGGCCCTGAGCTCAGGTGGGGGCATTTCTACCGTAACAACAACAAGGTCTTTTTAAAACAATCTAAAGCTGGGGCATTACTTTTTGTAGGACCCACACAAACAAATCCCTCTACGGAGAAAGAAACAAACTAGAGGGAAGGCCCAGATTTTTACCAGGGAGGGCTGTTAATCATTGGAAGAACTCACCTAGGGACAGGGTGGATTGCCTGTCTCTGGATGTCTTTTAATCAGGACTGGGTGTGGAAGATCCATGAGAAGCAATGGGCGCTATCCCAGGATAAACGCTGGACATTCTCCGGCCCGTGTCACCCAGGTCAGATTCAAAGATCTCCGTGACTCCTTGCAGTGTTGAGATCCCCTCCAGAGCTGCACCGATCCCTCGAGGTGGTGGAAGCTAAGCAAGGAAATAAAGAAATACGGAGCCAGAGCCTTTCTTGGCCCGGCCCGGCTGTTTACATCAGCCTCTGCCAAAGAGGAGAGGGCCAAGGCTCAGTGAAAAGGCTTCTTCTTTCTTTTGGAAAAAGTCAGAATAACAAAACCAAGGATTCTGGAGCCACAAAAAAGAGGGACTTGGAAAGAAGCTGAAAGAAGCTGGAAGGGACGACCCGGACCCGTGAAAGAAATTAGTCATTGACAGGGAAAATGTTATGCCTGTGCTGGTGTCTTGGTTATTTATACGAGCGGAGGGTTTGGAATTCACCCCAGACCAGAGCCGTGCAGGCTGAAAATACCCAGTTTTTAGTCCCAGGGGGCTGGTGACCAAATGTTTTGCATTTCCATGGCACAAACTCCAGCAGAAATCAGGCTCCCATCATGCCAGGCGCTGCCCAGACCCCGACTGAGATCAGGGCCCCCCATGGTGCCAGGCGCTGCCCAGATGCCCGTCACCAACAGGTGCCCCTTGTGTCAGGTACTACTGAGATTGGTGCCCTCACTGTGCCCGACGCTGCACAGATCCCAAACGAAAGCAGAGCCTGATCATGCCAGTCACTGTACATACGCACACTAAGAGACAGTCCCAAACCTGACCACCTAAATAGCCAAAGGCTATTTCAACCCATTGGCCAGGTGGGGAAACTGAGGCACATGGCGACACTCCTCCCGATCTTCTGGATCCCCTTCCAGATCACCCGTCAGCCTTCTGATAACTCTCTCCGCTGGGGTCAGGGAGGGGAGAGGGTTCTTCTCATACCAGAAATAAGATGGCAAGGGGGGGTGATCCTCACAGGAGCGGCCCATGCCAGGGGATCCAACGGAAGGCGGAGCAAAGGCCCATCCACCTGCACCTGGGGGCTGGAGAACGCTTCCCGTCGTAGGCTTGGCTGAACTGGCTCCCAGCTCGCCGGATCCTGACCTGGTTTGGTTTCGGTCGCTCCTTATTTCGCTTGCCCACCGGCGGCGGTGGCTGGCACCAGCAGAGGCAACGGGTGGCCTTTCCCCTGTCAAAGCTGCAACCCCGACAGGGTCAATCAGCCCAGCTGTGCGAGGCGAGGCTGGGAGCCAGGACGCCTGGGTTCTCTCCCCGGCTCTGGGAGGGGAGTGCGGGCTGGTGGTTAGAGCGGGGGTGGGACTAGGAGCCAGGACTCCTGGGTTCTCTCCTTCGCTCTGGGAGGGAAGGGGGGGTCTGGTGGTCAAGTGGGGGGCTGGGAGACAGGACTCCTGGGTTCTTTCCCGGCTCTGGGAGGTGAGTGGGGGCTGGTGGGTCAGAGCAGGGGGGGCTGGGAGCCAGGACTCCTGGGTTCTCTCCCCAGCTCTGGGAGGGGAGTGGGGTCTAGTGGTTAGAGCAGGGGGGGCTGGGAGCCAGGACTCCTGGGTTCTCTCCCCAGCTCTGGGAGGGGAGTGGGGTCTAGTGGTTAGAGCAGGGGGGGCTGGGAGCCAGGACTCCTGGGTTCTCTCCCTGGCTCTGGGAGGGGAATGGGGGCTGGTGGGTTAGACCCCGGGGGGCTGGGAGCCAGGACTCCTGGGTTCTGTGCTCTGGGGCACATCCTGCCCCAGTGGTTTCCCCAGGAATTGAAATTAGGGGTGTTTGAATTTACAGGGGGGGGGGGGGCGTCAAGGCCAATGAGGGGTGAGACTGTGAGAGTGAAGGTGGGCTGTATGGCACCATATAAAAACTGAAAAATGTTTCATGACTATTAGATTTAACTCATGTTTTAAAATCATCACACAAATTAAAGTTGGCTACTCAATCCTTCTATGAAGCACTATGTCTACATCCTTCTTGGTTTCTTGTTATAATTTTGCACAACTCTGTTAATGAACTTCTTGAATGCAATGCGTTCATGTTTGGTGGCTTCTCGTGTGTCCGGTACTTCCATTCCTTCAATTGATATGCTCATTAGTTCATTTACATGATCAGGCAGAAGGCGACTTCTTTCAGAACACAAAATTCTATTCAATGATGAAAAAGATCGCTCAACTGTAGCTGTCGTGACTGGGAGTAGCAAGAGATGAATTCCTACTTCTTTCATCCCAGGAAACAGAACACAAAGATCAGGTTGAGCCACTAGTGATGATAAAAAAGAAGTTGAAGTAAAATCTTCTTTCATTCGTCGTATGATATTCCACTCTGTGTTCAAATTCTCTATTCTGTCCTGATCACATGGCAGCCCCATTGCTGGTAGTGCCGCACTCCACTCAACTGTCGGTGTTTTATAGGACAGGGATCTGTAAAAGCTACGCAGAGGTTGAGTAGAATCTAGAAGTCGCTGTTGTCGATTTTTAAGAATCAAGTCTGTGTACTTTTTCAGTTTTCTTAACAAATACTTCTTGTCCTCTTCACTTAAGCATTCAATATAAATGCCTTCATTAGTCAACTTCTGGACTGAAGTCTTTGCTTCTTCCAGTACTTTTTCAATGGATAGCTCTCTGATTGACCCAAATGTAGCTTCTATTGCTGGACAAAGATCTACTACTGCTGTAGCAGATGCCTGGATGACATTGTTTAATGACCCAAGTGGTTTCAACAGTAGACTTACAAGAGAGAGAATGGCGATAGTCTTCTCTGAACGTAGTAGCAAAAGTAATCCACCAGCCTCACTACTTAGATCCATCCCATCTTGGTAGATACTTTCCAAAGCCAGTAATAACGGCTGGAGTAATTTTAAGACAACAGCCAAGGATCGCTCATGAGAAAGCCAGCGGGTTTTCCCAGGTTGGACTAATTTGAACTTCAGTCCCAGTGTATCTTCTATATTTTCCAAGATAGTCAGTCTTTTTGGACTCTTCCTGAAAAAAGAATATAATGAAGACATTAAATTTATAGCTTTTTAAATGCCTTTTGAAGAGTCTGCAGCTCGTACTAGCGCTAGTTGGAGTAGGTGGCCTCTGGAGTGTGTATAGGAGACATTAGGGTTACACTTTTCTCTGAGCAAAGCTTGTACTCCACCATGTCTTCCAGAGACGTTTGCAGCTTCATCAAATGCACAAGCAGCCATCTGTTTGGGGTCCAATTGACAAGCATTTAACTCTTCTAAGATGTGGGTTGTCACAGATGCAGCCAATGTGTCTTCTATAACTTGAACATCTAGAAATACATCTACTGGCCTACCAGTGATATCAAGATAACGTACACAATGACTTAATACTTGATGCCCATTTGCATCGGTGCATTCATCAGCCATGTATGCAAATATTTTGAATATGGTGAGAGAGTTGGTCACTTTTTCAACTGTTGAGTCTTTCACTGTTGCACCGCATGCTTCTAGCCAGTCAGTTGAGTTTCTTGCAGAAAGATAGTGAGCATTTGCTGGTCTTGTTCGGAACCAGTGTTCAACTTCAGGATGAACAAGTGGCAATGCACTTAACATTGGCCTCCAGTCTGTAGTGTGTGGTATCTCTTGCTTAAATAGAAAGTAGGATGCCACAGCCATGTTTGTTCGCATGAACTGTGTTGTATCTCCAGCATTCTTAATAGCCTCATTAAGTACTTCTAAAATTGGCTTTGAAAGTGGGCTTATAAGGCTTTCTGCATGTTGATGCACTCCAGAGGCCTGGTGTTTTGCAGCCTTTTCACGTAGTTTGTCAGCATTGGCTTTGCTGATCGGTTTGACAAACCAAGCTCCTCCACTTTTACCAATTATAGCATTGGGAAGCTTTCCTTCTTCGTAAGCTTTTCTGCAAGAGGTGCACCAGTAGCCATCTTTTATAACTTCAATAAATGGGAACACTTTGACCGACAAACATCGGGAACTGCCTTTAGGTTTTGGAGACACTGTTTCTTCAGTAGGTAGCTGTATTTGTGCTTCGGGCTGGTCGGATGTAGATACACCACTTGAGCCTTCAGATGACATGTTGATATAGTCTTGGTTCTTGATGTGTTCTTCACCTTGGTTAGTTTTTGAGGCCTTTGAGTGGAAAAATTGTTGTATTGTTTTTTGTCTTTTTTCATTTTCACTTTGACCTGCAACATATAAAAGAGATATGAATAAAGTAAATGTTTTGTTAGGATAATGCAAATTTAACATAAGGATAATGCAAGTTACACCAAAATACATAACAGGTCTAGATTTCTAAAAAAATAATAATTTTTTAAAAATGTATTTAATTTAAATGGACTTTTGAAAAGTAAGCCCTCATGGGATAAGAGGGAAGTCCTCTCATGGATCAGTAACTGGTTAAAAGATGGGAAACAAAGGGTAGAAATAAATTATCAGTTTTCAGAATGGAGAGAGATAAATAGTGGTATCCCTGAGGAGTCGGTACTAGCACCATTACTGTTCAACATGTTCGTAAATGATCTGGAAAAATGGGTAAATAGTGAGGTGGCAAAATTTGCAGATGATACAAAACTATTTAAGATAGTTAAGTCCCAGGCAGACTGCGAAGAGTTACAAAGGGATCTCACAAAACTGGGTGACTGGGCAACAAAATGGCAGATGAAATTCAATGTTGATAAATGCAAAGTAATGCACATTGGAAAATCTCAACTATACATACAAAATGATGGAGTCTGAATTAGCTGTTAACACTCAAGAAAGAGATCTTGGATTCACTGTGAATAGTTCTCTGAAAACAGCCACTCAATGTGCAGCGGCGTCAAAAAAGCAAACAGAATACTGGGAATCATTAAGAAAGGGATAGATAATAAGACAGAAAATATCATATTGCCTCTATATAAATCAATGGTACATGCACACCTTGAATACTGTGTGCAGATCTGGTCACCCCATCCCAAAAAAGATATATTGGAATTGGAAAAGGTACAGAGATGGGCAACTAAAATGATTAGGGGTATGAAACAGGAGGAGAGATTAAAATGACTGGGAATTTTCAGCTTAGAAAAGAGACGACTAAGGGGGGATATGATAGAGGTCTATAAAATCTTGACTGGTGTGAAGAAAGTGAATAAGGAAATGTTATTTAATCCTTCACATAACACAAGAACTAGCAGTCACCCAATGAAATTAATAGGTTGCAGATTTTAAAAAAACAAAAGGAAGTACTTCTTCACACAACGTAAAGTCAACCCGTGGAACTCGTTGCCAGGGGATGCTGTGAAGACCAAAACTATAACAGGATTAAAAAAAGAACTAGATAAATTCCCGGAGAAGCGGTCCATCAGTGGCTATTAGCCAGGATGGGGAGGGATGCAACACCATGCTCTGAGTGTCCCTAGCCTGTTTGCCAGAAGCTGGGAATGGATCACTTGATGATTCCCTGTTCTGTTCATTCCCTCTGAAGCACCTGGCCTTGACCACTGTCGGAAGACAGGATACTGGGCTATATGGACCATTGGTCTGACCCAGTATGACCATTCTTATGTAAAAATTAATTATAATAATAAAAATGTTTAGTACAGAAACTCCCCAACATAATGACCTGTCAAGATAGCAACGATGTGAGATAACAACCTTGGCAAATAATGCATTTAAAAAATCTTGGCCTACTAGGAAACATATTTATATAAGTTTCCATTCCCAGTCACAAATCTAGCATTCTGGAGCAAAGTCACTAAAATATTGTCCAACAAATGTTTATTTAACGTACCTCTCACTTTTCCCTCCACCGCACCCCACGCACCAGTGTTGTCCTTGGTCAGTGGAGACTCAGAGTTCAGAGGTGCTTTCACGTGAGTTCACCTCCCAGGTGGGGGGCAAGAAGGCACCTTGCTCGTTCCTCCAGCGGCTCACTGTTCGCTCTGGCCACTGCGGTTCGTTGTGCCACCGTTCACTCCATCGCTCTGTTGCCAATGGCCCTGCGCAGTCACCTTCTGCTGCCACCGTGACCTCTGCGAGTCGGTCTCTTGCGGTTCCACCAGCTCTCAGTGATTTCAGCTGAGCTCTCAGGGGGGGAACCTCGCTGCTAGTGAGGTCTGGGCCGTCTCTTCCACAGAAACACTGTCCCACAGCAGGACTAAGCACTTAGACCTGATTATCAGTGAGTTCAGCTGCAGTGGTCACGTAACAGAACAAAAGACTCTCTATGGAGCCTAATCAGCTCTGTCTTTAAGCAGTGGAGAGGGACAGGTCCCCATCCTCTCTCTTGATGCCCTCAATCAGCACAGGCTAAGTACAGGTCTACTGCCCTTTACTCATACAATACGAACAACATTTCTCCCCCCCTACCCGCATTCAAGTGATATGTAGCCCAACCCCAGCCAAAATCTATCCCTTGGGCAGCACCGCTCTGTTTGCTGGACACCTGGGTAGATTAGGTGTGAATGTAAATACAGTCTGGTCCTGAAGCCTTTCCCCTCAGCCCATCACTAGCGGTCAGGGAGAGCTCATGTAGTGCTTAGTGAAATGCTTAGGTTGGCCAACGCGCCGACAGTGTCAGAAACACAACAGCTGCAGACGGCAGCCAGGCTGGGTCTGGGCGCCTCTCCCAGCGACACGCATTGGCTCAGACTCCGGATGGGCTGGTAAAGCCTGTATGAATGTTGCCATTGCAATGCAACGTCCAGGCACTACGCTGGCATGTAACTAGGTCACACAATGGGGGGGTGCAGGGAAATCACTGGCCCCGATTGGTGTCACCTCAGTTTCCCCCTGAAGCTGCTGTGGGGGCGGGGTGACGGGAGGGGCCGGGCAGGGCCCGGGGCTGCAGACCCAGGAGACCGGGTCCTGGGGGCTCCTGCAGCTGCAATGGGGTGTGTTTGTGGGGGGGGTACGTGTGGGCGTGGCCTGTAGGGGGCGGGCCAGGGAGGGCGCCCACGTGCCCACCGTGACTGGAAACCAACCGCCATCGTGCGGGCGCAGTTGTTTAAACCCGAGGGGGGCGGGGCTGGGAGTGGTGCAAAACGGGGCGGGGCTAGGAGGGGAGCGGCCGTTCGCAGCACGGGGCCGGGGGCGGGGCTGGGGGGAGCCCGAGGCATTGGGGGTGTCCCAGGGGAACAGGGCTGGGGAACCCCTGCAAGGGGCTGGGGGAGGGGAGGGTGGGGGAGCCCCTGGGGATGGGGCGCCAGGCGGGAGCTCCCAGGGGGCCAGGCAGCGAGGACGGGCCCAGGGACGGGGGGGGGGAGGGGGCTGAGGTGGCACTTGGGGGGGGGGCTAAGGACCTTGAGCCCCCCGGCATGGGGACAGCGGGGCCCAGAGGCAGGAGCATGGGCCTAGCAGCCCCTCCGCTGGGAGCTGGGATCCGCCAGGGCGGCACTGGGGGGAGGAGCAGAAGCTGCGCCCCGGCCCCCCTTAGCGACCCCCCCTTGCTCCTGTCCCCTCCGTACCCACAGGGCAGACGAGCCGCCTGGGCGCGCTGGCCCGAACGAGGGCTGGAGCTTGCCTTGGGGATACTCCCCTACACTGTGCCCCCATGCCCCACCCCTCTGCCCCCAGCCACTCCCCGCCAGGGGCCAGATGGGAGCCGGCCCCCCCTAGTGGGGAAAGGCCCCATGCCCCCTTCCCTTAGCCAGTTCTCCCTCCTCGCAAAGAGAGTCTGGCACCCAGACCCCTTCCCTACCCCCACGTTCCGCTCCGATCCTCTTCCGCCTCTGCCCAGGTGGAAAACGGGGCCCTGGAAGAGGATGACGCGCTGGCGCTGACCCAGACCCAGACCGCCAGCCAGATGCAGCGGAACTTGGAGAGATTCTCGGGGCTCAAGTGGATCAGAAGGTAGGGGGGTCTCTGTGGCTCATGGGGGCCTGTTCTTCCCCCAGGGCAGCCCCATCCCTTGGGGTGACACAGCTTGTCCTCCCCCTGCAGGTGAGTAAATTGGTGCAATTCCAGCTGGTCAAGGATTAGAAGAAAATCCCCATCAGACGGGCACATAAGATGCCTGCTAGATCAGTCGGTCTCAAACTTTTTTACTGGTGACCCCTTTCACACAGCTAGCCTCTGAGTGCCACCCCCCTAATAAATTAAACACACTTTCTAATATATTTAACGCCATTATAAATGCTGGAGGCAAGCGGGGTTTGGGGGGGAGGTTGACAGCTCCCAACCCCCCATGTAATAACCTGAGGGGTCCCAACCCCCAGTTTGAGGACCACTGTGCTAGATGGTCATGGAGTTGGGGGGGGCGTTTCCACAGCCCCCTTCAGGTTAGCAGAGGGGCTCCCTGAGGTCACTTCTGTTCCCCACTCAGTCTGAACCCAGGTCTCTGACGCAGCAGAATCAGGATTCAGCAAGGAGCTTTTCACGCTGTATGTGCCACATCTACATGCTTTGATGAGCTTTTCTGTAGTCACGGCCCTGCGCTCCCTTCCCAGAGCTGGGGAGAGAACCTAGGAGTCCTGACTCACAGCCACCCCTGCCCTAACCCCTAGACCCCACTCCCCTCCCCGAGCTGCAGATGGAACCCAGGAGTCCTGATTTCCCAGTCACCGGCAAGGTTTGAAACCTTCAGAGACCCGACTTGAATCCCCGTGACACAGGTTATGGGATCCCCAGGAGGAGGAGGGGGTGTCTGATGAGGAGGTGGCTGTCCCTGGAACAGTCACTAAGAAGTTACAACTCCAGAGCCCTGGGTTCCATTTCCGGTTCTGCCACTACCTGCCAGCAGGGGGTGCTAGGAGCCGTGGGAATGGCTGTAACAGGGCTCCCCCTCTTCCCCCTTGTAGATCTTCTGAAGAATGTCATCCAAGACTGCAAAGAGGTCTAGTCCGAGATCGCTAACCGAGCCAGCAGGACCCTCCGGCAGGTGACGCTCTTCTGGGGCAGTGCCAGGCGCTGGGGATGCTGTGCTGTGGGGTGCAGGGGCTCCCCTGCCACTCAGTGCCGGGCGCTAGGGGGCACCCTGCTGCACAAGGGACCATCTTTCAACTGAGCGAGCTTTAAAACATAGTTCAGAGCCGTTATGTTTGCCTTGGGGTGCTGGGTCGGTCTTGGCTACTTTATGTTGTAGCCCTTTCCTCTTGCCACTCCTCTCCTAATGTCAGAAATAGAACCCAGGCGTCCTGGTTCCCAGCCCCCTTGTTCTACCCCTTAAACTTCACTTACCTCTTTGTCAGGGATAAAACCCAGGAGTCCTGACTCCCAGACCTCCTTGCTCTAGCCCCTAGACGTCACTCCCTTCCCAATGTCCGAGAGAGAACATAAGAACGGCCAGACTGGGTCAGACCAATGGTCCATCTAGCCCAGTGTCCTGTCTTCCGACAGTGGCCAATGCCAGGTGCCCCAGAGGGAATGACCAGAACAGGGAATCACCAAGTGATCCATCCCCTGTCGCCCATTCCCAGCTCCTGGCAAACAGAGGCTAGGGGCACCATCCCTGCCCAGCCTGGCTAGTAGCCACTGAAAGAGAGAACTCAGGAGTCCTGGCTCTCTGCACCCCCTACTCTAATCACGAGACTCCACTCCCCATCCCACGCCTCTGTGCAGTTAACCTCCCCCCCAACCAGGTGTTTGGGCTGCAACTGGTGGAGATCGACACCAAGCATCACATACATCCTGGTCTGTAACCTGCCGCGCCTGGATGGGGAGAACCTGAAACAGTAAGGGAGGGAGGCTGGCTGTCACAGATCCCCGCCTCTAGGGTGACCAGATGTCCCGAGATTATAGGGACAGTCCCGATATTTGGGGCTTTTTCTTATATAGGCTCCTATTACCTCCCACCCCCTGTCCCAATTTCTCACGCTTGCTGTCTGGTCAGCCTACCCCCCTCTTGGGAGGCTTCCAAGCCCTCAAGGGTTAATCCTCCACCCCCCAATCCCACCCCCTAAAAACGGCCATGGCTGATCCCTGTATGCCCCCATCCTTGCCCCCTAATGGCCAGAAGGCTGCCTTGCAGTGGCCATGCCAGGCTGGAGGTCTGCTGGGAGGTCTATAGGCTATCCCCCGCTCTAATGGTTACAGCAAGGGAGGCAGGACTCCTGGGTTAAAAAAAAAAAAGGGGGGGGGGGCGGTGGCGGAAGAAAAAACAAAAGCAAACCAAGAGCCGCCGGAGCATAGGAAAAATTGGTGGGGGCTGAGCACCCACCGGCAGCTCCACGCCCCGCCCCCCCACACCAGCTCACCTCCGCCCCCTGCCGCGTCCTGCTTCTCCCCCCTCCCTCCCAGGCTTGCGCTAATCAGCTGTATGACGGCGCAAGTGCTGGAGGGAGGGGGGAGGAGGAGGAATGTGGCATGCTTGGGGAAGAGGTGGGGCCAGGGCAGGGATTTGGGGAGGGATCCAATGGGGCAGTGGGGGGGGCTGGAGGCGGGGCAAGGGCGGGAATTTGGGGAGGGATCCAATGGGGGAGGGAGGGGGTGGAGTTGGGGCGTGAGCCCTCTGCGCCGGAGGGCAAAATATCGAGACAATTCGTGTCCCGACCAAACAAGTAAATATCGGGACAGTCCCGATAAAATTGGGACGTCTGGTTACCCTACCTGGGTTCTATCCCCAGCTCGGGGAGGGGAGTGGGGTCTAGTAGTTAGGGTGGGGGAGGCTGGGAGCTAGGACGCCAGGGTTCTTTTTCCAGCTCTGGAAGGTTTGAGTGGGGTCTTTGCTCTGCCATTAAACCCCTTACCTCCTTGTCCAGATCCCCAGTCCTCCGCAGAGTTCCCCAGGTGAGTGACAAGAAGTGGTTCGGGACTATTTAGAAAAACTGGACGTGCACAAGTCCATGGGGCCGGATGCGCTGCATCCGAGGGTGCTAAAGGAGTTGGCGGATGAGATTGCAGAGCCATTAGCCATTATTTTTGAAAACTCATGGCGATCGGGGGAGGTCCCGGATGACTGGAAAAAGGCTAATGTAGTGCCCATCTTTAAAAAAGGGAAGAAGGAGGATCCGGGGAACTACAGGCCAGTCAGCCTCACCTCAGTCCCTGGAAAAATCATGGAACAGGTCCTCAAGGAATCAATTATGAAACACTTAGAGGAGAGGAAAGTGATCAGGAACAGTCAGCATGGATTCACCAAGGGGAAGTCGTGCCTGACTAACCTAATTGCCTTCTATGAGGAGATAACTGGCTCTGTGGATGAGGGGAAAGCAGTGGATGTGTTATTCCTTGACTTTAGCAAAGCTTTTGATACGGTCTCCCACGGGCTCAACGGGTAGTGATCAATGGCTCCATGTCTAGTTGGCAGCCGGTTTCAAGCGGAGTGCCCCAAGGGTCGGTCCTGGGGCCGGTTTTGTTTAATATCTTTATTAATGATCTGGAGGATGGTGTGGACTGCACTCTCAGCAAGTTTGCAGATGACACTAAACTAGGAGGCGTGGTAGATACACTAGAGGGTAGGGATCGGATACAGAGGGACCTAGACAAATTAGAGGATTGGGCCAAAAAAAACCTGATGAGGTTCAACAAGGATAAGTGCAGAGTCCTGCACTTAGGACGGAAGAATCCCATGCACTGCTACAAACTAGGGACCGAATGGCTAGGTAGCAGTTCTGCAGAAAAGGAACTAGGGGTCACAGTGGACGAGAAGCTGGATATAAGTCAACAGTGTGCTCTTGTTGCCAAGAAGGCTAACGGCATTTTGGGCTGTATAAGTAGGGGCATTGCCAGTAGATCGAGGGACGTGATCGTTCCCCTTTATTCGACATTGGTGAGGCCTCATCTGGAATACTGTGTCCAGTTTTGGGCCCCACACTACAAGAAGGATGTGGAAAAATTGGAAAGAGTCCAGCGGAGGGCAACAAAAATGATTAGGGGTCTGGAGCACATGACTTATGAGGAGAGGCTGAGGGAACTGGGATTGTTTAGTCTCCAGAAGAGAAGAATGAGGGGGGATTTGATAGCAGCCTTCAACTACCTGCAGGGGGGCTCCAAAGAGGATGGCGCTCGGCTATTCTCAGTGGTGGTAGATGACAGAACAAGGAGCAATGGTCTCAAGTTGCAGTGGGGGAGGTCCAGGTTGGATATTAGGAAACACTATTTCACTAGGAGGGTGGTGAAGCACTGGAATGGGTTACCTAGGGAGGTGGTGGAGTCTCCTTCCTTGGAGGTTTTTAAGGCCCGGCTTGACAAAGCCCTGGCTGGGATGATTTAGTTGGGAATTGGTCCTGCTTTGAGCAGGGGGTTGGACTAGATGACCTCTTGAGGTCCCTTCCAACCCTGATACTCTATGATTCTATGACACCCCCCTTGTGCGTTGCAGGGACGATCGCACGGCCAAGCTGGGACCTCCTCACCATCATCTTCATGAAGGGCAATGCTGCTGAGGAGCGTAAGCCCCGCCCCTTCCCTGGGGGCCCCGCCTCCTGACTGACAGGCTGTCTCTGCCCTTTCAGCTGATGTGGGGGAGATGTTGAAGAAACTGCACGTTGAACCCAGGTAGGTACCAGGGATTAATCCCCACCCCCAGGAGCTGTAGGCTCCTCCCCCCCGGGCACCAGCCAGCCAATGGAGGGGCTTGCAGAGCGGGGATGGGGCAGCAGGGGGGCTGTGCCCCCTGAGGCCCGGCCCCTTTCACACATTCCTATCCCCAACCCTTCCAGAAAGAGACACGAGGTCTTTGGGGATGTCAGGGAGTTGGGGACTGTGGAATTTGTCCAGCAAAAGTAAGTTTGGGCTGGTCAGGGAGGGGAGTGGTTAGAGCGAGGCGGGGGGAGCCAGGACTCCTGGGTTCTGTGGCCGGCTCTGGGATGGGAGTGGGGGCTAGTGGGATAGGGGAGGTGAAGGGCTGGCGGTGAGTCCTGGCTGCCAGGCCCAGAACCCAGGAGTCCTGCTCTCACTCACCATAGGGGAGATTTGGGCCTGTCCGAGGTGCTGTGATGGCCCGGTGGGTCGGGTGGCTGCTCTGTGAGCCCAGGGGCGGGCGGTTTGAATCCCGCGTGGCTGGCGGAGCCCAGAGCCTGCCCGTTTATACCCTGCCGCAGAGGATCTTGCTGCCCCGCCACACAGGCGGCTGGTTCCCTGTGCCCGCAGGTGTCAGGGACACACGCAGCCTGGGGAGATCGAGCGAGCCATTTTCCCGAGGGGGAGGGGGAGAGTGGGAAGCCCCAAGACCTTTGGGAAAGGGAGGGGCACATGGAGTTGCAATGGGGGGTGGTGGTGGAGGCTGGGCCCCTCAGGGACTGCAGGGAAACTGAGGCACGAGGAAAGGCGTAGTGGGCCAGCTAGAACCCAGGTGTCCGGAACCCAGTGGTGTACCCACTCTGCCATGCTGGGAGCCGGTTCCTGGGGTCAGATGGAGGAAGTGGGGCTGAGTGGTGGGGGGTGAGCCCCGAGGGAGGATGTGGGCAGGGGTGTGTATGAAGATTTGATGGTCGCTGATCCCCATGCCCCCACCCTTCAGGTACCTAGAGGACAGCCGCACGCCCAACACGGACCCGGCCAAGTTCGCGTTCCAGTGGGGGGTGCAGGCCACCAAGGAGACCTCCAAGATGCAGATCCTGCACTTCATTGCCAAGGTACGTGCTGGCGAGGGCTAGCCCCAAGGGGCTGAAGTTCAGGTGCTGGGGGTCACTGGGGCTGTGGATAGGAGGACGAGGGCTAAAACCCCAGGGGGGGATAGTCCCTGGGCAACCAAGGGGGCTGAGGTTTGGGGGTAGTCAACTGTGCCCCCTAAGGGCTGCTGGTGCCCATGTAGGCTGGGGGGGGGGGGGCAGTCCCAGCCCAGCTGTCCCAGCCCCCGTTCCGGCCTCTGCCCGTCAGATCCAGAGCAAGGACCCCACTGCCTGGACCAGGTGGCAGCTGCAGTCAGAGGCCCTGTCCTGCAACACTCGTGCCCCTGGAGCCGCTGGTGGGGCCAGCCAGGGGGCGCGCAGGAGGAAGCAGTCAGCCTCGTCCACTCCACCCATCCGCCCCACAGCGCCTTGTGAACCAGCGGCCACCGGGAGCAGGGGCCTCTGCCCACGCTGAGCCCAGCGCCCAAGGATCCCCTGGGACACTGCCTTTGCCCTCCTGATTCCAGTGCCCCCTGGCACAGCTGCAGAGACCCCTCCTCACCTCTCTGGGGCTTGTGCAAACCCCTCCCTCCCGTCGCCCCGCAGTGGGTTTCCTCTCCACAGAGGGGCCCAGAGGTGACCTCTGACCCTTGTAATTCACCCAACATTACTTTCAAATAAAGCCCCTCCCCTGTTAGCGGTGGGGGTCAATTCTGCTACTTGGGGGGTCTTTGCAACAGGCAGCTGGGGAGCCCCAGATCTTAGCATTGCATAGCCGAGTGGGTCGGTTACCTGACAGCTGGGGCGGTGTCTGTGTCTGCCGCTGCTGCGTTCCTCCCCGTGAGATTCATGCCCCATGGCGATCATGGAGCCATGCTGCGTGATTACGCTCAGGGCAGCTCCCCCTTGCCGAGCAATTGGCTCAGGCTCTCTGCAGACTCAGGCAGTGTTGCTTGGGGCAGCACCCCCTTGCTAAGTGACTGGCTCAGGCTCGCTGTGGGCTAGAAACCAATTAAAAGCCGAGCTCATGCGGAAATCCGTGTCTCCAGGAGCCGGGGCCAGAGGCCCCAGTCTAGCTCCAGCACCCTCCTGGGGAGAACAGCACCAACTACACAGCCGTGGCAAAGGAGAGAGCCGGCTTTAATGGGCAGGAGCAGTTAATAGTGGGGGGGCACCGTCCCCAGTGCTTCCTCGGGCTCCCGCGTCACGTCGACATTCTGCAACGAGATCCGGGAGGCACAGGGTTACGCACGCCTTGCTGGCTAGAGCCGTGCCTTGTCCCATGGCTTTGAGAGCGTGGGGGTGTCCCTTTGTGCCTCAGTTTCCCCTCCCTATCCCTGATCATTTAGATTGTTCTCTGGGGCAGGGACTGTCTCATTAGGGCTATGTCATGCCTGGAGCCCTGATCTCAGGCAGGGGTGTCTGTGGTGGACCCCTGCTGTCAGGTGCACCCCCAGGGATGTTAATGGGGTTAGCACAGGTTACACACGGAGTTTAGTGGCCATGTAGTGGGATGGGGGGCAAGAAGGGGGCAGTGAGGCGATTTAGGAGCTGGCAGGAAGGGGGCACAGCCTGGTTAAGGGGGGCCGAATGGACTACACCTGCACCCCAAGCTGTGAGAGCTGCCAGACCAAGTTCTTCCGAGCAGGGCCATTTGGTGGGCTCCAGGCTGGCCAGAGGGGTGGTCCAGTAGTGCCGGTAAGGGGGGGTAGGCCAGCCTTGTGGGGCAGGTGCTGAGGTGGGGGGAGATAGAGGAAATGGTTGGGGGGCATGCAGATCTGCTTCCCCCTCCCAAGGTGGGTGAGGGTTGGAGGGGACAGCAGAAGCTGGGATCCAGGCGTGGAGGGTGTTAATTTCACATGGGCTTTTGTTGGTGTCCCTCAGTGAGATCAGGACCGGGAGAGTGCACTGGCCTAGTCCCCCAGCTTGGGGGCAGGGGGGGAAGCCACTCACCTGGGGGCGCTCCCGGTGTGTGTTCACAGCCTCCACGTTGAGGAAAATGGACTCCACTTGACAACCTGCCAGCACCCCATAAAGGAGAAGGCCCCTAGATTAGAGCAGAGAGATCCATGCCCCCCCTTTCCTCCCTGGGGCAGGGTGTAAAACTGGGTCTGGTCCCCAAGATTTTTGGGGGGACCTGCCCGTTGGACGCGAATGGACTCAGAGGGATCTGGCACCTGTCTGAGGGCAGCGGGACCAGCCCTTGGTGGATGGAGATGCACTCACCGTATGCCACGGGGGTCAGCTTGAGCACGGTGTGCAGCGGGCATTTCAGATAGGGCAGCTCCTCTGTGAGGAGAGAAGAGGGCAGTTAGATGGGGGAGTTTTGGGGTGCACAGGATCCAGCCCATGGGACACACTGTTCCCCATATTCACCACTTTTATATGGTGGTTATATTTTGTATAAAGCATGCCTTGTGAGGTATACTTTGAAAAGTCATAATCCGCTGAACATCGTTGTCCTGTTACAGTGTGTGTATCAACATTGTATAGGGAGTTATGAGATTTGGCTATATGATTGTTACTGACGTGTTATAATTCTGGACAACACTCACAAGCCAATTTCCCAGGGACAGAGACACACTGGCTTGCCAGCGAAGTGTTAGAGCCATGTCCTGTCTCATTGGACATTCAGCAGAAGGGGAGAAGGGCTAGACAAAGGAATGTACAGTTGATCTGAAGGACAGTTTGCAGAGTATGTACGCCATGGAACTGCATGATCCCATGAGCCAGCAGGGACTTTTTCAGTGAAAAGGGTCAGGATATAAGAAGAGTGGCTCCTTCTGCTACACATGGGATCCAAACCCATCAGTGAACTGGGAGGACTGGTCCGAACTGGATGGCTTTCCACTTAGCAGGAACCGCTGAAAGTTATGGGGTGAGAGACCTTTTGCTTGGTAACGTTTACGAGTTAGCTGGTGCTTTTATCCTGGTAACCAGTTCTGACTCTTGTGCCTGTGTCACTGGACAGCTCTCCTGCTCTAGTTAATGCCCTCGTTTTAACGGTTTAGCTAAGCCAGCGTGGCTGGGGAGCTCTCCTCAGGTTAACAAAGGCAGGGGCGAGTTCGTTACCCATTGATGGAATGACTGACGTTTGCACTGTTCAGGGGGGTCCTGAGCAGCGTGAGCTGCACATTTCTGGGGTGCAAGGCTGGGACTGAGGGATGCACAAGTGTCGCCCTGTATCTGTTTGTGAGCGGCTGGGAGAGCATGCGTGGCCCTTTGCTGCGGGGCCGGGGCATGGGCCTGGAGCGGCTGCTTGCCACTAGCAGAGCAGTGAGAGACGTCCGGGGCTGGAGAATTTAGGGGAGAGGCACAAAAGGTCAGAGACTTGCCAAAGAAAATAAAAGGGAAGCACATTGTCTGGGTCCCAAACCTTATTAGACCGAGCAGGATTTGGACCAAGCAGTTTCTCTCACCCCCTGGACGTTGCAGGTACGTTACTGTCCTTCATATGCAGGCTTCCCCCTTACGCTTGGGGCCAGTCAACTCAGTTCAAGTCTCGATCTTCTCAGTGTTCTTGCTGCTTCCAGCGTAGGCAGGGGAGGAGAAAGGCCAGAGCATGATGCCCCCGTCCTCTGTTTTCTACCCTCAGTCCCTGTGCCTGGCAAACACCAGCCCAGACGTGTCAGAGCAGAGCAATCCCCGCAGCCCTGACAGCACTGTAAATCCCTTGTTCACAACCCCCTTGCTGATGAAGGGTTGTTGAGCGCCCGCCTGGGTGTGGGTCACCGGAGAACTGGCCATGGCCGACCCCCAGACTTACAGCATATTTCAATAAGTCTCAACCTCTTACATGTGAACGAGGTACATATTTGGACCGAACGATGGGGTTCAGCACATCATGACCTTTCCTCTGATACCTTACACGGCCATCTATGAACGATAGATATGGGGGTTACAGGGTGCTACTTTGAGGTACAGTGTGTCCCAAAGGGGCAGCTAGAGCGGTAGGGGGCTGGGAGGAGGTAGCTGGGGGGGGTACCTGCGCTCTTGTCCAGGAAGTAGGCCAGCAGGCAGCGCATGACGGCCTGATGGCAGATCACCAGCACATTCTCCTGCCGCTCCAGCTCCATGATGACGGGCTCCAGCCGCTGCACCAGGTCCTCGTATGACTGGGGACAATTGTGGGGGGGGCTGATGCCAATGAGAGAGACGCTGCCTCCCTCCTCCTCCTCCGCCCCCGGCACAGGTTAACAACAATCATCACCCAAATCTGCCTATAGATTCTCCAGTGGCAGGAAGTTCCATGGGCTCATTGTGTGTGTGAAAAAACTTGCCCCCCTGCATCATGGGGCAGGGAGTTCCACAGGCTAAGTGTGTTGCCAAATTAATTCCCTTTAGGAATACCCGCCAGCAGCAGACCCATCACTAAACTCCTGGGAACACTCGCTGGCAAGGAGTTCCACAGTCTGAGTGTGCTGCTAAATTCATCCCCCTGGAAATACACAATGGCAGTGAGTTCCACAGGTTATTTATGTCTGTCACTATAATTTACCTCCAAGATCATGTGGCAGGGAGTTTCCTGGGTTACTGACAAGTGAATCCCCCCCCCTTCATCCCGCTGATCCCGCTCCAGTCGGGGTGTAGGGCACCCCCCCTTACCTCCCCTTTGGGATATCGGTATCGGTACTTGTCTTGATCACGCAGGGCAAACTCCTCCGGGTGATGGGCCTGGATCTCCTCATAGGACATCTCCTCACAGACGCCCTGAAACACCCCACGCCGTTACACAGGGGGGGCCGGACGCTCAGGTTCCGTCCCCACCTCTGGGAGGGAAGGGGGGATCTAGTGGGTTAGAGCAGGGATGGGGGGCCCGGAC
The DNA here is from genome assembly GCA_023634205.1 of Actinemys pallida. Taxonomy (NCBI): domain Eukaryota; kingdom Metazoa; phylum Chordata; order Testudines; family Emydidae; genus Actinemys; species Actinemys pallida. The sequence continues at coordinate 1,955,719 of JALMGD010000033.1, forward strand.
ACCTGGGTTCTCACCGCATCAATCTCGTTCAGCGCCTTCCACTGCTCATAGGGCACATGCAGGGCCTCGGCCGTCTGGATCGTCCGCTTCATGTGGCTGGTCCACACCTTGAGCTCCCGGATATTCTGGCTCTCGATGTAGCTGGCCAGGGCGGAGGCAAACTAGGGGGTGGAGAGGGGGTGACCCCCGTCCCCCAGCCAGGGAGGCACTGGCTCCCCTCCCTGTGTCGCTGCTTCTGGAATGGGAGAGCCCTGATCCCCTGGTAGCAACTGCCCCATCCTAGTCCCCCAAACCTGCTTGCTATGGGCCCCCTCCCCCATACCCACTTGCTATGGGGGTACAGTTTTCCAGCCCCCCAAGCATTTGCACTCTGGGGGTGCCACTGTCATCCAATCCCCACCCCCCAAGTCCCCTCTTTGCGATGGGCGCCGGCGCCAGCCCCCGATCCCTGCCCCACCTGCTTGCCGTGGGGGGAGAGCCCCGAGTCGCCCCCGCGCCCCGCCCCCACCTGCTTGCTGTGGGAGGAGAATCATAGAATCATAGAATCTCAGAATGGGAAGGGACCTCAGGAGGTATCTAGTCCAACCCCCTGCTCAAAGCAGGACCAGTCCCCAGACAGATTTTTACCCCAGATCCCTAAATGGCCCCCTCAAGGATTGAACTCACAACCCTGGGTTTAGCAGGCCAATGCTCAAACCACTGAGCTATCCCTCCCCCAAGCCCCGAGTCGCCCCCGTACCCCGCCCCCACCTGCTTGCCGCGGGGGGAGAGCCCCGAGTCGCCCCCGATGCGCCCCTGCAGGTTGTGCTGGCTCTCGCCGTGCCGGGTCAGGTAGATGGCGCGCGGCGTGACGTGGATGTTCATCAGGTAGTACACGGTGCGGCTCTGCACGTGGTCCTGCACCCGGTTCACCAGGTACCGCAGCCCCACGTTGAAGATCTTGATGTAGGACAGGGTGCTGGGGGGGATGAGCAGGGGGTCAGGACGCCTGGGTCCCAGCTCTGGGAGGGGAGTGGGGGCGCTGGGAGCCAGGACGCCTGGGTTCTCGCCCCGCTCTGGGCGGAAGGGGGATCTCACCTGTCAAGCTCGTCGTCCAGGGGCTGGTAGTGGAGCTGGTAGCACTCGATGCGCTTGAGGAAATCCTCCACCACCTCCTCCCGGTTACAGTCCTTGTAGTCCGGGCTGGTCAGCTTCACTTGCTGCAGGGGGGACACCAGGGAGATGGGCCTGGAGCCGAGGGGCCCGCCCCCCCCGGGTGTGTGTGTTTGTGGGGGGACACCCCGGGCCGCCTGCCTCCCCCCCCCCGGGGGTGTGTGTTTGTGGGGGGACACCCCGGGCTGCCCGCCTCCCCCCCCCCCCCCCCGGGTGTGTGTGTTTGTGGGGGGACACCCCGGGCTGCCCGCCTCCCCCCCCCCGGGTGTGTGTGTTTGTGGGGGGACACCCCGGGCTGCCCGCCTCCCCCCCCAGATGTGTGTGTTTGTAGGGGGACACCCCGGGCCGCCCGCCTCCCCCTGTGTGTGGGGCGGGGGGGACACTGGGACGGCCAGGTCCCCGGGGGGTGTTTCTCTCACTGTGATGTTCTCTTCGATGATATCCGGGTCGTCGCAGATGGACTCGATGAAAAACACCTGGGGGGGAGGTGTTAAGGTGGGTCTGACAGTGACTGCAGATCCCAGCGCTGCGCACTTCCCCCTTCAGTGCCCCCAGCACCCCCCCCAGTGCTGTGCCCTACCCCCCTGCAGTGCCCCCAGCTAGACACCGCCCCTCCCAGCGCTGCACTCTTCCCCACAGCAGTCCCCCCAGCGCTGCGAGCTTCCACCAGCCAAGGCCCCCAAAGTACTGCGGACTTCCACTGCAGCAGTGCCTTGGGCCAGACCGATGCCCCTCCCCCCCCCGCCCGCACTCCCTTCACCTTGTAGCCATGGTCGCCGGCGAACTGCAGGATCATGTTCCGTCGCTCCCGTGTCGTGTTGGTGGCGTCAAACACCTGAACATAGGAGCAGGCATGAGGCCGGGGTAGATGGGCCCATGGGTCTGGCTGGGGGGAGGCAGGGGGAGGGGCCCTCTTACCGCGACCTGTCCCTCCTCCCGGCTCAGGTAAGTGTGGACGTCTTTCAGAGCGGCCAGAGCGCACTGCCTGGGGGCGAGGGGAGGGGAGGGGTGAGACCCTTACACATACCCCACCCCTCCCCCAGGCTGTGCTGCAAACTTCCCCCCAGCAGTGCCCCCAACCAGGGTCTCCCCCAGTGCTGTGAGCTTCCCCCAGCAGTGCCCCCAGGCGGAGTCACCCCCAGCGTCGTGAGCTTCCCCCCAGCAGTGCCCCCAAGCGGGATCACCCCCAGTGCTGCAAGCTTCCCCCCAACAGTGCCCCCAAGCGGGATCACCCCCAGCGCTGCAAGCTTCCCCCCAGCAGTGCCCCCAACCCAGGTCACCCCCAGCGCTGTGAGCTACCCCCCAGCAGTGCCCCCAGGCAGAGTCACCCCCAGCACCGCAAGCTTATCCCCAGCTGGGGTCTCCCCCAGTGCTGTGAGCTTCCCCCAGCAGTGCCCCCAGGCAGAGTCACCCCCAGCGCCATGAGCTTCCCCCCAGCAGTGCCCCAGCCGGGGTCACCCCCTCACCTGCGAATGTGCATGGCCTCCTGGTTATCTGGCCGGAAGAACTCGTAGTTCTGGTAGGTCTGCACGGCCTCGCGCCGGTACTGGCCCACGTTGAACACTGCGGGGAGAGTGGGGGGTGGGCCGGGGTCCCCGTGCCCCTCCCCACAGCTCCCTGGGATACCCTCCCCCAACAGACACCCACCCTGTCCCCTAATTCCCTGTCCCCACAATCGGAGACCTGCTCCCTCCCCCCCGAGATCTCTGTCCCTGCCAGCTCCACGGACTCCAGCTGCCCTGGGCCCCGCCCGCCCCACACCTCACCCTTGGTGGGGATTCCAATCCAGTTCAGGTAGTGGGTCAGCTTCTTGGAGATATAGGTCTTCCCCCGGGCCGGCAGCCCCACCAGGATCACCATCGTCGGTGAATTGGTAAACTGAGGCACAGCGGCTGTTGTGTGGGGGAGAACAGACACCGTTAGCGATAGGGGGCTAGAGGCCAGACCCCCAAACCAAGCTGCACCCTCATATCCCCCACCCTGGGGCTAGAACCCCCTAGAGGGGACAGCCCCATGCCCCACTCACACCCCCGGCGCTGGTGCAGCCGGTTGCTGGCATGCGGGATCCACACTTTCTGCAGCGGCGTCTGGGTGAGCTCCCCCACCTCCGACATCCTGCCCCCCTGGGAGCTCAGCAGGCGTCTCAGCCCCACAGGCTGCCCCTTGCCCTGGGACCAGCTGGTCCCACCCTCTGGGCAGCTTGCCGGGGGCGGGGGGGGGGGGGGAGAGACAGGACACCGAGATCACTGACCCCCCGTGCTGTGTACACTGCAGATAACACTGATCCCCGCACCCCCCCGAGCCAGCCAGTCCCTGCCCTGGGGCTGGGTGGGAGCCAGCGCCCCCCAGAGGGGACAGGTCCCAGACCACGTTCCCCACCCCCCCAGCCAGCCAGTCCCTGCCCTGGGGACGGATGGGAGCCGGCGCCCCCCAGAGGGGACAGGCCCCAGACCCCATTCCCTGCCCCCCCAGCCAGCCAGTCCCCGCCCTGGGGCTGGGTGGGAGCCAGCGCCCCCTAGAGGGAACAGGCCCTGTGTCCCATTCCCCCCCCCCCCCCCCCCCCAGCCAGCCAGTCCCTGCCCTGGGGACGGATGGGAGCCAGCACCCCCCAGAGGGGACAGGCCCCGTGCCCCATTCCCAGCCCCCCATAGCTCTGACTCTGTGCCTGTCCAGACAGTGGGTCCCCTGTCCACTGTCTCCAATCCCCCTGCCCGCTTCCTGTGCTGATCAGCCACATGCCCTGGAGCCCTGCCAGCGCGCCAGGCTCAGGACTGAAGGCTGATGCCCCCTCACAGAGGGAGGCCGGAGATCAGGGAGGACGTTCCCCCGCCGAGCGCAGAATGGGGAAGGGGGCGCTTTCCCCAGGCTCTCCGAATCTCCTGGCAATCTGGGGCCCTGGCAGGCCAACTCCAGACCCACCCCAAGTGTAAATCTTCCAGCACCGTCACATCAAGAGCGGAGCAGACTGGGGGAGGTCGGGGAAGGGCCGGATCCCGGCAAAGGACCCCCCGTGGGAAATGGGGGGGGGGTGTCTGGGAATTCTCCCTATCTAGGGAACAGACAAGCAGCCTCACACCTAAGCAGGCCTAATGCCAAGGATGTGGCTGGGTGCATGAAAAAGGACCAGGCTTTACTCGCTCTAACCAGCAGATCACGCTCCCCTCCCCGAGCCAAGGAGAGAACCCAGGAGTCCTGGCTCCCAGTCCCCCCTGCTCTAATCACCAGCCCCCGCTCCCCTCCCAGAGCCGGGGGAGAGAACCCAGGAGTCCTGGCTCCCAGCCCCCCCCTGCTCTAACCACTAGACCCCACTCCCCTCCCAGAGTTGGGGGAGAGAACCCAGGAGTCCTGGCTCCCAGTCCCCCCTGCTCTAACCACTAGCCCCCCACTCCCCTCCCAGAGTTGGGGGAGAGAACCCAGGAGTCCTGGCTCCCAGCCCCCCTGCTCTAACCACTAGACATGACTCAGGACAAGGGTACTTTGTCAAGCTCTTTGCTTCCTTACCTGGTATCTTTGTTGGCTTTTGCTCCATGGCTCAGGGCTTGGGGGGTCAAGTGGGTTGGAGAAGGGGGGGCTGGGAGTCAGGATCCTGGGGCATGGGGGGCACTAGGAGGGCTCGGTCAGCCCCACATCGACTCAGCGGAAGCAAAACAAATCAGGGAGCTGTTCCAAACAGACCCATGTGCCCCTCTAGAAAGGTCACAGCTAATATTACACCTGGCATGGGAGCAAGGGGGGGCTGGTGGTTAGAGCCGGGGGGCTGGGAACCAGGATGCCTGGGTTCTCTCCCCGGCTGGGGGGGGGAATTAGGAAGGTCATAGGATTGCCTGAGTCCTGCCCCCCCCCCAGTGTATCATTCTCCCCCTGCCCCCATCAGACACAAAACCCTTCAGCCCAGGTGCCCCTGAAGCCCCACCCCCAGCACAGGTAATTGTATTGGCTCCTCCAATTTTCCACACCTCTCACGGGTGTGTTGGGCCGGAGAGATACTAATGACTGGGGGGGAGGAGTTCCCGGCTGCTCCAGCCCCACCAGGGGGCGCTTTGGGGAGGGGGGGCAGCACAGGCATAGACTGCAGGAGACAATCCTCCTGCTCTAACCACCAGCGCCCCCTCCCTCCCAGAGCCGGGGAGAGAACCCAGGAGTCCTGGCTCCCAGCCTGCTCTAACCACCAGCCCCCACTCCCCTCCCGGAGCCAGGAGAGAACCCAGGAGTCCTGGCTCCCAGCCCCCCCGAGTCTAACCCACCAGCCCCCACTGCCCTCCCAGAGCCGGGGAGAGAACCCAGGCGTCCTGGCTCCCAGCCCCCCCTGCTCTAAGCACCAGCCCCCACTGCCCTCCCAGAGCCGGGGAGAGAACCCAGGAGTCCTGGCTCCCAGCCCCCCCTGCTCTAACCACCAGCCCCCACCCCCCTCCCAGAGCCAGGGAGAGAACCCAGGAGTCCTGGCTCCCAGCCCCCCCTGCTCTAACCACCAGCCCCCACCCCCCTCCCAGAGCCGGGGAGAGAACCCAGGAGTCCTGGCTCCCAGCCCCCCCTGCTCTAACCACCAGCCCCCACCCCCCTCCCAGAGCCAGGGAGAGAACCCAGGAGTCCTGTCTCCCAGCCCCCCCTGCTCTAAGCACCAGCCCCCACTGCCCTCCCAGAGCCAGGAGAGAACCCAGGAGTCCTGGCTCCCAGCCCCCCCTGCTCTAACCACCAGCCCCCACCCCCCTCCCAGAGCCAGGGAGAGAACCCAGGAGTCCTGTCTCCCAGCCCCCCCTGCTCTAAGCACCAGCCCCCACTGCCCTCCCAGAGCCAGGAGAGAACCCAGGAGTCCTGGCTCACAGGTCTCCATTGGGGGGGGGGGGTGACTATTTCCTTTGACATGCGGGGGGGGGGGGGCTGTTTGGCTATTTGCCAGTATCCAAGATGGCTGCCAACGGGCGTTACTAAGGGCAACGCAGCTCCGTTGCCAGCGTCGAACATGGCCGCTAGGGCTTCACCCATCCTCCAGGTCGATCACGTGACGAACTGTCAGCGTCCCTTCCCCTGTGTGACCCGGCAGAACCAGATCAGCTGGTGTTTGCCTCGCGCCCCGCTTCCTGCGGGGTAACCAGGGCCTGGGATCGGAGGGGGCAGTGGGGCAGGAGGGGGGTCTGGGTTTGTGGGGGCAGTGGGGAGGTGGGGCAGGGCTGGGATCGGAGGGGGCAGTGGGGCAGGAGGGGGGTCTGGGTTTGTGGGGGCAGTGGGGAGGTGGGGCAGGGCTGGGATCGGGGGGGGCAGTGGGGCAGGAGGGGGGGTCTGGGTTTGTGGGGGCAGGTGGGGCTGGGTTTGTGGGGGCAGTGGGGAGGTGGGGCAGGGCTGGGATCGGGGGGGGCAGTGGGGCAGGAGGGGGGGTCTGGGTTTGTGGGGGCAGGTGGGGCTGGGTTTGTGGGGGCAGTGGGGAGGTGGGGCAGGGCTGGGATCGGAGGGGGCAGTGGGGCAGGAGGGGGGTCTGGGTTTGTGGGGGCAGTGGGGAGGTGGGGCAGGGCTGGGATCGGGGGGGGCAGTGGGGCAGGAGGGGGGGTCTGGGATTGTGGGGGCAGGTGGGGCTGGGTTTGTGGGGGCAGTGGGGAGGTGGGGCAGGGCTGGGATCGGGGGGGGCAGTGGGGCAGGAGGGGGGTCTGGGATAGGTGGGGCTGGGCTCGTGGGGAGGTGGGGCTGGGCTGTGAGGTTGTGATTGTGGGGGTCAGCGGGTCTGGGGAGATGGATTTGGGGGCTGGGGGATGCTGCAGGGATGGGGGGCAAGGTGAATGCTGTGGGGCAGGGGGCACCCAGATAGAAACATAGTGGTGGGGGTGGGGGACTCGGGGAGGAGTGAGGGGGCTGGGGCACAGTGGGGCCAGGGGATTGTGGGAGGCGGGGGGATTTGGGGGGCCGTGAGGCTGTGTATATGGAGGACAGTGGCTGGGCAGACAGTGGGGGATTATTTGGGGGGCAGGGCGATCCTGGGGGATCAGTGGGGTTGAGGGAGCTGGGTGGGGGGCAGACAGCTGGGCATGGGGGGCTGGAGCATAGCCTCATGCTCCTCTCACCCCCTGCCCCTCACCCCACTCTTCAGCTGCCTGTTGCTCAGAGCCGGGAGGGGGCCCCCCAGAATCCACCGCTCCTGCAGCATGGCGCAGCAACGCGGGGTGAACAGCCTGCGCTTCAACCAGGACCAGAGTAAGCAGCACCCCCTGAACCCCACCTCTGCGCCCTGGGGGGAGAACCCAGGCGTCCGGGACCCTGCCCCCTCCCCTGCTCTAACCACCAAACCCCACTCCCCTCTCAGAGCCAGGGGGAGAACCCAGGAGTCCGGGAAGCCCCCTCCCCCGCGGTGGGCTGGGGTTTAATCCGCTCTCTGCCCCTCCTTCCAGGCTGCTTCTGCTGCGCGATGGAGTCCGGGGTGCGAATCTACAATGTGGAGCCGCTCATGGAGAAAGGGCACCTGGGTAAGGATGTGGGGAGGGCAGGGAATGGGGGGGCTGGCTGGCTCGGGGGGGGGCATTGGAAGTGGCATTGGACTGCACCCCGATTTTCTACCCCCCCAGATCACGAGCAGGTGGGCAGCGTGGCCCTGGTTGAGATGCTGCATCGATCCAACCTCTTGGCCATTGTAGGGGGAGGAGGGAACCCCAAATTCTCAGAGATCTCAGGTATGTACCCGGGGGGGGGGGGGAATGGGAGCCAGGACTCCTGGGTTCTCTGCCCAGCTCTGGGAGGGGTGGGGGGTTGTGGGGGTAGCACTGTCTGCTCTCACCCATGTCGCCCCCCCGGCAGTGCTGATTTGGGACGATGCCCGCGAGGGGAAGGGCGGCAAAGACAAGCTGGTTCTCGAATTCACCTTCACCAAACCTGCCCTGGCCGTGCGCATGAGACATGACAAGTGAGTGTGAACCCAGGCGTCCGACCTCCCAACCCCCTCCCCGAATCACCAGCCCCCACTCCCCTCCCAGAGCCGGGGAGAGAACCCAGGCGTCCGGCCTCCCAACCCCCCTCCCCGAATCACCAGCCCCCACTCCCCTCCCAGAGCCAGGGAGAGAACCCAGGCGTCCGGCCTCCCAACCCCCCTCCCCGAATCACCAGCCCCCACTCCCCTCCCAGAGCCGGGGAGAGAACCCAGGCGTCCGGCCTCCCAACCCCCCTCCCCGAATCACCAGCCCCCACTCCCCTCCCAGAGCTGGGGAGAGAACCCAGGCGTCCGGCCTCCCAACCCCCTCCCCGAATCACCAGCCCCCACTCCCCTCCCAGAGCTGGGGAGAGAACCCAGGCGTCCGGCCTCCCAACCCCCTCCCCGAATCACCAGCCCCCACTCCCCTCCCAGAGCTGGGGAGAGAACCCAGGCGTCCGGCCTCCCAACCCCCCTCCCCGAATCACCAGCCCCCACTCCCCTCCCAGAGCTGGGGAGAGAACCCAGGCATCCGGCCTCCCAACCCCCCTCCCCGAATCACCAGCCCCCACTCCCCTCCCAGAGCTGGGGAGAGAACCCAGGCGTCCGGCCTCCCAACCCCCCTCCCCGAATCACCAGCCCCCACTCCCCTCCCAGAGCTGGGGAGAGAACCCAGGCGTCCGGCCTCCCAACCCCCTCCCCGAATCACCAGCCCCCACTCCCCTCCCAGAGCTGGGGAGAGAACCCAGGCGTCCGGCCTCCCAACCCCCTCCCTGAATCACCAGCCCCCACTCCCCTCCCAGAGCTGGGGAGAGAACCCAGGCGTCCGGCCTCCCAACCCCCTCCCCGAATCACCAGCCCCCGCTCCCCTCCCAGAGCTGGGGAGAGAACCCAGGAATCATAGAATCATAGACGATCAGGGTTGGAAGGGACCTCAGGAGGTATCTAGTCCAACCCCCTGCTCAAAGCAGGACCAATTCCAACTAAATCATCCCAGCCAGGGCTTTGTCAAGCCGGGCCTTAAAAACCTCCAAGGAAGGAGACTCCACCACCTCCCTAGGGAACCCATTCCAGTGCTTCACCACCCTCCTAGTGAAATAGTGTTTCCTGATATCCAACCTGGACCTCCCCCACTGCAACTTGAGACCATCGCTCCTTGTTCTGTCATCTGCCACCACTGAGAACAGCCGAGCGCCATCCTCTTTGGAGCCCCCCTGCAGGTAGTTGAAAGCAGCTATCAAATCCCCCCTCACTCCTCTCTTCTGCAGACTAAACAATTCCAGTTCCCTCAGCCTCTCCTCATAAGTCATGTGCTCCAGCCCCCTAATCATTTTTGTTGCCCTCCGCTGGACTCTCTCCAATTTGCCCACATCCCTTCTGTAGTGGGGGGCCCAAAACTGGACACAATACTCCAGGTGTGGCCTCACCAGTGCCGAATAGAGGGGAATAATCACTTCCCTCGATCTGCTGGCAATCTCCTACTTATACAGCCCAATATGCCATTGGCCTTCTTGGCAACAAGGGCAAACTGCTGACTCATATCCAGCTTCTCGTCCACTGTAACCCCTAGGTCCTTTTCTGCAGAACTGCTGCCTAGCCCCTCGGTCCCTAGTCTGTAACAGTGCCTGGGATTCTTCGGTCCTAAGAGTCCTGGCTCCCAGCCCCTCCCCCCCCGCTCTAACCACCAGACACCACTCCCCTCCCCTCCCCTGGAGAGAACCCAGGTGTCCGGGCTCTTGTTTCAGGATCATCATTGTGCTGAGGAACCGTATTTACGTTTATTCCTTCCCGGAGAACCCCACCAAGCTCTTCGAGTTTGACACGCGGGACAACCCCAAAGGTACAGACCCCCCCAGCATGACGCCCCCTCCCCGCGGCGCCCCCTGCCCAGCCTGGCACCCCCCAGCCTCCTGCTCTCCCCCCCAGGGCTCTGCGATCTCTGTCCCAGTCTGGAGAAACAGCTGCTGGTGTTCCCCGGGCACAAGTGTGGCAGCCTGCAGCTGGTGGTGAGTGGGGGGGCACGAGGGGGGGAGGGATCCATTTCCCTTTCCTGCAGAGGCGAGGGGCAGCACGGGGTGTCCAGGAGGGGGGTCACTGTGAGGGGCAGATGTGGGGAGCAGGGCACACCGGGGCAGCCCGGTCTCAGCCCCACCCCCACCCCCAGGACCTGTCGAGCACCCAGCCGGGCACCTCGTCGGCGCCGTTCACCATCAACGCCCACCAGGGCGAGATCGCCTGCGTCTCCCTCAACCAGCCGGGCACGGTGGTGGCGTCGGCTTCCCGCCAGGGCACCCTCATCCGCCTCTTCGACACCCAGAGCAAGGAGAAGCTGGTGGAGCTGCGCCGGGGCACGGACCCGGCCACCCTGTACTGGTGAGAGCCCCAGCATGGACCCCCCCCGGCATTGCCCCCTCCCCTGGGCACCGACCCCCCTGGCACTGCCCCCTCCCCTGGGCACAGACCCTGCCACCCTATACTGGTGAGAGCCCTGGGCATGTACCCCCTGGGGGGGGGGCATTGCTGGGGAGAACTCGCAGCACTGCTGGGGGTAAACCCCCCCCCCCGATCTCCACAGCATCAACTTCAGCCACGACTCGTCGTTTCTCTGCGCGTCGAGCGACAAGGGGACGGTTCACGTCTTCGCCCTCAAGGACACGCGCCTCAACCGCCGCTCCGCGTAGGTACCCCCCTCGAGCCCCCCCCGCTCTGCATAGGTACCCCCCCCGTGACTCAACCACCGCTCCGCGTAGGTACCCCCCTCGAGCCCCCCCGCCGCCCTGCTCTGCGTAGGTACCCCCCCCCCGCGGTGCCTCAACCGCCACTCCGTGTCGGTACCCCCCCCCGTCACTCCGCGTAGGTAACCCCCGCCGCCGCTCCATGTAGGGGGCCCCAACCACCGCGCCGTGTAGATACCCCCCCGGGGCTCCTGCTCCATGTAGGTGCCGCTCCACGTAGGTACCGCCCCCCCCAGGGCCGCTCTGCATAGGTACCCCCCCAGGTTCCCCTCCGACCGCTCAGATACCCCCCGGGGGCCCCCCACTCCCTGCTCCACATAGGGCCCTCCCCACTGCTCAGGTGCCCCCGCTGCGTCTCTCCCCAGGCTGGCGCGCGTGGGCAAGGTGGGCCCGGTGATCGGCCAGTACGTGGACTCGCAGTGGAGCCTGGCCAACTTCACGGTGCCAGCGGAGTCGGCCTGCGTCTGTGCCTTCGGCCGCAGCTCCGCCAAGACCGTCAACTCCGTCATTGGTCAGTGGGGGCCGGGGGGGGGGGGTAGGGTAGGGGTCCCTCCCCCCCATCTCACACCCATGTCCGTCCCCCCCCCGCAGCGATCTGCGTGGATGGCACCTTCCACAAATACGTCTTCACACCCGACGGCAACTGCAACCGCGAGGCCTTTGACGTCTACCTGGACATCTGCGACGATGACGACTTCTGAGGCCCCCGGGGCCGGGCCCCCCCCCGCCCAAGGCCGGAATCACGTGCGGGGGGGGGAGAGCGCTGTTCATGGACTTCTAGCTCTGGGAACATTAAACTCCAGCTGTGAGATCCACCACCCCTCCCGCTCTCACCTGGCACCGAGATGCAGCCTCCTCTGGGGCGGGGCAACAGCTGCACATAACACTGCACTGGAAGGACTCACCCAGTACTGAGCTGCAGCTCAGTTTGAAACAGCTGGGGCGTGATGGGAATTGAATCCAGACCCCCTGGTTTCACACCCAACTGCCTGGAAGGGAAATAGCCTGGCTTTTACCCTCTATTGCTGCTCCTTTCGCCTAGTGGCACAGACACACCTCAGCCTCAGTCGCATTGTAATACGCTGTAAACTCCCCCCCCATTCACCGCTTGTGTATGGTTATGATATTTTGTACAAAGTATGCCGTGTGCGGTATCATTTGAAAAGCCATAATCTGCTGAACATCATTGTCCTGTTACAATGTGTGTATCAACGGCAGATAGGGAGTTAGGAGATTTTGCTCTATGACTGTTACTGAAACACATTGTGCGTCTGGAAAACATCCGCAGACTAACCCCTTAGACATAACTACAGGACCATAGTCCCAGATGTCAGCCCTGGAGGACTTTGAGAGATGCTAAATAGCTCCTGTGCCCCACAGCCGGTGACATCACCTGCCTCGCCCCCCCTTACACAATGGAACAAGAGTATGGGGAACACAAAGCAATCCCCCTGGAGCCTATGGGAGGGGCTGGGCCTACCGGGACAGCGTTCTCATTAGCCAGAAGTACGATGAAGGGGTGGGGGTGGGAACGACATTCGCTGCTAGAATTACTGGTGTGGTGAAGGTTAGGAACAAGCTTGTGATTTTCCCTTTGTCACCAACTCCGAGCTGCGCCCACGCCCCATAAGCGCTGAAAAGCGTTTCCTAGTTACTCGGCACCGCTGTGTTTGTGGCGGCGGGTTCGGGGAGCTGCTGGGGGCTCTGTTAAAGTGACGCCCGTAGGACCTTGTCCTGCTCTGGCAGTAGGCCCCCGGGACGAGACGGCACCTTGCTGGGGGCGAGGGGTCTGCGGGTGGCACTCCCAGCCGGGCCTAGTGCACAGGCGAGCAGCGATTAAAGGGGGCACAACAGCACACGCGTCATGAACCTTGTATTGCAGTAATCAACCCGAAAAGCAAAGACAGCGAGCGCCTGTCGTCCGCCCGGGGCAGGGCTCATATCCCATCCCACATCGCATTGTGTCCATGGATCCTGGCCCCCAGCCCACTTATTGTAGGTCCTACACTAACAAAAACAGAGGGCCGTGTTCCTCTGGTCCTGCCGGCCATCTGGAGTTTGGCAGAGCAGACGCCAGGATTTATAAAGGAGCCTTTATCTTGCACCTGATCCACAGAGTCAGCCCCCAACCCCACTTGGGGAGAGCCCAGGGGCTGTTAAGGTTAATGCAGCTGGTCCCAGGTTTATCTGGGGGGGGGGGGGTGTAGAAATAGATGACCCCCCCCCCCCTGCATACCTGTGATCCTCACTGCCTGCTGGGGGAGTGGGGGATGGGCTGGAGCAGAAGGCGGCTTGTCTCATGCCTGGGGGGGTGGAGATCAAGGGGGCTAGCCCTAGAGGATGTGTGGGGGGTGGGGATGGGAGCAGCCATCCCCAGTGAATGCAGTGGGTGGGATGGAACCGACCCCCCAGTGGAGGGGGGGGGGGGAGAGAGAAAGAGTCCTTCCTCGCTGCTGGTGAGTTGTTTGGCACGGCTGTAGCCCTTTAAGAGAGTGGGTTGGTCCATCATGGCAGGAGCGGGGGGAGGGGGGATCTGAACACCCCCCCCCCCTTCCTGTGGCGCAGGGCTCAGAGCCCAGTGGCCGGGTCCTCCCCGAACTTCATGCGGTGAGCCAGGGCCTTGGCTGGCAGCAGGGTCTGGGGCAGGGAGAGAACGGAGGTCAGAATGGAATGGGCTGGCCTGCCCCACCGCCCTGGACAATGGAACCGCCTACCCCCCCACAGCAATAATGGAATGTCTCAGCCCCCATGCATACGCCCCCCACTCTCCGGAGAGAATGGAACAGTCCCTGCAAGCGCGCACAAGCACCCCCCCTGCACACACCCATTGCCCACTGCTACATAAGGGAATGTGCTGCCCCAGGAACTAACCCCCCCCCCCAATAGTATATCCCACCCTATGGCATGACACAGCCGGGAGAATGGATCATCCCAGCCAGCAGTCAGCAGAGAATGGACTCAGCCAACGGCCTGCAGATGGGGGACCCTAGCGACCAGACCAGTGACGGAGAAGCCCAGCCCAGAGTGGCAGTCACCTCCTGCTGTAATGGAATGTTCCTCCCCCCCCCCGAACATGAAATAGTCCCACGCAGAGTCTACTCCTCCTGGCACCACAATGGACCATCCCACCCCAGGAATCACATTATCACTGGCGAGAAGGGATTGGTGCACTCCCCCGTTGCCAGAGAATGGGACGGTCCAATTCCTTCAACGCAATGGAATGCCCCACCCAGGAAATTACCTCCCCTTGGGGGGGGGGGGAGGGCACACATGGCATCAGACCATTCTATTATCTTATGCAGTGGGGGGGTTACTCCTGGGGCTGGAATATTCCATTACAGCAGGGGTGGAGGTGGGTCAGGTGTGTGACTTGCTCATGAGGGCATGTTCCATTATAGCAATGGGACGGGGGAGTGTTATTCCCAAAGTTGGGACTTTCCATTATGGCAACGAAGGCAGGGGGAGGAACATCCCAGCCTCAAGAATTAACCCATTCAGCCCCAGCCAATCAGCAACCGCCCCCCCCATCTGACACCTGCCCCCACCCCTCATATAGGCAGGGGTAGAGGGGGAACCCTGACCAGCCTGGAGTGGGGGCTGTGTCATGTGACCATGAAGGGAGGCGTGGCTTACTGGGTGATGGACGTATGATTGACAGGTGTAGCACCAGACCGACAGGTCGGCGTAACTCAGCACCAGGGGGTGGCCGGAAATGGAGCCATGAGCCAGCATGTGCTGATTGACGTAACGCCCGCAGAGCACCTGGGGAGAGAAAGGGTTAACGGCCACATAGGCTGCGGGTCGGGAGTGAGGGGCACCGGCTGGGCTGGCAGGGGGCTGCGGGGTCTGGAGTGAGGGGCACCGTCTCACCCGGTAACAGTCCAGGCAGACCCAGTTCTCGCCCTGGCTGCCGCATTCCTCACACGGCGCCAGCACGTCCAGCCCGGCCGGGGGAAGGGGCTGGAGAGAGTCCAGGTGGGGACACCAAGGCAGAGGGGTCACGGCGTAGAGCGTCCCCTGCAGAGACACGAGGGAGACAAGGATCAAACCCAGGCGTCCGGGCTCCCAGCCCCCCGTGCTCTAACCCACCAGCCCCCACTCCCCTCCCAGAGCCAGGGAGAGAACCCAGGAGTCCTGGCTCCCAGACCCCCTGCTCTAACCCACCAGCCCCTCTCCCGTCCCCGAGCTGAGGAGAGAACCCAGGCGTCCTGGCCCCCAGCGCAGCAGCAAATGGGAGCATTCATTGGGGGGGGAGAGGGGGGCAGGCTGGGAAATGGGGTGTGGGGGGGTACAGAGGGAAGCAGAGACTCAGGCGAGGAGGGTGGGGGCGCAGGGGAGGGCCCAGCTGGGGGGTGGGAAGCACCGAGGATTAAGGAACGGGAGGGGGGGGGGGGGTCACGTCAGGGCCTCACCGTGTCTGCGAACTCCACCCCCAGGCTGACGGAGGGGGAGGGGAGCAGGGCGACTGCTTCGTCCAGGAGGCTGGGGGGGTCCTGGGAGAGAAAAGACCCGTGAGCTGAGACCACCCCCGATCCCCAGGCTACTCCCATCCCCCACCCCAGGGCATCCAGTGCAGACCAACCCCCCCCTTAATAGATCCCCTCCCCCGCCCTACCTCTGATGCCTCTGCAGCTGGAGGCTCCTCCCCTCCAGGGGAAGCCCCGCCCAGCAGGGTGGAGTCAGGGCTCAGCTGGGCTCCCAGCCTCAGGATGTCATCAGCCAAGCCCTTGGAGGGATCCTCTGGTGGGGAGTCCTCCCGGATGGGGCCTGGCTGCCCGGATCGGGGCCTTGAGTCCTCCCGGATCGGCACTGCAGGAGATGGAGATTACGTAGTGCGGCAGCAGGGGGCAGGTCCGGGCGCTGGGCAGGGGGCGCTCTCCCCCGGCAGGCAGGGCTCGGTGCTGGAGGGGGGCCACGCTGGGGGGGGCTCGGCGCTGGGGGTGAGGGGCTCAGTGCTGGGGGTGGGGGCCGCGCTGTGAGGGGCTCAGCGCTGGGGGGGGGTGCTGGGAGGCCGCGCTGTGAGGGGCTCGGTGCTGGGGGGGGGGGCTCGGCACTGGAGAGGGCGCTGGGGGGCGCGGGCGCACTTACCATCCAGTCGCAGGCAGGCCCAGTATCTGCGGTGCTCGGCGCTGTGAGGGGCTCGGCGCTGGGGGTGAGGGGCTTGGTGCTGTGGGGGGCTTGGCGCTGGCAGGGGGGAGGGGGTGAACTTACTGTCCAGCTGCAGGCAGGCCCAGGATCTGCGGTGCTCGGCGCTGTGGGGGGGCTCAGCGCTGGGGGTGGGCGGCTCGGCGCTGGCAGGGGGGAGGGGGTGCACTTACCGTCCAGTCGGAGGCAGGCCCAGTATCTGCGGTGCTCGGCGCTCGCCCGGGCCAGCGAGTGCAGGGCGCTGGGGTGTGGAGCTCGCAGGCGCCCCAGCTCGGGCAGCGGGTCCCCCAGCAGGGTCCGGGTGCACATGGTCATGGACTCGGAGATCGACACCAAGTTGTAGCCTCCCTGAAGGGGGGAGAAGAGAGCTGGGTTTGGGGGCGTCCGTCTGTCCAGCCCCACCCTCGGCGCAGCACCAAGAGCCACCGGGCCGTGTCCCCGGGCACATCCCCGCCCTGCCCGGAGCTGGCCTGGCGTCTCCCGGCAATCGCGACCGGGAGCCACCGACATCAGGGGCGAATTGCTTGGAACTGGCTGGCAAAACGGGCGGCAGGAAAACCCAGCTCGGCCAAGAACAGGGACTCGGCAGGTCGCCGCGGGGCACCCAGCACGGGCCGGGATCAGCCCAACGTCGCCCGGCCCGGCACCGGCAGCACCTCCCTGCCTGGCGTCTCGTCGGCTCAGCCCAGGCCAGACACAGCTCCCGGCCATACAGAGAAGAAAACCGCGTATTCAACACGGGATCACTTAGCGAGTCCTGTTCAATAAATACTTATTAAAGTGGATATTTACTATTAAATTATAGCACATAGCTAACTACCTTATTAATAAATTTAATATATAATGTTAAATCACATTAAATTTAACTTATCTATAATATACAGAAACAATAGTAACGTTAAACATTCTATTGTTATTTCATACATCGTAGTTTTTCTATTTACTATAAAATATACATAGTAAATGTATTACAAATCTGGAACGGATACTAACTTTAACAGAGCTATCTTGTTTAGTACACAATATATAATTCAGCGGTTATATTGTTTTATTCAGTATATATTATATATTAGCTAAAATGATATAGTACAATTTATCTTTACTACAATTAATATTAGATCTCTATTTAATATACAATCAGTATATGACATAACGATTTCATGTATCTCACCACATTCTATAATCACAGATTTAATAGACTCAATC
Source organism: Actinemys pallida (assembly GCA_023634205.1). Taxonomy (NCBI): domain Eukaryota; kingdom Metazoa; phylum Chordata; order Testudines; family Emydidae; genus Actinemys; species Actinemys pallida. The sequence continues at coordinate 1,972,843 of JALMGD010000033.1, forward strand.
ACATATGTATTTAATATATTATATCTTAAAAATAAGACCGTAAAATTGATATTTAATACATTATTAAAATAGAGATTTATATACTTTATAGTAAATAAAATATATTTAATATTAAGTATATTAAGTATCTAGGATATATTTAATTTATTATTGTTCAAGTTTATTGTAAAGAAAAATTATTTTAATTATCATTTTGTTCACGTTTAAATATAATAAAAGGATTTCTCAAATACGTAATATTAGATTATTAATCATAACATTCAATATTAGATAGATTGTAATAATTATATTAATACATTTTATGACTGTTAAGGCTATATTGTATATTAACTATAGATCACAGTCAATGATATGTTAAAGAAGATTCTAATTCAGATGAAATGACACAGGTTAATAGTATCTGAAAGCCACGGAGCAGCAGCAGCAGTTGAATCAATAATAAAATGATTGAGGCAAATATTAAATGTCACGTCCGTCAGCCGCACGCCCGGGCTGGGGTTCAGCTGTTTTGCCCCGGACGGGGTTTGCTTTCCCCGGGACCCCGGAAATTTCAGATTTTCCTCCCGTTTCGGAGCCAGGTTTCCCCTCCCCGGGAGAGTTGGTCGTTTCCCGCAGACTTGGCTCCCCCAGCACCTTAGCGCCTCGGGACGTCCCTGGAGGCTTTGGGGGAATTGGCACCAGCAGGCGGCTGGATGAAGTGTTAACCGAGCGCCCGGGCCCGGGCCCCGCTGGAATTAACACCCCCCAGCCAGTGTGGCCCGGCATCCGTCCGCCCTGTTTAGCTCTGGGCTTTCCCCCATTCCCCACCCCCCTGAGCCAGCCAGTCCCTGCCCTGGGTCGGGTGGGAGCCGGCACCCCCCAGAGGGGACAGGCCCCTGCCCCACTCCCTGCCCCCACGTACCTCCAGTACCAGCACGACCCGGCCCCCTGCCAGCCCCAGCAGGAGGTGGGTCATGTGGGCGTAGCCCTCGGGGCTCACCAGGCAGCCCCCCAGCGGGTCCCCGCGGGCGGCATCGAACCCGGCTGACACCAGAACCAGCTCTGGGGCGAACTGCAGAGAGAGAATGAGAAGCTGAGACCCCCCAGCCCCTGCCGGCGGACCCAGGCATCCGGGCTCAGCCCCCCACCCGCAGCACCCAACCCCCCAGCCCCTGCCGGCGGACCCAGGCATCCGGGCTCAGCCCCCCACCCCCACCCTCACCACCCGACCCCCCAGCCCCTGCCAGTGGACCTAGGCATCCGGGCTCCCCCATCCCCTCCCCTGCCAGCGCTGGGAGAGAACCCAGGCATCCGGGCACACCTGGTAGGCGACGGGCAGCACCAGGCGGTGGAAGGCGGCCAGGTACTCGGCGTCGCCCATGCGGGGGCCGTTCCAGGGCACGTTGAGGGTGAAGCCGCGGCCCGGCCCCTCCCCCACCCGGTCAGCGTCGGCGTCCTCAGAGGTGGGGAAGAAGGTGCCGTGGTCGTAACGGTGCAGAGAGACGTACAGCACGCTGGGGGGGGGGCGGGGGGGGTGGTTAGTCCCGCTCGGACCCTGTCCCCCAGCCCCTCCCCCACCTGCATCGCCCTGGCCACCCCCCCTCCCCCACCTGCATTGCTGCCCCATCACCACCCCTCCCCTACCTGCATCGTCACCTGCTGCCGCCCCTCCCCCACGTGCATCGGCCCCGCAGCCACCCCACTGCCCCCGTCACCGCCCCTCCCCCACCTGCATCGCCGCCCCGCTGACACCCCCCCCCGCTGACCCCATCACCTCCCCACTCCACCCCCCAGCAGCCCCCCCACCAGAGGACAAGGTACCTCGGATCTTCCTCAAACATGTGCTGGGTACCATTGCCATGGTGAACATCCCAGTCCAGGATCATCACCCTGACAACGACGAGAAGGGATGATGAGGATGGAACCCAGGAGTCCTGGCTCCCAGCCCCCCCTGCTCTAACCACCAGCCCCCACTCCCCTCCCAGAGCCGGGGAGAGAACCCAGGCATCCTGACCCCCCCGCCCCCCAGCAGTGTAACCACCAGCCCCCGCTCACCTCATGGGCCGTCCCGCCAGGCGCTGCGCGAACCGAGCTGCCAGGGCGACCGAATTGAAGAAGCAGAAGCCACAGGCTCTGTCGGACTCAGCGTGATGCCCGGGGGGCCGGACAATGGCCACGGCGTTCTGCACCTAGAGCCGGGCACAGAGCACACGGGGGGGGTGAGACGGTGCCGAGATGCAGCCACCTCTGGGGCGGGGCAGCTGGGGAACAGCTGCACAGAACAGCGCCCGGCGAGCCCTCCCCAAGTGGACAGGTGCAGCCACCTCTGGGGAAGGACCCTCTGGAACGAGAAGTGAAGTCTCATCTCCAAGTGAAGACACAAGGAGACGGAACGAAAACCTCTTAATGAGGATTTGGCCTGAACGCCGGGGTTCACATTCTGAGTCTTGGGGGGGCAAAGGGAGGGGGAAAGGGCAGGGGAGAGTGTGCCCCCTGGTACCCCCCCCCCCCCCCCCGAGTCCCTCCCCCCCTTCCAGTGCCTGGCCCTGACTGCCAGGGGAGAGCCCCCAGCCCCGCTCCCCTCACCTCGCCCTCCAGCACGGCTCGCACGGCGTTGAAGGCAGAGCCGGCCGCCAGCCGGGCGCACTCGTAGGAGCTGGCGCAGATGTAGATGGAGTTGTACTGGTCCCCCTGGCGGTGCAGCTCCCGCGGCTTCATGCCGGCCGTGGCCTTCACCGTCTGCACGTACGCCGGGCTGCGAGGCAGGCAGAGAACCCAGGAGTCCGGGCGCCCAGCCCCCCCTGCTCTAACCACCAGCCCCCCCTCCCGGAGACAGGGAGAGAACCCAGGAGTCCGGGCACCCAGCCCCCCCCCGCTCTAACCACCAGCCCACAATCCCCTCCCAGAGCCAGGGACAGAACCCAGGCGTCCGGGCTCCCAGCCCCCCCCTGCTCTAACCACCAGCCCCCCCTCCCGGAGACAGAGAGAGAACCCAGGCGTCCGGGCTGCCCCTCCCCCATTACCTGTGGCACATTCTCAGCTCCTCTTCTTCAGCGCTGCGGGCCGGGATGCGGCGGCATCGCTCCGTGAGCCGGAGCTCCCCATGGCGCTGGAAAATGCGGGACACCCGCTGGGGCAGCTCCGGGTGCTGGCTGTGGGGCGGGGGGAAGGGAAAGACTCAGAGCCCGGACGCCTGGCTCCCAGCCCCACCTCCCCTCCCAGAGCCGGGGAGAGAACCCAGGAGTCCTGGCTCCCAGCCCCCCTGCTCTAACCACCAGCCCCCACTCCCCTCCCAGAGCCGGGGAGAGAACCCAGGCATCCGGGCCGTACCTGTCCCACATGTTGTAATGCTCCGTCATGCGTTCGTCATACACCAGGCCGGTGCGGGCAGCCGGGAGGGGTCGTGGCACCTCACGGGGATCTGGGAGGGTCGTGGGGGCTGGCTCCTCTTCCCCACCCATGGGGGTGTCGGCCTCTAGGGGGGGGGGGGGGAGATCAGAGCCAATCCCCTGAGCTATGGGGGGTGATATCAAATCGGGGGGCCTAGTGGGAGTTTGAGGGCAGGGTATAGCAGGGGGATGGGGTTGTGGGGCTCCTGGCTGTGGAGTCGGAAGCTGGGGGGCCAGGGGACCCCCAAAGAGGTTGTGGGGGCAGGAGAGGGTACCCCAGGGGGCTGGGATGGGGCATCTCAGAGGAGCTGAGGGACCCTGGAGGGGCTGGGGGCGAGCAGGGGGCCCCCCAGGGGCCAGGACTCACCCCCTCTCCGCAGGCTCCGCCAGTATTTCTCGTGGATCGCGAGCGTCCTGGACACGGAGCTCAGAGCGCTGGGGAAGGGGAGCAGCCCGGAGTCAGTGGGGTGCAAACGTGGGGCCGCCCCACCCCCACCCGCTCGGACCCCGCTCACCTGCGACAGGGGGCAACAGGCGGGTCCAGCTGGGGACAGGGGTCCCCCAGGAGGGTCCTCAGGGCCGCACAGACCCCCTCGCCCAGGGAGGTCAGATTGTAGCCACCCTGGGGAGGGGGGGGAAAACGGGTCAACACCACCCCCGGCCCTGAGCTGCAGCCACCTCTGGGGCGGGGTGGCTGGGGAACAGCCACATATAACGCCGCCCGGGGCTGAGCTGCAGTCAGTTCTAGGGGGGAGCCTGCGCCGTGGGTCAGCTTCACACTCACCTCCAAAGACAGCAGCACCTTGCCTCCCGCCAGGGCCATGAGCAGATGAGTCAGGTGCGCGAAGCACGCGGCCGACGCAGCCATCTCGCCCTAGGCGCAGACGCAAAGGTCAGTTTGCCAGGCTCCCTCCCCGCCCCACAGTGGGGCCCCCCACCCAGCCCCCTAGACCGGCCGCTGCCCTTTGAAACGAGCCCCAGGCCCCCTGCCTAGCCCCTGGGGCGCCCCCTGCGGGCAGCGCTGCGAAACGCGGCGGATTGGGGGGGCACTTACCTTGGGGTCCCCGAGCACAGAGTCGAACCCGGCGGCCACCAGAACCAGCTGCGGTTGGAACTGAGAAGAGAACAGAGGCGATCGCAGCCCGGACCCAGCACGCCCCGGATCACGGCCAGCGCCCCCCAGAGGGGATGGGGCCTGCCCCATTCCCACCCCGAGTCAGCCCCCTGCCCTGGGGCAGATGGGAGCCGGTGCCCCCTAGAGGGGACAGGCCCCTGCCCCTTTCCCGCCCCCCTGAGCCCGCCAGTCCCTGCCCTGGGGCCAGATGGGAGCCGGTGCCCCCTAGAGGGGACAGGCTCCTGCCCCTTTCCTGCCCCCACATACCTCAAAGGCCACTGGCAGTAAGACGTGTAAAAAGGCAGCGAGATAATCCCCGTCCCTCATTCCCACCTAGATGGAGAGACGCAGACCAGTTAGATGGGTCTGTGGGAGGTCAAATGCAGCCACTTCTGGGGTGGGGCGGCTGGGGAACGGCCGCACATAACGCCGCCCAGGGACGGCTCGCCCCCCACGCAGCCCCCGCCCCGGGCAGGGCACCTACCGCGTTCCACGGCACGTTAATGTTGAATCCCTCTCCGCGGCCCTGCCCCACGGCGGGGCTGTCGGAAGCCGGAAGGTGGGGCCAGAACCTCCCCTGCTCGTAGCGATGGACGGAGAAATAGAGAACGCTGCAGAGAGAGGGGGCAGACGGGGGGCAGTGACTGGTGCCCCTCACTCCCGACCCGCAGCCCCCTGTCCCCCCCCAGCTCTGCCGGTGCCCCTCACTCCCGACCTGCAGTCCATGCTGCCCGGCCCTGGCCCCTCCCAGCCCTGCCGGCGCCCCTCACTCCCGAGCCGCAGCCCCTGCCGGTGCCCCTCACTCCCGAGCCGCAGCCCCCTGCCCCCCCCGAGCCCTGCCAGTGCCCCTTACTCCCGACCCGCAGCCCCTGCTAGCCCAGCCCTGTGCCCCCCAGCTCTGCCGGCGCCCCTCACTCCCGACCTGCAGCCCCTGCTAGCCCAGCCCTGGGTTCCCCTGGCTCCAAGCGCCTGGGACCGACCTGGGATCCTCCTCGAAGAGGAACTGGGTGCCCTGCCCATGGTGAACGTCCCAGTCGACGATCAGGACTCTGGAAGGAAACGAGACTCTCGTGACGGGGGTTGCTCATTAGTGGGACTCAGCACCAGCCCCACCGGGCCACGGACACCCTGGCTCTAGGCCCCCCTGCTCTAACCACCAGTCCCTCACCGTTCCACTCCCAGTTTTTGCCGGGCGTATCTGGCCCCGATGGCCAGGTGGTTGAACATGCAGTAACCATCCATCTTATCTCGGTGGGCGTGGTGTCCTGGCGGCCTGGAACGGAGACAAATGGGGTTAGCGGAAGGCTCGCTCGATGCTGACATGCAGCCACTTCTGGGGCGGGGCAGCTGGGGAACAGCCGCACATAACGCCGCACAGGTACGACTCGCCCAGCGCGGAGATGCAGCTGTTCTCCGGCTGCCCTGCCCCAGAGGTGGCTGCAGCTCGGTGCCGTCCTGTTAAATCTAGCTCATGTCGCGAGCCGGATCTCGGCACATGCTGCCTGGGTGGTTTTTCGCACGGAGAAGGAGAAAGATGAAGACTGGGGAGGGACCCCGGCTAAAACCCTCGTAACCCAGCGCGGCCTGGGGCAGTTCTAGTAGGTGGGGGGCGGAGAATGTGAATGGCTCATCTAGGGACTGGGGAATGGGGGGGGATCTGGGCTGGCCGAGACGGGAGGGGGATTGGGATTAAGGCGGATTTGAGGACTGGGGGGCAGGTCTGAGCCCCGGGGCAGCTGAGATCAGGGACAAAGGACCCAGCAGAGACTAGCCCAGGGGTCGGCTGCCTTTCCGAAGTGCTAGGCCGAGTCTGCATTTACTCACTCGGGTTTAAGGTTTCGCGAGCTGGTCGTACAGGTTAACGTTTTTAGAAGGGCTCGGTCTAGGTCTAGATTATAGAACTAAACTATTGTATGTCAAGTAAATAAGGTTTTTAAAATGTTTAAGAAGCTTCATTTAAAATTAACTTAAAATGCAGAGTCCCCCGGAGCGGTGGCCAGGACCCGGGCAGTGCGAGTGCCACTGAAAATCCGCTCACGGGCCGCCAGCCCCCGGGCCACAGAAGAACCTGGGACTGGAGCCAAGCAGTGTCTGGCCAGGCTCTGGGCTGGTGCGAGGATCTGACAGGGCTGGGGGCAGGGCCAGGTGGGGGCCGGAGCCAGGCGGGGACTGGGCGGGGGCTGGGTGGGGGCTTGTCTAGGGGTGGGGGCCAGGGGCTGAGGCCGAGCAGGGGCGGGGCGGGGGCCGGGGGGGTAGGGCTGGGGCCAGGACCAGGGGCTGGATGGCGGCAGGGGACTGGGCTGAGGGAGGGAGGGGGAGGGGTGGGGCGAGGGCGGGGCAGGGCCAGGGGGCGGCCCTGCAGGCTGGGGGCGGGGCCGGGGGCTGGATGGCAGCAGGGGGCGGGGCTGAGCGAGGGAGGGGGAGGGGTGGGGTGAGGGCGGGGCAGGGCCAGGGGGCGGCCCTGCGGGCTGGGGGCGGGGCCTGGTTGCTGGGGGGGTGGGGCCAGAGCTGGGCAGGGGCGGGGCACAGGGGTGGGGCTCTGCTGGAGGCAGGGCCGGGGTGAGGGTGGGGGCTGGAGGCGGGGCAGGGCTGGGGCCCCTCTGGGGTGAGGCTCACGGGCCGTGCAAACACCCAGGGGCCCGGCCAAGGCGTCAGCAGTAAATGCTGGCGTCCAATCACAGAGGCCGGATCATCGGAGGCGAGAATTCAAACCGGGCAACACAATTGAGGATCCGGGAATCAACCACTCTCGGTGATTGGCCTCTGCCGAGAGGGAGGAGCCCCCAGGCCCCGCCCCCGCCACCCCCCCCTTCCTACCGGACCAACGCCAGCCCGTTGCGCAGCTCCCCGCTCTGCACCTTCTCCAGCAGCCGCAGGACGCAGCCGCCAGCCAGCCGGGCGCCGCGGTACGAACCCTGGGGCAGGAGACACGGAGAGCGGGGCTGGGACCCAGAGACAACCCCCCCATAGACAGCGCTGGGGGCCTGTCCGCCAGCCCCTCCCAGAGCCGGGAGAACCCAGGAGTCCGGGCCCCCAGCCCCCCCGCTGTAACCACCAGCCCCCGCTCCCCTCCCAGAGTCAGGAGAACCCAGGAGTCCTGGCTCCCAACCCCCCCCCCCCGCTCTTACCACTAGACCCCACTCCCCTGCCAGGGACAGGACCCAGGCGTCCGGGCCTCCCCTCGCTGGCCAGCAGGTGCTCACCGGGTGCAGGAAGACGGAGTCGTACGTCTCCGACAGGGCCCTGAGCTCCTGCTCGCTCATCTGCTCCGTCGACTTCATCAGCTCCACGTACTCCTGGCTGAGAGAGAGCGCTCCTCACTCCCGACCTGCAGCCCCCTGCCCTCCCCAGCCCTGCCGGCGCCCCTCACTCCCAACCCGCAGCCCCCCTCCCCGCCGGTGCCCCTAACTCCCGACCCGCAGCCCCTGCTAGCCCAGCCCCAGGGTCCTCCCTTCCATGAATACCTGTGGGCTAGCAGAATCTCTTCCTCGGTTGCCAGCCGGGCCTGTGAGGAAAGGAAGGAATTGTAGCCGGAACTCGCAAACCACTAAAGGGGAGACTGCGGGGGAGGGTAGAAGCAGCTGGTCTCTGACCCCTCCCGCCCACGGGGAAAGGGCCCCGGTACTGGGGATGGAACCCAGGAGTCCTGGCGCCCAGCCCCTCCCACGTCTCACCTCCACCGGGACGCAGCGCTCCCATAGGCCGCAATGCAGCAACTTTCCCTTGACGGCCGTGAGTCTCTCCGGGCGCTCGGGGAAGCTGGGAATGAAATGACAAAGGGGGAGAAGATGGATTGGGGCAGGGGGGCAGGGGCTGCGGGTCGGGAGTGAGGGGCACCGGCAGGGTCGGGCTAGCAGGGGCTGCGGGTCGGGAGTGAGGGGCACCGGCAGGACTGGGGGGGGCAGGGCTGGGCTAGTGGGGGCTGCGGGTTGGGAGTGAGGGGCACCGGCAGGACTGGGGGGGCAGGGCTGGGCTAGTGGGGGCTGCGGGTTGGGAGTGAGGGGCACCGGCAGGGCCGGGCTAGTGGGGGCTGCGGGTCAGGAGTGAGGGGCACCGGCAGGGCTGAGGGGGGCAGGGCTGGGCTAGTGGGGGCTGCGGTTTGGGAGTGAGGGGCACCGGCAGGGCTGAGGGGGGCAGGGCCGGGCTAGTGGGGGCTGCGGGTCGGGAGTGAGGGGCATCGGGAGGGCTGGGGGGGGGCAGGGCTGGGCTAGTGGGGGCTGCGGGTCGGGAGTGAGGGGCACCGGCAGTGCTGGGGGGGGCAGGGCTGGGCTAGTGGGGGCTGCGGGTTGGGAGTGAGGGGCACCGGCAGGGCCGGGCTAGTGGGGGCTGCGGGTCGGGAGTGAGGGGCACCGGCAGTGCTGGGGGGGGCAGGGGCTGCAGGTCGGGAGTGAGGGGCACCGGCAGGGCTGAGGGGGGCAGGGCTGGGCTAGTGGGGGCTGCGGGTCGGGAGTGAGGGGCACCGGCAGGGCTATGAGGGGGGACAGGGCTGGGCTAGTGGGGGCTGCGGGTCGGGAGTGAGGGGGCACCGGCAGGGCTGAGGGGGGCAGGGCTGGGCTAGTGGGGGCTGCGGGTCGGGAGTGAGGGGCACCGGCAGTGCTGGGGGGGGCAGGGCTGGGCTAGCAGCGGGTGGGGTGTTTTATCTCCTCCAATTAGGACTTTAACCCCCCAGGCTAAGAGTTGGGGGATTGGGATTAGAGTCAGATTACGGAGGCGGATCAGGAGTAAGGATGGTGAGGCGATTACAGAGAAGGGGTGGAACACGATTAAGGACGGCGAGATGATTACAGAGAAGGGGTGGCTCAGGAGTAAGGACGGTGAGGCGATTACAGAGAAAGGGGTGGAACAGGGTTAAGGATGGTGAGGCGATTACAGAGAAAGGGTGGAACAGGAGTAAGGCTGGCGAGGTGATTACAGAGAAAGGGTGGAACAGGAGTAAGGCTGGCGAGGCGATTACAGAGAAAGGGTGGAACAGGAGTAAGGCTGGCGAGGCGATTACAGAGAAAGGGGCGGAACAGGGTTAAGGCTGGCGAGGCAATTACAGAGAAAGGGTGGAACAGGAGTAAGGATGGCGAGGCGATTACAGAGAAAGGGTGGAACAGGAGTAAGGATGGCGAGGCGATTACAGAGAAAGGGTGGAACAGGAGTAAGGCTGGCGAGGCGATTACAGAGAAAGGGTGGAACAGGAGTAAGGCTGGCGAGGCGATTACAGAGAAAGGGGCGGAACAGGGTTAAGGCTGGCGAGGCAATTACAGAGAAAGGGTGGAAGAGGAGTAAGGATGGTGAGGCGATTACAGAGAAAGGGGTGGAACAGGATTAAGGACGGCGAGACGATTACAGAGAAGGGGTGGCTCAGGAGTAAGGACGGTGAGGCGATTACAGAGAAGGGGTGGCTCAGGATTAAGGACGGCGAGACGATTACAGAGAAGGGGTGGCTCAGGAGTAAGGACGGTGAGGCGATTACAGAGAAAGGGGTGGAACAGGGTTAAGGCTGGCGAGGCGATTACAGAGAAAGGGGCGGAACAGGGTTAAGGCTGGCGAGGCAATTACAGAGAAAGGGTGGAACAGGAGTAAGGATGGTGAGGCGATTACAGAGAAAGGGTGGAACAGGAGTAAGGATGGTGAGGCGATTACAGAGAAAGGGTGGAACAGGAGTAAGGCTGGCGAGGCGATTACAGAGAAAGGGTGGAACAGGAGTAAGGCTGGCGAGGCGATTACAGAGAAAGGGGCGGAACAGGGTTAAGGCTGGCGAGGCAATTACAGAGAAAGGGTGGAACAGGAGTAAGGATGGTGAGGCGATTACAGAGAAAGGGGTGGAACAGGATTAAGGACGGCGAGACGATTACAGAGAAGGGGTGGCTCAGGAGTAAGGACGGTGAGGCGATTACAGAGAAGGGGTGGCTCAGGATTAAGGACGGCGAGACGATTACAGAGAAGGGGTGGCTCAGGATTAAGGATGGCGAGACGATTACAGAGAAGGGGTGGCTCAGGAGTAAGGACGGTGAGGCGATTACAGAGAAGGGGTGGCTCAGGAGTAAGGACGGTGAGGCGATTACAGAGAAAGGGGTGGGACAGGGTTAAGGCTGGCGAGGCGATTACAGAGAAAGGGTGGAACAGGGTTAAGGCTGGCGAGGCGATTACAGAGAAAGGGGTGGAACAGGGTTAAGGCTGGTGAGGCGATTACAGATGAGCGGGAAGGATGAGGTCCAGAGATTGAGACGGGGAAGAAGGGGGGAGGGGGCGGGCTGTGGCTCCCACAGGGTTTTCGGGATCTGCCCCCGGAGGGACGGCCAATACAGCCGGACCAGGGGGATCTGGGACCCGCCCCCCGGGTACCTGTCGTCCCACAGGCAGTGGAACTCCGTGAGCCGCTCGTCAAAGGCCAGACCTGTCCCCACGGGCACCGCCGCCTCCACACTCAGATCCTGGGGCAGGAGAAAACACAGTGAACCCAGGCATCCGGGCACCCACCCCCGGCACTACAACTCATCCACCAGCCCCCACTCCCCTCCCAGAGCCAGGGAGTCCTGGCTCCCAGCCCCCCCTGCCCTAACCCACTTAACCCCACCCCCATCCCAGACCCAGGGACGGGACCCAGGCGTCCGGGTGTCCCACCTACCAGGCGCTGCAGCCTCGATTCCAGCTCCTCTGCATCTTTGTTCATCCTCTGGGCTCGGCCGCGGCGTTTGGTTTCGGGGAGCCCGGGGCTGCGACGGGGCTGGGGGCCCCTCCGGCCACCCCGCTTCTGGAGGGAACACATGGGGCAGAGAGGAGGAAAAAAAGGTGTGGGGGGGTTACACAGACATCCCCAGCCCCAACACCCCACCCTTGGCCACTGCCAGGCATGCCGCCCTCTCCCACCAAGAAACGGCCCCCCATTCCCTACAGCCCCACCCCCATAGCCAAGGGCCACACCCACTCAGGGCCCCGCCCCCATGGACAAGAGCCCCGCCCCCAACCAGACTAACCATGGCCACGTGCGCTGAGGGGGTGGGTTACTTTACCACTGGGAGGGGGGAGCTGGGTCCTTCCTCCCCCGAGGAGACCCCTGGGGGCGTCGCCATCGCTGGGCAGGGCTGGGGGAGGCAGGAGGCAAAGAGCGTTAAAGCCGGATCAGAGCCGCCCCCGATCCCCGGCTGGGCGAGGGGGGCTGCGGGGTGGGAGTGGGGGGGGCACCGGCCGGGGGGGGCACGGGGGGGCGGGGCTGGGGGGGCTGCGGGTCGGGAGGGGGGGGCACCGGGCGGGGGGGACTGGGGGGGCACCGGGCGGGGGACTGGGGGGGGCTGCAGGTCGGGAGTGGGGGGCACTGGGCGGGGGGGCGCGGGGGGGCTGCAGGTGGGGGGCGCGGGGGGGCGGGTCGGGAGTGGGGGGCACTGGGCGGGGGGGCGCGGGGGGGGCTGCAGGTGGGGGGCGCGGGGGGGCAGGTCGGGAGTGGAGGGCACCGGGGGGCGGGGCGGGAGTGGGGGGCACCGGGCGGGGGGGCTGCAGGTGGGGGGCGCGGGGGGGCGGGTCGGGAGTGGGGGGCACGGGGGGGCGGGGCGGGAGTGGGGGGCACCGGGCGGGGGGGCTGCAGGTGGGGGGCGCCGGGGGGGCGGGTCGGGAGTGGGGGGCACGGGGGGGCGGGGCGGGAGTGGGGGGCACCGGGCGGGGGGGCTGCAGGTGGGGGGCGCGGGGGGGGCGGGTCGGGAGTGGGGGGCACCGGGGGGCGGGGCGGGAGTGGGGGGCACCGGGCGGGGGGGCTGCAGGTGGGGGGCGCGGGGGGGGCGGGTCGGGAGTGGGGGGCACCGGGGGGCGGGGCGGGAGTGGGGGGCACCGGGCGGGGGGGCTGCAGGTGGGGGGGCGCGGGGGGGGCGGGTCGGGAGTGGGGGGCACCGGGGGGGCGGGGCTGGGGGGGCTGCAGGTCGGGAGTGGGGGGCACCGGGGGGCGGGGCTGGGGGGGCTGCAGGTCGGGAGTGGGGGGCACCATCTCACCTGGCTCCTGTGGCACCTCCCCCCTCCAGCGCCGTCAGATGGTCTCTTCCAGCCAGGCGCTGCCTGATGCTGTCACCCAGCCCGGCCCGCCCTACTGGGAGAGACCATTGGCACTTGAGCATGGGGGGGTCTGGGAGGGACCATTCGCTCTGAACATGGCGGGGCCTGGGAGAAACCATTCACACTGAATGTCAGGGGATGCTGGGAGAGACCATTGGCACTGACCATGGCGGGGGAGGCTGGCAGGGACCATTCCCTCTATCTTCATTGGCTAGGTCTTTGGGGGAATCCCCCCATGACCTCTCTCACCCTGTGACCTTTAAGTCTCTTGACCCCTCCCCCATCTTGCTCCTGAGACCTTTCACCCCCGACCTCGGTTCTCCTTTGACCTCGTCCCCTTGCGGGAGCTGGTCCCGCACGGCCTTGCACAGGGACGCTCGCCCGATGCCAAGATGCAGCCACCTCTGGGGCAGGGCGGGTGGGGAACAGCCGCACATAACGCCGCACAGGGATGAAGTGCTGAGGGCTTTGCACCAGCAGGTGGCGCTGGGCCTGCCCTGAGGCAGCAATGGGACTGGGATAAATAGCCCGGACCCATGACAGGTGTGAGTCCTGTCACCCCCTGGTGGAGGCCCCCAGCCCTGCGCTCTGCCTGGGGCAGCATCCAGGATCGGGCCCCATCTCCAGTTCCCAGCCCTGCCCCTCCGCTGCAACCAGGTCCCTTGAAATCCCGTTCCCAGCTCCCCGCCTGGCCAGCCTTCCGCGTGGGGGCCGCTCTCTCCCCTTCGCTCCTCCCTGGGCCCTGACCCGATGGGGCAGATAACCCCGCTCCTGCCCCCTTTGATCGTTCAGAGGCGTGGGAAGCCGGGAGAGCCAGAGATGGGGCTGATACGTGGGATGGGACGTTGGCTCCCAGATCCCTCCCCTCCTGGAGCCAGGGAGCGAACCCAGGAGTCCTGGCTCCCAGCCCCCCTGCTCTAACCCACCAGCCACCACTCCCTTCCCAGAGCCGGGGAGAGAACCCAGGAGTCCTGGCTCCCAGCTCTCCCCCACCCCAACCACTGGACCCCGCTCCCCTCCACCAGCCCTGTTTCTTTACACAAAACAATACTTTGGGGGGCAGGGATTTAAACATCCCATAAAATTGGATCCATCCCGACACCCCCCCCCCCGCTGTCTCCCTTACATTCCCACAACCCAACCCCCACATTCCTCTTCCTTGCACCCCACATTCTGAGTTTTGGGGAGCAAATTTTTTGCTCTTTACTGGGGGGTAAGCAAACGCCTAGGATCACCGCAAACCATCCACAGAGAATCCCCCTGAAGCACCCCAATAAACAAGGACACCCCCAAACTGGAGCATGAACCTGAACCTCAAAGAGCTGAACACTAATGCAGTCCCCCAAGCCACAGCTCCCTGCAGCCCCCCCATGCTACTCAAAACCAGCTGAGTTGGGGGTGCAGGTAGCAGCTGGCACCCCCAAAATTGAACTGTGAACCCCAATCGTTAAACACCAATCCAGCCCCCTCCCAAACCATAGGCCCCCCCCAGCCGCAGTGCTCAACACAACTACAATAATTTGGGGCTGTTTCTGGATGGACAACCCTGCACCCCCAAACTGAGCCCCCAACTTCACCCCGGAGGCATTAAAACGCAGGACACCCGAGTCATTACAAGAAATATATAATATATTTTAAAATGCGGTTTCCATATAATATATATTTTTAACCCACAATATATTGGGGTGCCAGAAGGGAGAGTAAAAACGGGGGGTCCTATCGCAGCCAGTGCTGGATCATGGGGACATGGGTTCATTTTGGGGACCACAAGGGGCAAAGGGTTGCGAGGGTGTAGGGGGAGCCCCCTGTGTGAGGATTTGGGGGTGCTGAAGAGGAAACCCAGGCACAGGGGAGGGTAGAAATGAGGGGTCATTTCTTCAAAAGTGGCCGGGTGGATGGAGGGAGGGACAGATGGACGGACGGGGGTCTAGGGGGGATGGACGGGTGCGTGTGTATGGGGGGGCGATGGGACAGACGGGGGGTGTGCCCAGACAGAGCTCAGGGAGGCCCGTGTGGGGGTGGCCCCATTTCTAGGGGGAGCCCCCCAATCCTTGCGGCTGCTGAGCTGAGGAGAATGCCCCTGTACCCCAACACTCTGCCCCCTCTGTCTCAATCCCCGACTCTGTGGCTGGGGTGGGCAACCCCCCGAACAGCTGTACCCCAATATCCCCCCAGCTGCCCCCTCTTTCCAGCTCAGCCTCCTTCCCCGAGGAGCCCCCCCATCACCCCAGCGAGGCGCCTGCCCCCGGGGAGGCGTGGGGGGGGTGGTAGGCAGCTGGGGGGGGCCCGAGGAGGTGGGTGGAGGGGGAGAAGGGGAGCAAGTGGCTGGACAGGACCATGGGGCTCAGGGCGTAGAGGGAGCCGGGGTCCTCGCCCAGGGGGGAGAGCAGTTCGAGTGGGGTGGGGGGCCCAGCCTCGCCCGGAGCCGCCCCCCGGCGTTTCTTGCCCTTGCCGGAGACTTTGCGGTTGCGGGTCTGGATGCCGTCTTTCCGCATCGTCAGGGGGCGATTGACCTGCAGGGGGGAAGGGGAGAGGGATGGAACCCAGGCATCCAGGGTCCCCCACCCTAATCACTAGACCCCTCCCTTCCCTCCCAGAGCCAGGGAGGGAACCCAGGAGTCCTGGCTCCCAGCCCCCACCACTGCCCAT
This sequence comes from Actinemys pallida, assembly GCA_023634205.1. Lineage (NCBI taxonomy): Eukaryota > Metazoa > Chordata > Testudines > Emydidae > Actinemys > Actinemys pallida. The sequence goes on from JALMGD010000033.1 coordinate 1,988,002, forward strand.
GCTCCCACCCCCAAACCTCCTCCCCTCCCCGCGCCGGTCCCCCCACCCTACCCACTAGACCCCCCTCCCCTCCGCGAGCTGGGCAGAGAACCCAGGCGTCCGGCTTACGTTGTGCAGTTTGTAGTAGAGGCCGCAGGCGTTGCAGACGGGCTCCCCGCTGGTGTTGCGGCGCCAGAGGGTGGTGGTGGTCGTCTGGCAGTTGCTGCACTGGGTGCCCGCTCGCTTGCTGACGATCTGGGGGAAGAGACCGGGGAGTGGGCGGGCGCAGAGCGACGGGTCTGGCCCCAGGGGCTGGGGGCAGGGCATCGCAGGGGTGTCATGGAAGCGGAATGGGATGTGTGTGTGTGTGTGTGGGGGGGCTGGGGCATGTCATGGGAATAGAAGGGGGTGTCGGGGAGACTGGGGGTGTCTCATGGGAGGGGAAGGGGGTGTCTCATGAGAGCAGAACATGTTGGGGGAGGCTTGGGCAGGGGGCCTGGGGGTGTCAGGGGACGGGGGCAGAGGGGGGATCTCATGGGAGGGGAAGGGGGTGTTGGGGAGGCGAAGGGGGCCTCATGGGAGGGGCAGAGGGTGTCAGGGAGGCTGGGGGGGGTCTCATGGGAGGGGAAGGGGTGTCGGGGGGCGGGGGGGTCTCATGGGAGCAGAATATGTTGGGGAGGCTGGAGCAGGGGGCCTGGGGGTGTCAGGGGACAGAGGGGGGATCTCATGGGAGGGGAAGGGGGTGTCGGGGGTGGGGGGGTCTCATGGGAACGGAACATGGCGGGGGGCTGGGGCGGGGGCCTGGGGGTGTCGGGCGAGGTGGGGTCTCATGGGAGGGTAAGGGGGTGTCGGGCAAGGGGGGGTCTCATGGGAGTGGAACATGTCGGGGGGCTGGGGCAGGGGGCCTGCGGGTGTTGGGCGAGGGGGATCTCATGGGAGGGTAAGGGGGTATCGGGCGAGGAGGGGTCTCATGGGAGCGGAACATGTCGGGGGGCTGGGGCGGTCTCATGGGAGGGGAAGGGGGTGTCGGGGGCGGAGGGGACTCTCATGGGAGCGGAACATGTTGGGGGGCTGGGGTGCGTCTCATGGGAGCAGAACATGTCGGGGGGCTGGGGCAGGAGGTGTCAGGGGGGTCTCATGGGAGCGGAACATGTCGGGGGGGTGGGGCGGGGGGCCTGGGGGGTGTCGGGCGAGGGGGGTCTCATGGGAGGGGAAGAGGGTGTCGGGGGGCGGAGGGGGTCTCATGGGAGCGGAATATGTCGGGGGGCTGGGGCGGGGGCCTGGGGGTGTCGGGCGAGGGGGGTCTCATGGGAGGGTAAGGGGGTATCGGGCGAGGAGGGGTCTCATGGGAGGGTAAGGGGGTGTCGGGCAAGGGGGGGTCTCATGGGAGTGGAACATGTCGGGGGGCTGGGGCAGGGGGCCTGCGGGTGTTGGGCGAGGGGGGTCTCATGGGAGGGTAAGGGGGTATCGGGCGAGGAGGGGTCTCATGGGAGCGGAACATGTCGGGGGGCTGGGGCGGTCTCATGGGAGGGGAAGGGGGTGTCGGGGGCGGAGGGGAGTCTCATGGGAGCGGAACATGTTGGGGGGCTGGGGTGCGGGGCCTGGGGGAGTCAGGGAAAGGGGGGGGTCTCATGGGAGGGGAAGGGGGTGTCGGGGGCGGAGGGGAGTCTCATGGGAGCGGAACATGTCGGGGGGCTGGGGCAGGGGGTGTCAGGGGGGTCTCATGGGAGCGGAACATGTTGGGGGGCTGGGGTGGGGGGCCTGGGGGAGTCAGGGAAGGGGGGGGTCTCATGGGAGGGGAAGGGGATGTCGGGGGCGGAGGGGAGTCTCATGGGAGCGGAACATGTCGGGGGGGTGGGGCGGGGGGCCTGGGGGTGTCGGGCGAGGGGGGTCTCATGGGAGGGGAAGGGGGTGTCGGGGGGCGGAGGGGGTCTCATGGGAGCGGAACATGTCGGGGGGCTGGGGCGGGGGCCTGGGGGTGTCGGGCGACGGGGGGTCTCATGGGGGGGTAAGGGGGTATCGGGCGAGGAGGGGTCTCATGGGAGCGGAACATGTCGGGGGGCTGGGGCGGGGGGTGTCAGGGGGGTCTCATGGGAGCGGAACATGTTGGGGGGCTGGGGCGGGGGGCCTGGGGGTGTCGGGCGAGGGGGGTATCATGGGAGGGTAAGGGGGTGTCGGGCAAGGGGGGGTCTCATGGGAGTGGAACATGTCGGGGGGCTGGGGCGGGGGGCCTGGGGGGTGTCGGGCGAGGGGGGTCTCATGGGAGGGGAAGGGGGTGTCGGGGGTGGAGGGGGTCTCATGGGAGTGGAACATGTTGGGGGGCTGGGGCGGGGGGCCTGGGGGTGTCGGGCGAGGGGGGGTCTCATGGGAGGGGAAGGGGGTGTCGGGGGTCCCATGGGAGGGGAAGGGGGTGTCGGGGGCGGAGGGGGTCTCATGGGAGCGGAACATGTCAGGGGGCTGGGGCGGGGGCCTGGGGGTGTCGGGCGACGTGGGGTCTCATGGGAGTGGAACATGTCGGGGGGCTGGGGCAGGGGGCTTGCGGGTGTTGGGCGAGGGGGGGTCTCATGGGAGCGGAACATGTCGGGGGGCTGGGGCGGGGGTCTGGGGGTGTCGGGCGAGGGGGGGGTCTCATGGGAGGGTAATGGGGTGTCGGGCAAGGGGGGGGTCTCATGGGAGCGGAACATGTCGGGGGGCTGGGGCGGGGGCCTGGGGGTGTCGGGCGAGGGGGGGTCTCATGGGAGGGTACATGGGGTGTCGGGGGGCGGAGGGGGTCTCATGGGAGCGGAACATGTCGGGGGGCTGGGGCGGGGGCTGGGGGTGTCGGGCGAGGGGGGGGTCTCATGGAGGGTAATGGGGTGTCGGGGGGCGGAGGGGGTCTCATGGGAGCGGAACATGTCGGGGGGCTGGGGGCGGGGCCTGGGGGTGTCGGGCGAGGGGGGGTCTCATGGGAGGGTAAGGGGGTATCGGGCGAGGAGGGATCTCATGGGAGCGGAACATGTCGGGGGGCTGGGGCGGTCTCATGGGAGGGGAAGGGGGGTGTCGGGGGCGGAGGGGAGTCTCATGGGAGCGGAACATGTCGGGGGCCTGGGGCAGGGGGTGTCAGGGGGTCTCATGGGAGCGGAACATGTTGGGGGGCTGGGGTGGGGGGCCTGGGGGAGTCAGGGAAGGGGGGGGTCTCATGGGAGGGGAAGGGGGTGTCGGGGGCGGAGGGGAGTCTCATGGGAGCGGAACATGGCGGGGGGGCTGGGGCGGGGGGCCTGGGGGTGTCGGGCGAGGGGGGTCTCATGGGAGGGGAAGGGGGTGTCGGGGGGTGGAGGGGGTCTCATGGGAGCGGAACATCGGGTGGCTGGGGCGGGGGCCTGGGGTTGTCGGGCGAGGGGGGGTCTCATGGGAGCGGAACATGTCAGGGGGCTGGGGCGGGGGGCCTGGGGGTGTCGGGGTCTCATGGGAGGGGAAGCGGGTGTCGGGGCGGAGGGGGGTCTCATGGGAGCGGAACATGTCGGGGGGCTGGGGCAGGGGGTGTCAGGGGGGTCTCATGGGAGCGGAACATGTTGGGGGGCTGGGGTGGGGGTCCTGGGGGTGTCGGGCGAGGGGGGTCTCATGGGAGGGGAAGGGGGTGTCGGGGGTCTCATGGGAGCAGAACATGTCAGGGGGCTGGGGCGGGGGGCCTGGGGGTGTCGGGCAAGGGGGGGGTCTCACGGGGGCAGCAGAGGGGCTGGGGGAAAGGTGGGTCTTGGGGGGATCCCAGGGAAGTCGGGGGGGCAGTTCCCCACTCACCAGGCGTTTCTTCGGCCGGATGAGCGGCCGGTTCTGCCCATTCATCTTGTGGTAGAGCCCGCAGGCGTTACACAGGTAGTGCCCGGTGCCGTCCCGGCGCCACAGGGGGGTGGCCGTGGCACCGCAGTTCACGCACTCCCGCGCCTCTGAGGGACGGGACAGGGAAACTGAGTCAGCGACGGGGGCCTCTCCCCCCAGGGGTGCCACCCCCCCCACATCTCCCAGCCCGCAGGAAGCTCTCACCGCATGGGGACAGCTGCAGCGGCCCCCTGAGTTTGGGGGAGTACCCAGCCGTCAGGGGGCTCCCGCTGGGCTGGTAGAACCCGAACTCTGGGGTCCCAGTGTAGGCGGGGTGGGGGGCCCCGGCAGGGGACCCCAACGTCAGCAGCTCGGTGGTGGAGGGGCTCATCGGCTCCGTCTTCAGCATCTCCAGGAACTTGGGGCTGCCCTTGTCCTCGGGGGGCTGCTCCTTGGGCGAGGGGGGGCTGTAGGACGAGGAGGAGGTGGGAGCCGGATAGAGGGGGACCCCGGCCTGGGGCTTGCCGTAGGAGACGGGGGTCCAGCCGGCCGTGGCGTACGGGTGCCCATCCACCCACTGCAGCCCGTTGAGGAGGGGGTACACGGGGCGCGCTGCAGGAGGTGGAAAAGGAGAGGAGAGGGGTTAGTGGGGGGGCATCGGGGGCACCTGGAAGGAACCCACAGCTGCCACGGGGACACAAACCCGTCGCCATGGCGAGGCCGGGGCCACGGCAACCATGGGATGAGGCCACAGGGAACCACGGCAGGAGAAACCCCGACAAGGGGCGGGGGCCATGGCAATACAGCTGGGCACCACGGCGACCCCACACAATGGGATAGCGATGGCACTGTTGCCATGCCAACCAGGCAGGCGGCAGGCCATGCCTACTCCCTCCCCGCAGGAGCCCTGGGGACACCACAGGCAGCCATGCAACCGTGGCCCCGGTAGCCGTAGCAACCACACAGCCCGTGGTAAAGGTGCCCTCTGTGGGCGGCCCCAGGCGATGCCCCTCGGAGGAGCCCTGCGGTGGGCGGGCGGGCTCTGGCCACCTACCCGGCGTGCTGCGGTAGGACTCCGGCGTCCGGGAGAAGTAGGTAGCGAGCGCCCCGGGGTCCCCGCCCTCAGCTCCGTGGAAGAAGACCGCGGATTCATCGGCCGGCGGCAGGAGGGCAGGCTCCAGGAAATGGGGGGTCATCTCCTGCCCCCCAAGGGTGGCAAAATCCATCCCGGGCACAAGAGCTCCTGACCTAGATGGGGAATTTACATGGGGGACAAGACACAGGGTGTCAGGACTCCTGGGTTCTCTCCCTGGCTCTGGGAGGGGAGTGGGGTGTAGTGGTTAGAGGGGAGCCAGGACTCCTGGGTTCCACCCCTGTCTTGGGGAGGGGAGTGAGGTCTGGTGGTTAGAGACGCAGCCAAGAGCAAAGCAAAGTTTAAAGAGGAGGCAACGCCGGCCGGTCTCCCCCCAGCGGCTGGAAATCCACGCAGGGCCCAGCGACCGCGAGCGGCCGGCCCTCCCTCCGGACCTACGAGGACACGTTCCTAGGGAGGAGAAGCCCGTTCTTGAGAGAGGCCACGTGCAAAAACGGCTGCTTGTTAGCGTGCAAACGCAGCAATTCCACGTGCGAATTGGGCCAGGCTGGGCCGGGCCGGAGGGAGGCCGCTGGCTGCCGTGTTTTGCCAGGCGAACGGTTTATACAGCGTTACCAGTTGGCATCTTGAGGGCACGTCCGTGCACGCACCAGCCAGGTCACCATTCTCACCACGGCAGGGGCAGGGGGACGAAACCCACCCGCCCGGCCCCAGGCTCGGGGGGGCACTGAGAGACATGGGGGAGCCCCGGCGGGGACCGAGGGGCGCGAGCACAAGGACCGGGCCAGGGCGGAGCGAGAGGCCCTGGGGCCACGAGGGGAAACGTGGGGCTTATGGGACTGAAAACAATGGGTCTGTCCCTCCCCCGATGCCTGAGCTCACCCTTCCCTCCCTGCATGGCCCCCCCTCCCTTCACCCCCCACACCTCCATACCCCCATCCCTCCCTCCATCCCCCACACCCCCATCCATCCATCCCTCCCTCCACCCCCCACTCCATCCATCCCACCCCTCCCTCCCTCCTTTCCTACACGGCCCTCCATCCCTCCCTCCCTGCATCCCTCCATCCATCCCCCACACCCCCATCCATCCCTCCCTCCACCCCCCTCCATCCATCCCACCCTCCTTTCCTACGTGGCCCTCCATCCCTCCCTCCACCCCCCCCATCCATCCCGCCTTTCCTACACGGCCCTCCATCCCTCCCTCCCTGCATCCCTCCATCCATCCCCCACACCCCCATCCATCCCTCCCTCCACCCCCCTCCATCCATCCCACCCTCCTTTCCTACGTGGCCCTCCATCCCTCCCTCCACCCCCCCCATCCATCCCGCCTTTCCTACACGGCCCTCCATTCCTCCCTCCCTGCATCCCTCCATCCATCCCTCCCTCCCTCCCTCCTTTCCTACATGGCCCTCCCTCCCTCCCTCCCTAAATCCCTCCATCCAGCCCTCCCTCCACCCCCCCATCCAGCCCTCCCTCACTCCTTTCCTACATGGCCTTCCATCCCTCCCTCCCTGCATCCCTCCATCCAGCCCTCCCTCCACCCTCCTCCATCCATCCCTCCCTCCCTGCATCCCTCCATCCATCCCTCCCTCCCTCCTTTCCTACACGGCCCTCCATCCCTCCCTCCCTGCATCCCTCCCTCCACCCCCCATCCACCCCTCCCTCCCTCCTTTCCTACATGGCCCTCCATCCCTCCCTCCCTGCATCCCTCCATCCATCCCCGCTCCATCCATCCCACCCCTCCCTCCCTCCTTTCCTACATGGCCCTCCATCCCTCCCTCCCTCCCTGCATCCCTCCATCCAGCCCCCCTCCATCCATCCCACCCCTCCCTCCCCCCTTTCCTACATGGCCCTCCATCCCTCCCTCCCTGCATCCCTCCATCCAGCCCCGCTCCATCCATCCCCCACGCCCCCATCCATCCCATCCCTCCCTCCCTCTTTTCCTACATGGCCCTCCATCCCTCCCTGAACGCCCCCCTCCCTCCACCCCCCCTTCATCCCTCCAGCCCCTCTCTCCATGCTCATCCCTCCCTCCCTCCATCCTTTCCTACATGGCCCTCCATCCCTCCCTCCCTGAACGCCCCCCCCCTTCCTACACGCCCCATCCATCCCCCATCCACACCCCTCCCTACCCAGCCCTCCATCCCCCCACCCCCCTTGTCTCCCCATCCCCACCTCTGTCTCCAGCCAGCCAGGCAGGCCCGGGGCCCCCACCCCTATATATGGCCGAGGGAGGGTTACCCCGGAAGGCGCTGCCCCTGCCCCGACCAATCTCTGCATCTCTCTGTCTATCTCCCCCCATCTCTCCTTCTCAGAAGTGGCGCCGCCAGCCTGGCTGGGGAGGCCCCTTTCCTCCCGGCCCTATCCGCCCCCCAATCTCGCACGCAGCCCCCCAGCGGCCGCCAGGGCCTGGCCCCGCTGTGAACCCAGGAGTCCTGCCCCCACCCCCTCCCCTCCCCAGGGACTGAACCCAGGAGTCCTGCCCCCACCCCCTCCCCTCCCCAGGGACTGAACCCAGGAGTCCTGCCCCCCCACTCCCCTCCCCTCCCCTCCCCAGGGACTGAACCCAGGAGTCCTGGCAGCGGGGGTGGGGGGGGGGAGAGGGTGGCGCAGTGCAGAGGAAGTCGGCACCGTCTCAAAGCTGATTTCAAAAGCTGCCCTTGCCTCATCCCTGCCAACGCAGCAGAGATGGGGCAGATAACGCGGGGCGGGGGCAGCGAACTAACCACCCCACAATGGAGGGGGGCTGGGAGCCAGGACGCCTGGGTTCTCTCCCCGGCTCTGGGAGGGGAGTGGGGGGGCTGGGAGCCAGGACGCCTGGGTTCTCTCCCCAGCTCTGGGAGGGGAGTGGGGGGGCTGGGAGCCAGGACGCCTGGGTTCTCTCCCCGGCTCTGGGAGGGGAGTGGGGGGGCTGGGAGCCAGGACGCCTGGGTTCTCTCCCCGGCTCTGGGAGGGGAGTGGGGGGGCTGGGAGCCAGGACGCCTGGGTTCTCTCCCGGCTCTGGGAGGGGAGTGGGGGGGCTGGGAGCCAGGACGCCTGGGTTCTCTCCCGGCTCTGGGACGGGAGGGGGGTCGACTGGGGTTAGAGCGGGGGGGGGGGCTGGGAGCCAGGACGCCTGGGTTCTCTCCCGGGCTCGGGGGGGGGGGTCAACTGGGGTTAGAGCGGGGGGGCTGGGAGCCAGGTCGCCTGGGTTCTCTCCCGGGTCGGTTAGGGGGTGTATTTCCCCACCCCACTCTGTGCCCTGTTCTTCTCACGTTGTGAATTTTGTTGCTCTTTTAATCTCCTGTCCATTCGTAAGTCACAATTCAACCCAGCCCTTCTCCCACCACCCGACACACACTCCCAGCCCCCCCCGCCGCACAAATGCACCCCCCTCGCCGCTACTTAACCATCCCCACGGTGCCACCCCACCACGATCGACACACACACAAACCACTGCCCCGAAACAACGCACAATCCCAGACCACGAGGACACACACCCAGCAGAGCTCAGCCTCGCCAGCAGGGGCATCAGGGATGGACACACACACACACACACACACACACACTACAAAGACAGGCAAAGAAATCCAGACCAAAGAGCAGAGAAATCACAACTCCCTCCGCGACACACAAGCACTCTCCAAAATACCACACCCTGAAAAAACACACAAACACCCCACAAAGCCAACACTCAGCACCCCCAGAACAACAGACTCACACGTTGGACAACACACGCAGAGAAATACATCCCGAAAAAGCCCCCCCCCCCCCCCCCAGCCACAACACGCTGCTAGCCCACGGATACGACACACACAAGCTAACAAGCCAACACAAACCCCTGCCACACACACAGCTAAGAGATACACACCCACCAAACAACCACAACAGCCCACACAGACATGCCAAATCAACACAAACAACACATCAAGTCACAGCCACCGAAACTATCGCCCACCACATGAAACACACCGCACAGGCAGTCCCAAACAGCGCACCCTCCCCCGGCCCCACCACCACAGCCCAAACCACATGCAGCATAAACAACACACACAAAAACACACAGATGCACCTTCAGCACTACAAAAACACAGCCCAGACCCACACAAAGAGACACAACCCAGAGAGAGACACCCCTCAACACCACTGCAAAGACACACAACCCAAACACACACCCCACCACATCCCGGAGACAGACACACAAAGACACACAACCCAAGGGGACACCCCCTCACCACCACTACAAAGACAAACAACCCAACCACCACCACAACCCAAACACAAACACCCTGAATACTACAAAAACACAGACACACACACACAACCCAAGGGGAAACACCCTCAACACCACCGCAAAGACAAACAAGCCAAATGCAGACGCACAGCACCACAACCCGAATGTGCAACCAAAGACACACCCTGAATGCGACAAAAACTCCACCCAAAGACACACACACAACCCCTCGACACCGCCACAAAGACAGACACACCACCACAACCCAAAACCCACCCATGACAGACACACTCCAAACTCCCCCTGCGCACCCCCCCATCACCCCCACTTCCATCTCCTTGGGCCATTTTCACATCCAGCTCCAGGAGGGCCCCTGCCCCCGATCTCTGCGTTGTGTGGGTGTGTACCAGGCCGGAGGGGGAGGAAATCGGACGTGTGGGCCCAACGATTATACAGCTCTTATCGGGATTAGGGCCTCAGATAAGAAATAGCCGGGAGATAGTTTTTATCTCCCTTGCCTTGACGGGCGGCTCACACGGCAGTCACAGATTTGCCCCGATGCAGCTCAGTGGGTAGAACAATGTGTATTGTAACCCCCCACCCACCCCACAGCGGGGGCGACGCCCCCCCGCCCATTTACCTCGCGAAGGTTTCGAAAGAACCCAGGCGTCCGGGAGGCTGAGAGGAGAGAACGGAAGGTAAATTGCTGATCCTCTGGGGTATTGAGCAGAGGAGTGGGGTCGGGGAGGGGGGGAAGTGTCTCGAGATGGGGGTGGTCTCCCCCCCCCGCCCCCGACGCCCACACACGGGACTGGATGTCTCCAGACAAGGGTTCCCCCCGATCCCCGCACGACCAGCCGGGGGGAACTCAAACGGGGGGTGGGAACCCCGACATTAACCTGCAACGGACCCGCTGGGACCTGCCAGTCTTCTCACCCCTTTTCCTAGTGCGATCCGTCCATCTGCCCCGCCCCCCCCCCCCCACCACACCCCGCCATCCCCCACGCCCCATCCACCCATCTCCCCCCCTGTGCCCCCTGGCACCCCCACCCCGCCACCCCCCCCACCCCCCTGTGCCCCCCGTTCCCAGTGCCCCGGCACCCCCGCCAGCCCTCCTCTGTTCCCAATGCCCCCTGGCACCCCCGCCAGCCCTCCTCCGTTCCCAGTGCCCCCTGGCACCCCCCATAGCCTCCCTCCATTCCCAGTGCCCCTTGGCACCCCGCACCAGCCCTCCATTCCCAGTGCCCCCTGGCCCCCCCACCAGCCCTCCTCCGTTCCCAATGCCTCCGCCCCCCCCCCCGCCAACCCTCCTCCGTTCCCAATGCCCCCGGCACCCCCCGCCAGCCCTCCTCCGTTCCCACTGCCCCCTGGCACCCCGCACCAGCCCTCCATTCCCAATGCCCCCTGGGACCCCCCGCCAGCCCTCCTCCGTTCCCAATGCCCCCTGCCCCCCCACCAGCCCCCCTCCGTTCCCAGTGCCCCCTGGTGCCCGCGCCAGCCCCCCTCTGTTCCCAGTGCCCCTTGGCCCCCCCCCGCCAGCCCTCCTCCGTTCCCAATGCACCCGCCCCCCCCCCGCCAGCCCTTTTTCGTTCCCACTGCCCCCTGGCACCCCCCGCCAGCCCTCCTCCGTTCCCACTGCCCCCTGGCGCCCGCGCGAGCCCTCCGTTTGCAGTGCCTCTGCACCCTTCCATCCCGTCCTGATTCGCTCTGCCCATCGGCCTCTCTCCACAACTCCCCCAAACCGGACGCCGCCCGTCCTCCGCCGGCCTCGGCTTGACACTCACCTAGAGCTGGGCAAGAAATTTGGGGGGCCCCCACATGCGGTGCCAGACGGAACCTTGGCAAATTTCGAGGGGGGGTTTGAAGCACAGCGAGCTCCCCCAGATCTAGCCGGCCGTGGGTCCGCCCCAACTTGCTGGGTGGCTCCGAGAGACAGAGAACAGGAGGGGGGGGGGGCAGAGACGCTAAAAATGACACAGCAGCCCAGGCGGGTGAGGTCCCGCCTTCTGAGACGGGACGGGCTCTCGTGGGGCTCAGAGAGGGGGGGAGAGAGCAGCTGGGGGTCTCCTGCCCCCTACCCTGGAGAACTCAATTATCCCCCAATGTACAGCGGAGAGAGAGACAACCAGCCCCCCAAATGCTCTCTGGTGTAGAAGGAGATGGGTCTAGTGGTTCGGGGGGGTGGGGGGGGGGGAAGAGGGCTGGGAGCCAGAACTCCTGGGTTGTCTCAGAGGGGAGTGGGGGGTCTATTGGTTAGAGGGGAGGGGCTGGAAGCCAGGACTCCTGGGTTCTCTGGGAGGAGACTGGGCCTTAGGGGGCGGGGTGGGGGGGGGCGCTGGGAGGCAGGACGCCTGGGTTCTCTCCCTGGCTCAGTGGGAGGAGGCAGGTAAACATTGGAGGGAGGGTTGGGAGTTTTGGGGTCTTGGTGCTGTACCCCTACGTTCGTCCAGGGGGAGGGGAGGCAGCGATGGATACAGGGGGAGGGAACGGCAACTGGTCTATCATCACTCAGCATCCCTAGAGATTTCACACGTGGGGCAGATCGCAGCCGGCGCCCCCCAGAGGGGACAGGCCCTGTGCCCCATTCCCCGCCCTCCCCGAGCCAGCCAGGCCCTGCCCCGGGGCCGGATGAGACCCGGTGCCCCCCAGAGGAGACAGGCCCCAGCCCCATTCCCTGCCCCACTAACCGCCCGGCCAGTTTGGGGCCTGGGGAGGTGATGGCAGCAGGCCTGGAAGTCCCCGATAAGCCCTTATCTGATGCCAGGCTCAGGAGCTGGCGGTTGGCGGATTCTTGGTGACGGGGCCTGGAACAACCCACGCCATGGTGCTGGGGCGGGCAGCGCAGGGGGGCAAGGTGGAGAATAACTGACCTGGGTGGGGGAGACGCCCCCAGGTCCCCCACTGCGTCTGGGGTGCGAGGGCCACACTTCCTGGCCTGTTCACTCCCCTCCCTCTGCTAGTGTCCCAGAGCTGGGGAGAGAACCCAGGAGTCCTGGCTCCCAGCCCCCCCCTGCTCTAACCACTAGACCCCACTGCGGCTGTAGCTGGGGGCGTCCCTGCGACACTGGCTGATAGAAACTGATGCAGATTCTCTGTCAGGATGAACCCCCTGGCCCTGCGCACAGGCCGGGGGGGGTGAGTCTAACCCAGACTTCAGGGGAAGCCAGCGACCGATTCTCTGAAAAACACCCGCTTATCTCCCAGCGCCAGATAAAGGGGAAGGAGCTGAGCAAGAGAGAGAGATGAGTCCAAACCCAGCCCCGCGGTGCCCCTCACTCCCGACCCGCAGCCCCTGCCCTCCCCACCCTCCAACAGCCCAGCGGTGCCCCTCACTCCCGACCCACAGCCCCTGCCCTCCCCACCCTCCAACAGCCCCGCGGTGCCCCTCACTCCCGACCCGCAGCCCCTGCCCTCCCCACCCTCCAACAGCCCCGCGGTGCCCCTCACTCCCGACCCGCAGCCCCTGCCCTCCCCACCCTGCAACCCAGCCCCGCGGTGCCCCTCACTCCCGACCCGCAGCCCCTGCCCTCCCCACCCTCCAACAGCCCCGCGGTGCCCCTCACTCCCGACCCGCAGCCCCTGCCCTCCCCACCCTCCAACAGCCCCGCGGTGCCCCTCACTCCCGACCCGCAGCCCCTGCCCTCCCCACCCTCCAACAGCCCCGCGGTGGCCCTCACTCCCGACCCGCAGCCCCTGCCCTCCCCACCCTCCAACAGCCCCGCGGTGCCCCTCACTCCCGACCCGCAGCCCCTGCCCTCCCCACCCTGCAACCCAGCCCCGCGGTGCCCCTCACTCCCGACCCGCAGCCCCTGCAATTCCAGCCCTGGGACAGCTCTCTCAGCACTATAGATCCTTGAGCATCAAGCAGAGATCAGTGTCATTAGGTTAGTAAATACAGTAGGACCTACATTAAGCGCAGCAGGTTCATAACATAAGGCTTGTTGTAATAAGATTGTAATGGACCAGGCTGGGGGGACCCTGACACCCCCTGCTGGAGAGGAGAGGCTCTGAAAACTCCTCTGCGTGTCATGCTTCCTATACTGCTACCCAGTAGCGGAGAGTCTCCGTGCACTCACCCTCTTTCCCCGAGGCGGAGCTCAGCTCCCAGGTGATTCTAATCTCGCCCCTGGCTGAGCTGGCGAAGCTCTCAAGCTCACTGTCCCGGTGCATCTCCACCCACACATCAGGCGACAACTTCCGGATGCCACGGCCGATCCTTTCCAAATTTCCTGGGGACGCTCCGGGCACCGGCGGGCAGGAGTCTGTGGATTTGGGGAGGGGGAGGACATTAGAAAATGGGGGGATACACGGGGAGTCCCCGCCCAGCATCCGGTCAGCACAGCCCCAATTTTAGCACCTTGGCCATTGAGTGGAAATGAAAGAGCCCCCGGGGGGTGAGGCAGAAAGTGACCCCGTCTCTAGGCCAGCTCCCCAAGGAAGCATAACCCGGGGACCCCTGGAATGACTGACCCCTCAGAGAAGGGTGGTGGAAATGGGGGGGAGAATGGGGGACCCTGCTCTGGGGAGATCAGGGGGCACTCAGCTTAGGGGATTAGAGGGAGTCTGTGAATTAAAGGGGGTGGGGGATGGAGGGGGACACAGAGCCCCCGGGGGTGCAGTGAACTTGCCACGAACCACGGGACTGGCTAGAAAAGCCCCTTAGTCCACCTAGGCCGACTTCCCAAATAGCCCAGGCTGGTGAATTTCACCGAGGGTCCCCCTGCACCGAGTCCACGGACTTGGCTAAAGCCCCTTCCGGAAAGGATCCGGCCCGGATCTGACCCCACGGGAGTTGGGGAATCCACCATGTCCCTGGGCGGTTTGTTCCGAGGGCTCCTCACCCGCGCCGGGAAAAGTCGGGGCTGTGTTTCAGCTGGGCTCCTGCCTTTCGCAGGGAGATTAATAACCTCGTTAGTGCCCGGGATTCTCTCCCTGGGAAGGGGTTTATACATCAGAACCAAGCCAGTCCTTGATCGGTCGGGGTGTGGGCAGCGCCCGGCCCGACGGGGGGGCCCTGATCACGGGCGGGGTGTGGGCAGCGCCCGGAATGACAAGACCCCGATCTCAAAATCAAAGTTTACTGCGGGAACCTTAAACTATCTGGCATGTCCTCATTTCTTTTTTAAACCGTTACTAAGCTCCTTGCCTGGCCTTTCCTAGACTGTTTTATTTCTGTATTGACAGGGGAACAATTCTGCAGCGTTCCGCGCTCTGCACGGGTCTAAGCTAGCAAGGGTGAGGGAGAAAGCAAGCTGCTGCTCGGGGAACAGAGGGTGCACTGAAGGACGACACACTGACTGAAAGATCCCTCGAAAGGAGGAGTTTCCACCGTCCTGGCTCCTTTTCTGGGGATCTCGGCTCCCCTGACTCCACCCTTTTCTGGCTCCCCAGGGCTCGGTCGTTCTCTTCTCCATCGGCACCTTCTCCCCCCCCACAAACCCGGGTCCAACTCCCGGATCGACCTCGCCAAGCTAAAATCCGGCCCTCTCCTGGCTCCTCGCCTCCCCCGCCACCCAACCCAGCTTGCCTGTCACCGTCGACACGGGCCTCCCTCCCACATGCGGACTCCGTGGAAATCTTGTGGCTGCCGCCCGACGTCCTCAAGTTCCAGCTTTTCCTCTCCATTCAGCCGGCCTGCCGCTCTCCTCACCCCACCGCATTGTCCGTGCGATCTTGTCCGGAATGGGGGGGCCCCCCCGAGATCTTCCTCTGAGCCCGTTTCTCTGTCCACGTTGCCCCTAAGAAGAGAAGAACAGCCACGCTGGGTCAGTCCAATCGCTAGCCCGGGGTCCTGTCTGCCGACAGCAGCCAACACCAAGTGCTTCGGAGGGAACGAAGAGTGACCCATCCCATCACCCAGTCCCAGCTACTGGCAGGCAGAGGTTTAGGGACACCCGGAGCATGGGGTAGCGGCCCTGGCCAATAGCCACTGATGGACCTATCCGCCATGAACGTATCTAGTGCCATTTCCAACCCTTGCAGCCCTCCACTGACGCCCCCTTCTCTGGCACATCAAACATAAGCTGTTTGGACAATGAGAAGGAGGTTTTTTTAACCACACGAGGAACAAAAAGGATCCCAAGAATGGTATTAGTCCATTCCTTGATGCACATGGTAGACTTACCAATACTAGCGCAGAACAGGCAGACACGGTCAATAAATATTTCTGTTCTGCGTAACAAACCCCAGATGTTGCAGGCTCATCGGACGAGTGATGACAACACTTTTTCCATTCCACTAGTGCCTCTGGAGGACGCTACTAAAGTCAGACATGTTTACATCATCAGGCCCAGAGACCTTCAATCCAAGAGTTTGAAGAGAGCTGGCCGAGGAGCTGGCAGTACTGTTACTTGGAGCACTGGGGGAAGGTCAATGTGTAATAAATCTGTAATAAACCAAGGTGCCAATTTTTAAAAAAGGGTGAACGAGATGATCTGGGTAATTATAGACCTGTCAGCCTGACATCCATCATGGGCAAGATAATGGAGCGGCTGATACAGGACTCGATTAATGAAGAATTAAAAGAGAGTGACATAATTAATGCCAATCAACAGGGGTTTACGGAAAATAGATCCGGTCAAACTAACTTAGTATCTTTTTTTGACGAGATTACACGTTCGGTTGCTAAAGATGGCAGCGTTGATGTACCAGGCAGACTTCGCTGAGGCGTTTGACCTGGTCCCGCATGACACTGATTAAAAATTCACACGATGTAACATTAACACAACCCACATTAAATGCCTTAAAAACTGGCTAACTGATAGATCTCGGAATGTAACTGTAAGCGGGGAATGATCCCCGACTGGGTCTGTTTCCAGTGGGGTCCCCTGGAATCAGTTCTCCGACAGGCATTTTGATCAATGCCCTGGAAGAAAATATAAAATCATCCCTGATAAAGTTTGCAGATGGCTCAAAAATGGTGGGTAAATAATGCAGGAGGGCAGGTCAGAGATACCGAGCCACCTGGACTGCCTGGGAACCCGGGCATAAGCAAACCATGTGGGGCTTAGTATGGCTAAATGTGCACGTATCCGGGTAGGAACAAGAACGCCGGCCGTGCTGAGCTTGGGGGCTCTGCCCTGCGAAGCAGCGACTCTTCGGGGCGAGGAATCTAGGACTGTATAAGGTCTCCGGCAGCCGATCTAGCCCCGTTGCTATCCGGATCTCCACTCCTGCCCCCACCTCCAGCCTCCGTCGTCCGCGGGTGTCTCTCCCCACCGAGCATCTTCGGGCTCGGGCACACAGCCCCGCATTCTCCGCCTCCTCTGCCGTGATGCCTCGGGAAAAACCTTGGCGAGGGGAAGGCTGCCGTGGCGTGGAGCTGGCTGCAATAGGGACTCGTTGTTCCCTTGCAGTACCCAGTCTGGACCCGTCCCAGGTCTCGTCTCAGACTGGAAGCTCTGCGGGGGCAGGGATTGTCTTTCTGTTGCAGGTTTGTACAGTGCCCGGCGCGGTGGGGTCCTGGGCCATGGCTGGGGTGCCTAGGAGGTACCGTAATACACCTAATAGACACGGTACAGCGCCCGGCGCGGTGGGGTCCTGGGCCATGGCTGGGGCGCCTAGGAGGTACCGTAATACACCTAATAGACACTGTACAGCGCCTGGCGCAATGGGCCGTCACCCAGAGGGTGCTAACGAACGATGGAGGGAGATCACGCTGCAGACGGGCGGGAGAAGGTGCTAATGAAAGACAGAACGAGGGTGACAGGCGGAGAGCGGGACAGCGAAAGACAGGGCCTGACAGTGACTGAAGGAAGGGAGGCCCAAGAGCGAGACACGTGCGAGAGGAAGGAAGACGTGAAAGAGACGTGAAGAATGAAAGCGCGCGAGAGCAGGACAGGCCGAGGAGCAGGAACGGAGGGAGACGAGGCCAGAGCAGGGCAGGAAAGTGAGGGCTCCATGGCCAACCAACCCTGTGCCCCCCACCCCCCAGCAACGCCAGCACAGCCCAGAGGCGGGCACATGGCGACAGAGATAGCGCTATCTCCCGGCTCAGGCTGGGCGGCTGTCACCCGCCTGTCACTGCCGGGAGAACGGGGAAGTGAGGCAGAGCCAAAGACTGGACCCAGGAGTCCTGGCTCCCAGCCCCCCCTGCTCTAACCCACCGGCCCCCACTCCCCTCCCAGAGCCAGGGAGAGAACCCAGGAGTCCTGGCTCCCAGCCCCCCCTGCTGTAATCCACCAGCCCCCACTCCCCTCCCAGAGCCAGGGAGAGAACCCAGGAGTCCTGGCTCCCAGCCCCCCCTGCTCTAACCCACCGGCCCCCAGTCCTCTGCCAGAGCCGGGTATAGAAACCAGGAGTCCGGCTCCCAGCCCCCCCAGCTCTAACCCACCGGGCCCCACTCCCCTCACAGAGGTGGGTGAGAACCCAGGAGTCCTGGCTCCCACATACAGAACCAGACCAGGGGGTGGGGCAATTCCAGGAAAGGGGCCGGGAGTCAGTTCACAGTAAACGAAAGCCGTTTAATTACAAAACTCAGTGACACCAGAGTCCAGAGAGCACCAGGAACCAGAGGGGGACGGACAGACTGGGGGTCCCTATTACAGGGACTATATAGGGGACTGGGGCCAATCTTCACCCTCCACAGGGCTGGATCAGAGCCAGCGCCCCCCAGAGGGGACAGGCCCCTGCCCCATTCCCTGCCCCCCTGAGGCAGCCAGTCCCTGCCCTGGGGCTGGGTGGGAGCCGGTGCCCCCCAGAGGGGACAGGCCCCTGCCCCATTCCCTGCCCCCCTGAGGCAGCCAGTCCCTGCCCTGGGGCCGGGTGGGAGCCGGCGCCCCCCAGAGGGGACAGGCCCCGTGTCCCATCTTCACCCTCACACCACATAAGGGGCCACCCATTCGGGGTCCACCACAGACTCTTCCACGGGCCGCTCGACGTGGAAGTCGCGCTGGTGCTGGGGTCCCTGCCGGGCCGTCCTGCCCCCCCGCTGGGGAATGGGTAGCTCCGAGTGGTGGGCGGGCAGCGGGGGGGGTGAAGAAATAGGGATGCAGCAATGCCTGCGGGAGGGGGAAAGAAAGGGTTAACCTGGTGACACCCCCGCCCCAGCACCACAGCTGACCAATGGGAGAGCCTGGGGCGCCCTCTGGTGGCATCTTGAGGTATTGCACTCCCCGCCCCACGGCAGCCCCTAGCACCCAGCCCCGACTGCCAGGGGAGATTAGAGATGGAGGGAAGTGGGGTGCAGTGGGTTGGAGCAAGGAGGGAGGGAGGGCTGGGAGCCAGGACTCCTGGGTTCTCTCCGGGCACTGGGAGAGCAGTGGGGCTCCCTTACCTGGGCTGCCCTCACGCGCTCCCGGGAAGGGTAGACCAGGAAGCGCTTGAGCAGCTGCAGGGCCTGTGGGGGGGCGTCGGGCAGCACCTCCTCCAGCGGGATGGGCGGGTTGTCTTTGAACGAGATCTTGTTGTAGTCAGGCAGCTCCGTGATCTCCTGCCATGGGAGAGGAGTGCTTAGAAATCCCAGGAGTCCTGGAGTCTCAGCCCTGCCTGCTGCTCTAACCACCAGCCCCCACTCCCCTCCCAGAGCCGGGGAGAGAACCCAGGCGTCCTGGCTCCCAGCCCCGCCCCCGCTCTAACCACCAGCCCCCACTCCCCTCCCAGAGCCGGGGAGAGAACCCAGGAGTCCTGGCTCCCAGCCCCCACTCCCCTCCCGGAGCCGGGAGAGAACCCAGGAGTCTCAGCCCCCCCTGCTCTAACCACCAGACCCCCCTCCCCTCCCAGAGCCGGGGAGAGAACCCAGGAGTCCTGGCTCCCAGTCCCTGCCCTGCTTTAACCCACCAGCCCCCACTCCCCTCCCAGAGCTGGGGAGAGAACCCAGGAGTCCTGGCTCCCAGCCCCCCTGCTCTACCCACTAGCCCCAGAGCTGGAGGAGAACCCCGCCCCCACTCACCGGCCAGACGCGCGGGCTGGGGGTCCCCAGCACCCGGAGTACACAGCAGAGCTGCTCAATGTCGTTCTCCCCGGGGAAGAGGGGCGAGTTGTTCAGCAGCTCAGCAAAAATGCAGCCCACAGCCCTGGAGCGGATGCAGAAAAGGGGGAGCAGGCCGGGGGGGGTCTATGGAATCCCAGGGGTAACTCTCCATGACTGACCCCTATCCCACTGTGTCCCCGGGGTCCGCGGGGCCATCCTCACCGTCCTGAGGTGCCTCCGGGCAGCAGGGGGGATGGGGGAGATCATTTAGGGCTCAGTCGTGGGCCCCCCCACACACACACACGAGAGACGCTGGACCTTCAGGATAAAAAAATAACAGGAGTTCCCAGGACTCCCACCTGGGGAGAGAAGCATCAAAGCACGACGCCTGCCCGAAGAGCCGACGGCTCGCAGAAGTGCGAACTGCCTGAGTGTAACGGACACAGGGGCGCTGCCTGAGTCTGCAGAGAGCCTGAGCCGGTTGCTTGTAGAACTGAGAACTGCCCTATCACGTCTCCGCTGGGAGGCGTGGGAAGGGGCTGTGTGGGGGCTGAGACCCCCTCTAGGGCCCCGCTCTGTGGTCTGGCTCCCTGTAAAGGGGCTTGGGCAGCATGATTATGTGGGGGGAGCATGGCCATGGGGCAGGACAAAAAGGGCAGGGCTAGGGCTGGATTAAGGAGGGAAGCCCCCTTGGCCACACCCCTTCATTAAGTATGCAGTCGAATCCGGCCCCAGCAGAGATCTCTGCGTTCCGGACCCCCACATCAGCGGGGGGAGGGGATTCACGCTAACGAGCGGCTGTCCAGCCATAGCGGGGCTCGAGCATGGAGGGGAGACTAGAGATGGGGGATGAGGGGCCGGGGAGCTCACCACAAATCCACCCCTTCGTCATACTTCCGGGCGCCGTACAGGAGCTCCGGGGCACGGTACCACCTAATGGGGAGACAGAGAGACGGTTACACACCTCCATACCCACCACTAGCATCTCCCTGCTCTATCCCACCAGCCCCCACTCCCCTCCCAGAGCCGGGAAAGAACCCAGGAGTCCGGGCACCCCGCCCCCCCCCTGCTCTAACCACCAGCCCCCACTCCCCTCCCAGAGCTGAGGAGAGAACCCAGGAGTCCTGGCTCCCAGGCCCCCCTGCTCTAACCACTAGACCCCACTCCCCTCCCAGAGCTGAAGATGGAACCCAGGAGTCCTGGCTCCCAGCCCCCCCTGCTCTAACCACTAGACCCCACGCCCCTCCCAGAGCTGAGGAGAGAACCCAGGAGTCCTGGCTCCCAGCCCCCCCTGCTGTAATCCACCAGCCCCCACTCCCCTCCCAGAGCCGGGGAGAGAACCCAAGAGCCCAATTCCTGGTCCCTGGCCCGACCCGGTTCTGTGGCCAAAGGTTCCAGCCCAGAGCCCGGCCACTCCCATTCACCTGGTGGCCACCTGGTGGCTGTAGAGCCGGCCTGCGTCACTTGTGAACACCCTGGCGAGGCCGAAATCCGCAATCTTCAGCTGCCCCGTAGAGCTGATGAGTAAATTGGCTGGTTTCAGATCCTGCTGGGAACAATGAGGGGGTTATGGGGGGGGGGCTGGGAGTCCGGACGCCTGGGTTCTCTCCCCAGCTCTGGGAGGGGAGTGGGGCCTAGTGCTTAGAGCAGGGGGGGCTGGACTCACCCGGTGCATGATGTTATTGGCGTGGCAGAAGGCCACCCCCTGCAGCAGCATGAGCATGTAGCCTTTCGCCTGGGCCTGCGTGAGGGGCTGCTGGGCGTTGCGGATCACCTCGGCCAGGTCCGACAGCATGTACTCGAACACCAGCACGAAGCCTGCGCCGTGGGGGAACACGGCCTTCAGCTTCACCACCTGCGACGGGGGAGACAGGGCAGAGCCGTGAGCCTAGCCCTGCCAGGTCTCAGCCACGAGCCCATCGGCCCAGTATCCTGCCTTCGGTCCGAGCCATGGGCCAGCCCATCCCAGTGTCTGCTGCCCCTAACCAGTTCAGCGGGCCTGCGTAGCCGAATCTCCAGACAGACAGATGGACACCCACCCGTAGCTCACGGCTTCTGCTTCCTTGGCATCTTAACTTACCAAGTATCTATCAGCAACAAGAAAGAAAGAAAGAAAAAAAGAAAGATCCATCCATCCAGGGGGAAAACGTGGTTAGTTTCTAACGGAATTTTTCCAGTTTTTCTGGCCAAAACAAACAAACAAACAAAAAACAAAACAAAACCAGACAAAATTTCATTTGGGTCACAACAAAACCTTTTGATGGTTCCTCCTCCCGTGTTTGGGGGGGGGGGGGGGGTTGGTGGAATTTGCTGAATTTTTGGTGCCTGAAAACTGCATTTTTTTGGCAGTTTCACTCTGTTGATTTTGTTTTGCCCAGCTCTAGAAGTGAATGAACGAAAAGACAGAAAGGCAAAAACAAGGAGTAAAGAAAGAACACAGAGAAAGGAAAAAAGAAACAGGGGAACAAGACAGAAAGACAGAAAGAAGGCAGCAACCCAGAGACAGGAGGATAGGGTAGCTGCAGCCCGGGCAGTGGAAGGGGACGTGGAGAAATAGACCCTGGGGTCTCTATTTCTGACCCCCAACACTGTGGCTTTGCCATCACAGAACCCCAGTGCTGTAGGGCTGGAAGGGACCCCAAGAGGTCACCTCGCCCGGACCCCACTAAACCCCACTCTCCTCCCAGAGCCACGGAGAGAACCCAGGAGTCCTGGCTCCCAGCCCCCCACTCACATGCTGATTCTCCTCAATCTCCTGTAGCGCTTTGATCTCCCGCAGCGCCTGGTTCGGGATCCCGTCCTCCAGTCTCCGCAGAGCGACCTTCTTCAATGCCACGGTCTCCCCCGTCTGTGGAGCAGGGATGCACTGAGAATAGAACCCAGGAGTCCTAGCTCCCGCTGCCCCAACCACCAGCCCCCACTCCCCTCCCAGAGCCGTGCAGAGAACCCAGGCGGCCTGGCCCCCAGCCCTGGCTGTGGGGATCAGATCGAGGGGGGACATTCTCACCTCGACATTCTTGGCTTTGAAGACGATGCCGTGGGCTCCTTCCCCGATCCTGCCCAGGATGCTGTACTGATCCATGCTGGGCTGACTGGTTTGCACTGGGACCTGTGGGAGAGAATAATTCACATCCTGTTAGGGGCCCCCCACCCCGAAAAGGAGCACTCGGCATTGTGGTATATCGGGGGTGGGGTGGGGTGGGGGGAGATGCCCTGTCCCATAATGCCCTGCTCCTCACCCCTTACACTGAGGGAACCCTAATGCGGGGCACCTGCAATGCACTGTGGGTTATTGGGGGAGCCCCATCCCACAATGCACTGCTGCCTCTCCCAGGCCAGACCCCCATTCCTAAGGCACCCACAGTGCATTGTGGGATATCGGGGGTATCCTATCTCATAACCCACTGCTTCCTCACCCCATATCTGAGGGGACCACCCCTTTCCCTTCCCACAATGCACTGCTCCAGGCAACCTCCCCCCCCCCAATTTCTGGGGCACCTGCAGTGCATTGTGGGATACTGGTGGGTGCCTTGTCCCATAATGCACTGCTCCCTCTCAAGTTACACCCCCCCCCAATCCTAAGGCACCCACAATGCATTGTGGGATACTGGAGGGGGGGTGTCCCCTTTCCCTTCCCATAATGCACTGCTCCCTCTCAAGTTATGCCCCCCCATTTCTGGGCACCCGCAGTGCATTGTGGGATACTGGGGGGGGGTGCCCTGTCCCGTAATGCACTGCTTCCTTGCCCCACAGGGGACCCCCCCCTCACCCTTCTAGGGCACCCCGTCCCACAATGCACTGCTCCCTCCCAGGCTACCCCCACAATTCCTGAGGCACCCCAGTGGGGGAGGGGGGGGCGCCCCGTCCCACAATGCACCGCGCCGCCCTCTCCCCCCACGGTCCCAGTACCTGGCAGGCCGGGCAGGCGCCCTAGCAACCGGGGCCCAGTTGCCTAGCAACGCACCCGGAAGTGCCCGAAGTCGGCATGGGCCTGGTCACATGACAAGGGGCTGGGAGCCCGGACTCCTGGGTTCTCTCCCCGGCTCTGGGACCGGGGGGGGGGCTGGGATTCTGTGACCCGCCCCGATCACTCTAGTGCCCGGTTCCGCCCCCAGAAGCCCCCTTGCAAGGGGCAGGGCCAGACCCCTCCCCCAGGAGCTCCCAGTCCCCGGGGGCAAATGGAGCTGCCCCCATGTGAAGAACCCCCCCCCCACTGACCTCCCTGCCCCCACATCATGGGCCCCAAAGGGCCCAGGCCGCCTCCCCTGCGCCCCACCCCCAACCCTTTGGTGTGCAGACTCCTTGCCCCGTCCCCCTTTGCCCCCCACCAGGGACTGGGTGCACCCCCCCCCCAGTGTGTGTGGCCCCCCCACCCCTGTCATGGGTCTGTCTGGGAGATCAGCCCTTCGGGGGTCCCATTCCTCCCCTCAGGGGGGCACAGGACTGTGGTGGGGGGGGGGGTCTTCTTGCATCCACACCGCCTTGACAGAAGCTAGTGGTTAGAGCAGGTTCTCCTGGGTTCTCTCCCCGGCTCTGGGAGGGGAGTGGGGGCTGGTGGGTTAGAGCGGGGGGAGCTGCGAGCCAGGACTCCTGGGTTCTCTCACTGGCTCTGGGAAGGGAGTGGGGGCTGGTGGGTTAGAGCGGGGGGGGGCTGGGAGCCAGGACTCCTGGGTTCTCCCCCTGGCTCTGGGAGGGGAGTGGGGGCTAGTGGTTAGAGCGGGGGGGGCTGAGAGCCAGGACTCCTGGGTTCTCTCCCTGGCTCTGGGAGGGGAGCGGGGGGGGGGGGGGGGGCTGGGAGCTAGGACGCCTGGGTTTTGAACCTCTCTCTTAGAAGAGTGGGGACAGAGGTGCTGAAAGTGCAGCTGCTAGGGTTGGGGGTGTCTGTCGGTAACCCTCCATTTACCCTCACCCCCCCCGGCTGCTGCCCACAGCTGCTTAGGAGTTTGAAATGGATCAGCCCTGGGGGCTCAGCAAGCAGGAGACGCACCGAGAAATGAGTCTCAAGCGAATGAAGCCCAGGCAAGGGTGGAGATGAAGTTGAGGGGGGTCTGTGGGAGTGAGTGTAAGTGGGCACTGACAGTACGAGGCAGGAGCAGAGGTTAACCCCTGGGCCGGCGAGTCAGGCTACCAAGGCTCAGCCCTCCGTTCTGCACCAACCACAACTCTTGCCCTGCCTCAGTTTCCCTCTCTCTGCAAGGGGGCGTTTTGTCTGAGCAGAGGACAACTACTTAAAATCAGGGCCAGCCTGCATAGGTCTGAGAGAGCGGGCAGTGGGTCTCTCTCGCTCCGGCCAGGCAGCCCCCTGCTGGAAGAGTTGAGGTCCAATCTCTGACTCTCCTCGAGCAGCCATCTGGTGCAGATCCCCTATACTGCTCCCACCAAGGGCGATTCTCTGTTCATTTAACCACAGAGCATGGAAGCTGCTGAAAACAAACAGGGTCCCCCCCCCCCCCAATCACTAGACCCCACTCCCCTCCCAGAGCCAGGAAAGAACCCAGGAGTCCTGCCCCCCCAGGCCTCCCCCTACACACACCAGTCCCCCCTCCCATCCCTCCATCACAGCACCCCCACTGGCAGGCAGATCATTAAACACTCGGACACACCAGCAAGTCACACACCTTTAAAAACATCTTTAAATACAAACACTAAAAGAGGTGAAATTGGGCTCAGAACTGGGGATTTCGGGGGGCAGACAGCAGGTTAGGGACAGGTTAGGGATACACACCAAGGTGGGGTTTCCCAGCTGGATTGGGGGGAACAGTAGGATTCACTGGTTATGAAAATGGGGATCACACCCCTTTTTGGGGGGTCACAGCCAGGCACGATGGGAAGCATAGTCCATGGATGTACTGTCGTATGTCATACTGAGTTCAAGAGGCTCCACCTAACTCCATTCCAAGAGATGCCTCCCCCCCAGCCCCCCGTCTCAGGAGCAGGGGAAGCCACTAAGAATGAGGCACCATGTCACAAGTAGTTTTAGGGTGCTGCAAAAACCTAGGCACCCCCAGCACAGGGCCAGGAGCACCCCCTCATCTACAACCCTGCAGCCCCCCCTGAATTTCACCCAAGCTAAAAGGTGTGATACAGCCACCTCTTGCCCTTTCAGGGGTGTATTGAACTCCATTTCTAAGCTGGAAATGGAGGCACCCTCAAACAGAATGGGGGGGGTGAGCTCCAGAAAGGAAGCTCCCCACTGCAAGAAGATGCCAACCCCCCAATTTAACCTGTAGTCCAATATCCCCACAGCCCACCCCCCAATGTAGCAGGAAATACAGAGCAATCCCCTGCCCCATAGTCCCCAGCCCCCCCCAAAAATATGCAAATTTAGAGGGGCTCCCAGCAAACCCCTCCCTCCTCCACAGAGAGGGAAACAGGCCTATTCAGCGTCACCTCGAGGGGGAGAATCCAAGAACTGGAGGGACCAGTGGCTGGAATCACATCTTGAGCGCCGGCAAGGGGGAGGGGCGAATTATTAGCTGCAGCTGCCCCCCCCCCAAAAAAATAGAGGGGACCCCCCACGTACAAAGGAGCTTCATTGATATTGTCCATAGCCCGGGTATCCTGGAGGCGTGGGGCTGTCCTTCAGGGGCAGCTGACTGGGGTCTTCACCGAACGGGTTAGCTGGGGGGGGAGGAGGAAAGAGAAAATTACTAGTGAGAAGGCAGAGATGCAGCCACCTCTGTGTAGGGCAGCTGGGCAACAGCCCCACAACGCCACATGGGGACAGCCTGACCAGTGTAGAAATGATCCCGCAGCCCCCTGCTAGCCCAGCCCTGCCCCCCCAGCGCTCCTCACTCCCGACCCGCAGCCCCCTGCTAGCCCAGCCCTGCCCCCTCCCCCCCAGCGCTCCTCACTCCTGACCCACAGCCCCCTGCTAGCCCAGCCCTGCTCCCCCAGCACTCCTCACTCCCGGCCCACAGCCCCCTGCTAGCTCAGCCCTGCCCCCTCCCCCACAGCGCTCCTCACTCCTGACCTGCAGCCCCCTGCTAGCCCAGCCCTGCCCCCCCAGCGCTCCTCACTCCCGACCCGCAGCCCCCTGCTAGCCCAGCCCTGCCCCCTCCCCCCCAGCGCTCCTCACTCCCGACCCACAGCCCCCTGCTAGCCCAGCCCTGCTCCCCCAGCACTCCTCACTCCCGGCCCACAGCCCCCTGCTAGCTCAGCCCTGCCCCCTCCCCCACAGCGCTCCTCACTCCTGACCTGCAGCCCCCTGCTAGCCCAGCCCTGCTTCCCCAGCGCTCCTCACTCCCGACCCACAGCCCCAGGCTCCCCGCAATCTCTGCTGGTGCCCCTCACTCCTGACCCGCAGCCCCAGGCTCCCCCCCAATCTCTGCTGGTGCTCCTCACTCCCGACCCGCAGCCCCTGCCAGCCAAGCCCCGGGCACTGCTTACAGTTCTGGAATTGCTGTGCCGTGTATCTGGTGAGTAAGATCCCGACTCCTTCTATCAAGGCCAGTAAAATGCCCCCCATCATGGCTGAGCCGACCATGGCTAACGGGCCACCTGGGGAGAAGAAGAGATGAATTAAAGAGATGGAGCGCCTGGCAGGGGGTGCGAGGAGGCGGGGGCCAGCAGGGGGTGCTGCGCAGGACACTCACTGCGGGAGGCGAGCACGGCCCCTGTGAGGGCCCCACTGGTGATCGAGTTCCAGGGATCTTCCTTCCCCCTCAGCTTCACCAGGCCGCAGTCGATGGTGGAGAAAAGGCCCCCCCAGACAGCAAAGCTACCTGGGGCAAGGAGGGAGCAGTGATTAGATACACCTTGGCCCCCTCCCCCCAGGCCCATGCTCCCCACACTGCCCGCCTCCCCCCGCACACTACACAGCCCCCCTCACCTCCGATCTGCGGCGCTCTGATGCGGATGGCACTGACGCTCCCTTTGAACCGGTGTCGGACGCCCTAGGAGGAAGAGCAGCAGAGGAAGAGTTGGGGTGAGATGCCACACGGCCCCCACCAGGCCCCCTTCTCCCCGTAGCAACTGGGGTCAGCGGGGAGCCACCCCAGCCAGGAGGGCCCAGCGCCATCAGCAAGACGGGAATCAGACCAACAGGATCTGGGGCCTGGGTCCAGCTGGCGACGGAGAGGTGTCAGGGGCTGGACTCACCATGGGGGCATTCCGGAAGCCCTTGACGGCCTGGAAGACCCCCCCACCGATCATCCCCATGGTGAAGGCACCACCGCAGTCGTCCACGATGCGCCATGGGCTGTCGGAAGAGAAGGGAGGTGGTTAGCCAGGTTGGGAGACCCTACAATAAACAAACCCAGGAGCAACCCTACAACAAGCCGAGGGTGGGAACCCTACCATAACAGATCCCTGCTAACCCCTCGAGCGCGACCCCAGGATAGTGCCCCCCAGGCCCGGGACGACCCACCCCACGGTAAATAACTCCCCCACCCACAGACCGGCAGCGAGCCAAACCCTACAACAACCCCTCCCAGCCAGCGCCAACCTAGCCTCACACATCCTGTCCCCTCCCCCGCCATGCCACCAGCGAGAAGAGACCCTACAATAACAATTCCTCAGGAACAGCAATGGACCCTACAATAATAATCCCCCCCCCCACCCCCGGGTATACCACGTGGTACAAACACACCTTCCATTCTTGTGCTCTTGGTATTTCCCAACCCTCCCTGCTTTAGTGACTTGGTATCTCCCAGCCCATAGAGCCTATGAGAGGACGGGGGGGGGGGGGGGAAGAGAAGGTCCATTCCTTCTGCCCCCCCATTTCTCCACCAATGAACTCGCCCGCCCATAGACACCAAAGAGCAGGGACATACCAAGTGACCACGAATAGGGGTGTAAAGGTTCTCGAGAGCCCACCCACCCCTATAATGGTTCCTCCCCCCCGGAGCCGCCGAGACGGGGAAAGGGGCAAAGGACGGGAACGGGTGGATCCATTGCAGGGAGGTTGGCGGGGGGAGGGCTGGGCAAATCCATTCCCGAAAGGGGGCGCTACTGGGAGAGGGGAGTTGGGTGAATCCATTCCAGGAGAAAGGGGTGATAGGCAAGTCCATCGCGGAGAGGGGTCCCGGTCCCTCCCCCTCCACTGCTCCTCCAATGGACTCGCCCACCCAATAGGCTGGGAGCTACCAAGGGACCAAACACGGGGGGGGGGGGGGGAAGGGAGGCTCCGCTCTGAACCCACCGGTCACCTCCCCCACCTAATGGAGCGGCCCACAGGCCACTGCCATGGGGGGGGCGGGAAGAGACCAATTCCCCTCCCAATGGACTAGCCCGCCGGGCGGTACCAAGCGCCCCGCGCGGGGGGAGGCGGGCCTCCGCCGCTTACCAGGGCTCCCGGGCATATTCCTCCATGGCTCCAAACGGCGACCGCACGGTCACGTGGGTGAAACGCTCCGCCCCCTTGTCCCGTCTCTGACGTAACTGTTGACTCCCACGGCCTCTTATTGGGCAGCTGGGATCACGTGGGTGTGCCCCCCTCCATACGTCACATAAAGGCGCCGGGAGGTGTATCCACTCTCATTGGTCAGTTGGAGTCACGTGGCGGGGAAGACCTCTTTTCCGTCCCTGCGAGCACGTGAGGAGGGGATTCCGCCTCCCTATTGGCTCTTCTGCGAGCACGTGACGTGTGTTGCCCCTTCTCACAGGCTCCTGGGTACCACGTGATTATGCGGTCTTCGCTCTGATTGGTTGTGTTTGGGGGCGGGACCCTCTCCTCTGTTCTTCCGATTGGTCAGCCGGAAAAGGAGAGCTGGACAGCCCCGCCTCCCTCCCTCCCATTCGCCGGAGCCGGTCACATGGGCATGGGGGGCGGGAGCAAGTTGCCTGCGGGATCCGGTGAGCGAGAGGGCGCTGATTGGCCCGAGTGCGTCACGTGCGTGGCTGCAGGGGGGGGGGGGGGCTCTAGGTGCAGCCTGGAGAGCGGAAGGGCCGGACGGAGACTGGTGGGGGAGACCCCGGGGGCCGGGGCCCCAGGGGGGAGCCCGGGGACCCCAGGGGGGGGCGAGGGGGGAACCCCGGGGGGGGGGGGCCCAGGGGGGAGGGGCCGAGGGGGGAGCCCCAGGGGGGGGCGAGGGGGGAGCCCCGGGGGGGAGGGGCCGAGGAGGGAGGGGCCGCGGGGGGGGAGCCCGGGGACATCGGGGGGGGGGCAGCACCCCCCGGGGGGCGTGGGACGCGGGGGCCCCGCACCCCCCCAGCTGACGCTCCCCCCCCAGGTTCCGCCGCTCCAGATGCCGCTGCCGGTGGCGCTTCAGTCCCGCCTGGCCAAGAGAGGCTTCCTCAAGCACGTGGAGCCTGGTGCGTGCGAGACACCCGGGCCTGGGGGGCCTGGGGGGGCTGGGGGGCGGGGGGGCCGGGTGCTGGGGGGCAGGGCAGGGCAGGGCAGGGGGCGCTCTCCCCGGGGGGCAGGGCAGGGCAGGGGGCGCTCTCCCCGGCGGGCCGGGGGCTGGGGGGCAGGGCAGGGGGCGCTCTCCCCGGTGGGCAGGGCGCTATGGGGCAGGGTTCTGCGCAGTCGGTTCTCTGACCCACGCTGTCCTTAGAGCCCGAGGAGGAGGTCATCGCGGAAGATTACGATGACGACCACGTGGATTACGAAGCCACCAGAATCGAGAACTTGCCGCCCAACTGGTATAAAGTGTTCGACCCCATCTGGTAAGAGAGAGCGTGCCTGTGCAGTGTTATGTGCGGTTGTTCCCCAGCTGCCCCACCCCAGAGCTGACTGCATCTCAGCGTGCTATAACGGCAAGTGAATCAACTCTGTCTCCCCCTGCCCTCCAGCGGTCTCCCCTATTACTGGAACATGGAGAATGACCTGGTCTCCTGGCTCTCGCCTAACGACCCCAGCTCCATCATCACCAAAGCAGCGAAGAAGTTGAAAAACAGCCTAGGTAATGGGAGGGGAATGGCGTTAGTTGGGGCGGGGGAAGGGGCTGGGATTCAGGACTCCTGGGCTTCTATCCCAGCGCTGGGCGGGGCATGGGGTCTAGTGGCTTAGACTGGGGCAGGGTGGAGGGGCCCGGACGCCGGGGTTCCGTCAGGGGCAGTCTGTGTGTCTCCCCCAGAGGCTGACGAGAAGCCGGAGCGCCCCTATGAGAAGCCGGAGCGCCCCTATGAGAAGCCGGAGCGCCCCTACGAGAAGCCAGAGCGCGAGGAGGTGAAGGAGCGGCGTTACCATCGCCGGGAAGAACTGGCGCCGTATCCCAAGAGCAAGAAAAGTGCGTGGGGGGGGGGGGGGGCAGAGATGAGGAGTTGGGGGTGCTGCTGGATCCGAGCCAGTGTGGGGGGGGAAGGAGGATGAAGGATGGGGGTGCCCAGGGCAGGGTGGGGCTGAGCCCAGGGCAGGGTGGCTGTGGGGAGCAGAGACTTGGGGGGCGAAGAGGGTTGAGTGGGCAGGGGAAGGGGGTGAATTAGTACCTGGGGGGATGGGGGTGTAGCTGGACTTGGGGGGAGGCTTTGGGGGAGCACTCAACTGAGCAGGGTTCTCCCCCCCCCCACGCCTTTCCCTCCCCAGGCAGCCGCAAGGACGAGGAACTGGACCCCATGGACCCCAGCGCCTACTCGGACGCCCCACGGTGAGATCCTGGTGCCACCGGGGCCGGGGGGGTCTGTAGTCCCACAGTGTGGCTTGGGGGGTGCTGGAGAGGGAGCGGCGGGGGCTGGGTGAGGGAGCAGGGGAGGGGGTTACAGAGGGGGAGGAGTTTGGTGCGGTGGGCTGTGTGGGTGGGGTCTAGGTGGGGGAGGAGTCTGTTGCAGTGGGCAGGGCCTACCCAGAGGGCTGTTGCGCTGACCCCCCCCCTCCCCCCCGCAGGGGCACGTGGTCTACCGGGCTGCCGAAGCGCAACGAGGCGAAGACGGGGGCCGACACGACGGCGGCCGGGCCCCTCTTCCAGCAGCGCCCGTACCCCAGCCCCGGCGCCGTGCTGCGGGCCAACGCCGAGGCCTCCCGCGCCAAGCAGCAGGACTGACCCCCCCCCTCCCCCCCCCCCCCCCCACCCACCTTTGTAATAAACCTGGAGAGATGCAACTGGGACCGACCTGTGTGTGTGCCCGGCCTGCAGGGGGGGCTGGGCGGGGGCGCTCTCCCCAGCAGACAGGGCTGGGCAGGGGGCACTCTCCCCGGCAGACAGGGCTGGGGGGAGGGGGCTGGGCAGGGGGCGCTCTCATGTATTTCTCTGGGTCCTTGAGCCACAGTCGGGAGAGAACCCAGGAGTCCTGGCTCCCATGCCCCCCTGCTCTAACCACCAACCCCCACTCCCCTCCCAGAGCTGGGGAGAGAACCCAGGAGTCCTGCAGCTCCACAGATGACAGGACACATACGCTGTTGTGTCAAAATCCATGTTGGACAATAAATAGAAAAGGCCACAGCGGGGAGTGATAAAAACGGGGGGTTCCACACGGCTGCCCCATAGCCACTGTGTTAGGGGGCATTAAGACTGAGCAGCTTGTGCCTGCGTCCCCCTCATAAGCACTGGGGGGCTTGAGCGAGGGGGACTGGCCACGCTGTGAGCGGGCGCATCCCCTTCTGGGAGGTAGGAACGGCTGCCTGCCTTTTATGCAAGGGTAAACTGAGGCAGGGTGAATCAGGAAATGGCAGTGAGGTGGAGCTCCCAGACCCCCCCTCCTCTAGACCCCCCTCCCCTCCCAGAGCCGGGGCGAGAACCCAGGAGTCCTGGCTCCCAGCCCCCCCTGCTCTAACCCACCAGATCCCATTCCCCTCCCAGAGCCGGGGCGAGAACCCAGGAGTCCTGGCTCCCAGCCCTACCCTTCCACTGCATCTCCTACTTCTTTCTGAAAGCTGCTGGCAGGATCCCAGGCTGCCTCAGCCGGCACCAAGATGCAGCCACCTCTGGGGCAGGGCGGAGGGGCCCCCTTGCCGAAGCCCAGGCTGGATGCTTGGAGATGTGGTGACCATCGCCCCCCCCAGTCGCTGCCCAACTCAGGAACCCTTCTCTTTACATGCCAGCCTGCAAGAGAGAAAAGGGGATGGTTGGGCTCGGGGAGCTGGGGCTCAGACCGGGAAGAGAACCCAGGCATCCTGGCTCCCAGCCCCCCACCCCCGCTCTAACCCACCAGCCCCAACTCCCCTCCCAGAGCTGGGGAGAGAACCCAGGAGTCCAGGTTCCCAGCCTCCCACAACCCAGTAGTTCATGCAGCTTACAATGTACCTGGTTTAGTTTTGGGGGGCTGGTCCTGCGGGTCTGCTTGAGGTGGGGGGTCAGGGAATTCTTTCCCCCCCCGAGCCCTGGAGTTCCCCAGCTCCCCCCACATCCTATGACTGCCCCACTGCCCCCTCCCCCAGCAATAGGGGCTCAGGGCTATTAAGAAGCTACCCCCAGCACCCCACTTTCATTGCTAATAGCCAAGAGTACAGGAGAGACATTTCCCATCCCCGCCCCCCCAGGAGCCAGTAAGTCCCGAGCCTGTGGCTGGATGGAAGGTACCCCCCCCCCCCCGAGGTCCATTCCCTGCCTCGGTTTCCCCGCTGCTGCCACCACGACCTGGCGGTAGGGAATATCTCTCCCCCTGGGGCTGAGATCTCAGCTGGGGGGGGGGGGGGGGCATTGGTGCAGCACCTGCCCCAGTGGCAGGGGGTGGCTCTGATCACCATCTGGGGAGGTCTGGGCCCTGCCCATGGGGGTTCCCCAATCTCCCTGGAAGCCCTGGCAGTGCAGACATGGGATAATACCACCACTGAACATGGGGGGGGGGGTGTTTGATGGGCCAGGGGACAGCGTTGGGGTCACCCCCTCCCCACATTTGGCACTGAGCCCTGGGAGAAGTGGAGGGCTCGGCTTGCGGGGGCCGGGTGGCCCTGCCTGGGGGAGCTGCCGCACCAGGGCGGGGCTGAGACCTAGCGAACTTACCTCAGGAGCACAGCCAGCACCCCCTAGAGGGGACAGGCCCCTGCCCCACTCCCCACCCCCCTGTGCCAGCCAGTCCCTGCCCTGGGGCTGATGGGAGCCGGCGCCCCCCAGAGGGGACAGGCCCCTGCCCCATTCCCTGCCCCCTGAGCCAGCCAGTCCCTGCCCTGGGGCTGATGGGAGCCGGCGCCCCCCAGAGGGGACAGGCCCCTGCCCCATTCCCTGCCCCCTGAGCCAGCCAGTCCCTGCCCTGGGGCTGATGGGAGCCGGCGCCCCCCAGAGGGGACAGGCCCCTGCCCCATTCCCTGCCCCCTGAGCCAGCCAGTCCCCACCCTGGGGCTGATGGGAGCCGGCGCCCCGCAGAGAGGACAGGCCCCTGCCCCATTCCCCGCCCCCCTGAGTCAGCCAGTCCCCGCCCTGGGGCTGATGGGAGCCGGCGCCCCCCAGAGGAGACAGGCCCCTGCCCCATTCCCCAGCTGTTAGTAGGGTTAGAGGTCATGCACTAACACGAATCCTAGGACCCCCCCACACACGTGTCGTCGTCCCCCCCCCATCAATCACCGAGCACGCCAGCTAAATAAATACAGTCTCTTTATTCCGCGCGGCGGCTCTGCAGACAGGACAGCGGCCGGCAGGGTTACAGGTGTTTAAAAAACCCACCCACCCCCGGTCCGTACAAAATGTGTCACCCGGCATCTATGTACAGTGGTAGCACCCCCGCAGGAGTGTGTTCCCCCCCCCAAACCCAGCCAGCTGGCCCCTTGGCAAAGCAGCGCTCCCCCTGGCTTTGGGGGAGGGAGGGAAACTGAGGCAGAGAGGGATGGAGCTGAGAATTGAACCCAGGAGTCCTGGCTCCCAGCCCCCTTCTCCGAGCCACCAGCCTCCACTCACCTCCCAGAGCCGGGGAGAGAACCCAGGCGTCCTGGCTGGGGATGCAGACCCTAAGCGATAAGCTAGCCCGTTCTCCCAGGTCAGCAGGGCATCAGATGACGGCGCACGCAGCATCACAACGCCCCCGGCCCCCACCCTGGTTACCGGGGCTGTGACCTTCATCTAACACCTGGCATTGGCCACTGTCGGTAGACAGGATACTGGGCTAGATGGACCTTTGGTCTGACCCGGTACGGCCGTTCTTATGTTCTAACACCCCCTCAGTCCCCGTCCCCCCCCCCCCCCACTGCCTGAGCAGTGGGGCAAGCAGCTTTCCCGCTGGGACAGCAAAGGGACCAGCTCACCACAGCTGGGATGCTGTAGAGTGGGGGGAAACTGAGGCAGAGCCATGAGACACCAGACCCCATACCCCCCAAGCCAGGAATAGAACCCAGGAGCCCTGGCTCCCAGTCCCCCTTCCCCCCTCCTCTAACCACCTAGACTCCACTGCCATCCCAGAGCCGGGGAGAGAACCCAGGAGTCCTGGCTCCCAGGCCCCTCAATAGCAGCATAGGGTAGAGCAACACAAAATATATCTCGTCATCTCATTTGTCTGAGGTAGGGGCCAGCCCCCCCGGTGTCCATCAGCCGTCGCTCCATGGAGTCCCTGGGGATAGCCCCCAGCAGCGGCAATGGGGCCAGCCCCCCAGCTGCTGGGAAGGGGTTTGCAGTGGAGTCGGGGGGCGATGCACATTCACACCGGCTGCTCCCCGCTGTGTGGTACCACAGCAGCCTCTGTCCCCACTGCCCCCGGGATCTGCCTGCCCAGGGACACCACCTCCCGCCGGGGAGATATGGATTAGTAATTAATGGCTCCCACCAAGCCGAGCCCCAGTTCCGCGTCCTGGAACACCCGGGGGAAACTGAGTCACAGAGCTGGGGCAGGAACTCAGCTGAAATTTACAGACAGCGAGTCCTGACTCCCAGCCCCCCTGCTCTATCCACTAGACCCCATTCCCCCCTCCCCCCCCAGAGCCGGGGAGAGAACCCAGGAGTCCTGGCTCCCAGCACCCCCCTGCTCTAACCACTAGACCTCACTCCCCTTCCAGATCCAGGGAAAGAACCCAGGAGTCCTGGCTCCCAGCACCTTCCCCCAACTTAACAAGTTGGGGGGCTGTGCGTGAGAGTACTCCGACAAAGGGGGTGCTGTGGGGAGTCCAGGGGGCGGGACTCCCACGCTGCCCGGGCAAATCATCACCCTTTGGAAGGGTGGCGAGTCCTTCCTCCACATGCCATTCCTGGGGGCTCCCTCCCGCCCCCCGTCTTGATGCACCGTCCATCGGGGCTGCTTTGGTATCGTACAAAAATAATCCTCTGGCTCAATCCATTTGCCGACCCCTGCGGCTCGGGGGGGGGGGGGAGGTGACCCCCACATAACCTCTCCCCCCTGTAGTGTGCACCTAAATGCCTCTCCTGGGCCGAGCGTCAGGTGTCCGTCATCCTGCCCCAGGAGAGGGGAACAGGGTCTGAAGTGGAGCAGGGTGGGGGACAGATGTGGGGCGGGGGATCCAGAGGGGAGCAGCAGCAGAATGTTTGGAGGGGGTGGAAAAGGGGGACATGCTTCCCCCCAAAGACCTCTCAAGTGAGGGAGACTTGGGGCAGGAGCCAAGGTAGGAGGGGCAGAGAGATGTGGGGGGCAAGGACAGATGGAGGGGGCAGGAGAGACCAGGAGGGGCTCACAGCCCAGGAGAGACCCCCCACCCCACCCCCCTAGCAGGCCTCACTCGACCAGCACTGACTTGGGCGGGTAGCCCGGCTCGCTGGGTTCCTTGCCGAGGGGCGGCGGGGCGGTGGGCTCCTGGCGGGGGCCCAGGGGCGGCCCGGCCTTGGGCAGACTGTACATGTAGACGGCCCCGATGACCAGCCCGGCCCCCAGGGCGAAGGGCGGGTGCAGGCGGAAGCCGAAGAGGTACATGGAGGCCACGGTGGAGGCCACGATGGAGAGCGAGGTGGCGAAGCCCTTGAGGATGTTGTCCGCGTACTTCACCACCACGGCCACCAGGAGGCCGCCGAAGGCCTGGTTGAGGACCACGCCCCACACCAGCGGGCTGTAGGCGTGGAAGAAGCCCTGGGTGGCCACGGCCGCCCCCTCGGCCCACCACATGCCCAGCAGCCCCAGCAGGGTCCCGAAGATGCCCAGCTGCACGTTACGGAGCCAGACGGAGGCCGAGCTGCCCTTCAAGATCTTCTCAAAGTAGACGCCGGCGAAGCCTGAGGAGAGGCAGGAGACCACCACGGCGACCAGGCCGACCGCGTAGCTCTGGGGGGCCGATCCCAGGGAGCTCCGCCCGCCCGCCTGGCCCTGCTCCACCTGGACGATGGCCACGCCGGCAAACAGCAGCAGCAGCGACAGCCACTGCCGGCGCGACAGGCTCTTGCGGAGCATCAGGACGGAGAAGACGGCCGTGGTCAGGATCTTCAGCTGGTAGGTGACCTGCGGGGCGGCGGGCAGGCAGGTCAGAACTGCGGGGGGCCAGGCTGGCATCCCCTCCTGACTGCCTGCCAACCCGCAGATCCTCCCTCCCCCAGCCCCACATGGGACCCCCCACCCCAGTATCCCCGGGAATACCGACGGGCCCATCAAGCCCGGCGTCAGGGCTGGGGTCCCACCTGGAAGGTGGCTGCCGGCAGGTTGGAGATGGCGACGTACTGGAGGTTGTTCTGCAGCGTGTAGATCAGCGAGGGCACCGCCAGCTTCAGCGTGTCCATGTACTGCAGCACCACGGCGTCGTACAGGAACAGGGCGAACTGCTTCACGTTGCCTGCGGGCAGAGAGAGCGTGCCGGGGACGGCTCACCGGTCTGCCTGGCGCGGCCTGGCGCTCACCCAGCCTGGACTGCCTGGCCCCCCGTGGCACCCGCCCGGCCCGGCCCGCGGCGCCCACCCAGCCCGGACCACCTAGCCCCCCGTGGCGCCTAGACCGCCTGGCCCCCCGTGGTGTCCGCCCGGCCCGCCTAGCCCCCCGCGGCGCCCGGACTGCCTAGCCCCCCGCGGCGCCCGGACTGCCCAGTCCGCCTGGCCCGTCGCAGCGCCCGGACCGCCTGGCCCCCCGCAGCGCCCCGCCCAGCCCGGCCCGCCTAGCCCCCCGCGGCGCCCGCCCGCCCGGCCCGCCTAGCCCCCCGCGGCGCCCACCCAGCCCGGACCGCCTAGCCCCCCGCGGCGCCCGCCCGGCTCGGACTGCCTAGCCCCCCGCGGCGCCCGGACCGCCCAGCCCCCCGCGGCGCCCGCCCGGCCCGGCCCGCCCGGCCCCCCGCGGCGCCCGCCCGGCCCGCCCGGCCCGGCCAGCCCCCCGCGGCACCCGGACCACCTAGCCCCCTGCGGCGCCCGCCCGGCTCGGACTGCCTAGCCCCCCGTGGCGCCCGGCCCGCCCAGCCCCCCGCGGTGTCCGCCCGGCCCGCCTAGCCCCCCGCGGCGCCCGGACTGCCTAGCCCCCCGCGGTGCCCACCCGCCCAGACCGCCTGGCCCCCCGCAGCGCCCGGCCTGGCCTGCCTGGGGACTGCCAGCGGACGGCTTACCTATCTGCCCAGCTCCCCACAGCGCCTGGCCTAGACTACCAGGGGAAAGCGCCCCCTGCCCAGCCCAGCCCCCCACCTCGTTTCTGGATGAAGATGAGCAGCAGGCAGGTGGCTCCCTTGAGCAGCTCAGCCATCACCACGGCCGTTGTAGCGAAGAAGCGCTCCCCGGGCAGGGTTCGCACGTAGCGGATGCTCAGGATGAGGGAGGCGTTCTGGACCACTAGCACCGCCAGGCTGATGTACTTCAACCGACGGTTCCCTGCAGGACAGGGACGGGTCAGACCCAGGGCCCAGCCCGCCTGGCGTCCCCCTCCCCAGATCAGACCCCCCATGGCCTTCCACACACACCCCTTCCCTGCAACGCTGCACCCAGCCAATCCCCCAATGCCAAAATCCTGCGACGCCCCCTTGCACACTGATCTAATGCACATGCAGAAGGCGGGCTTCCCCCTCCCCGGCCCCACCACACGCGGGATGCATTCAGGGGGCTTGCGGCGCTGAGATGCAGCCACTTCTGGGGCAGGGCAGCTGGGGAACAGCTGCACATAACGCTGCACAGGGATGGCTCGCCCTCTCCCTCAGGTGGTTCAAAACTTCCTCAATCGCTGCCTGGCCAGTTTATCCCCGTTTCTTCTCGTGCTGGGGTTGTCGCTTAGCGTCAGTAGCTCTTCTCCCTGGTGCTTCATCCCCACCCCCCATCAGCCTGCGTTTTCGGCTCAACTAGACCCGCTCCTGCAGCCGCCCATGGCGAGATCAGCTCGCTGCTCCCCTGATGAGCCCTCCTCTGCCCCCCTCTTTTTCCTCGGACGCAGGCTGGCCAGAACAGAACACAGGCGTCCGGAGGAGGCCCTCGTCCCATGGCGTTAATATGTCCCGATCTCGGCTGGAGACACCCCAGGGCCTTTCCCCACAGCTCAGGCCTTTCTCCTCCTGTTCACAGTTGATGAGCTCCCCACTCAGCAGCCAAAGACGTTCTAATGAAACAAAAGACGGGGCTTTCTGCCCTGTGTCTGGCCAGCCCCTAACACCACAGAAATCTGCATGGCGTCGACCGGAATCGAAAGAATCCACACCTAGCACAGTGGAAGTTTGATTGTAGACCCTACCATAATAGAAACTGTCAACCACCACCAAAGATTTGCACCCATCGGGGCAGGGGCCAAGTAGCTCTCGGGGGCTGGGAGACAAGGATTTCTCTGGTCGGAGGCAAGACACCGGGTAGGTGGGCCCGTGATCCGATCTAGATGTTGCTTCCCAGCGTGATCGATTGCAGCTAATTTCAACTCCTGAGTCCTGGATGAAAGACTGGCACCCAGACGGGCAGCACTTCAGGTGCCCGGGGGGGGATTTGGCATCAACTGAAGGGAACCAGATGCAGTAAAGTGACTGGCTTCCTGCTGCAGCCGGCTAAGCAAACACACACCTGTCCGGAGTCAAACCAGGAAATACCATAAAAGGGTGGGGAATTTCCCTCCCTTGACCGCATTCCAATCCAAGGAACGGTCAGGCCGGCCCAGGGCTACCGTGAGAGGGAAATCCGGCAGACTACGCGGGAATGGCTCACACGACACAGAGACGCAGCTGCCTCTGGGGAGGAGCAGCTGTGGAACAGCTACACATAACGGCACCTCCGAGTAGGGAGAAAAGCCCGAAATCCCACTCCCACCCCGTCTCTCTCTGCAGGGAGTCCCCCCTCCCCAGGCCCCCCTTGTGCAACCCGCCCTGCTCATCATGGGAGCCAGAGCTCCCCCTTGTACACCAGACACCCCCTCTTGTGTATGTCCAACCCCACACGCTCCCCCTTCAGCAGCAGCAATTCCCTGGCCTTCCCTACTCCACCCCGCCCCACACCCAGATCCCACTGCAGCCTCCCTCCCATGCTGTCCCAGTGTCTAAACCAACCCCCGCGTTTGTAGGGTCTGCCCCTCCCAGGGCTCCCCTCCCCACTTTCCCCTGTGTCCACCCCTCCCCCTCCTAGCGTCTCCCCCCCCCGTTCCTCAGTGTCCCCCTCCCTGCAGTGTCTGTCCTTCCCCGGAAACTGCCCCCCCCACCTCATCTGCTCCCCCATCAACCCCCTGCCCCCGGCATCTCCCCACTGCAGCATGAGCCCTTTCCCCACAAACTCCCCCCACCCCGCAATGCCAGCTTCCCCCCCCCGGGACCCCCCCCAGGGATCTACCCCCCTTACGTGGCGTTGGCTTCCCCCCCCCACCACCCACACCAGTGTCTGCACCCGCCAATCACAGCTAGTGACCCATCCCCTCTGCGCTGCCCCCCCGGCCCCCCCCGCCTGCCCATGTCCACTTCCCTGCTGCTCCTTAACCCCGCCACTGGCATCAGCTCCCCGCTCCGCCCCACTTCTCCTGGGGATCAGCCCCCCCGGGGTCCCTGCCCCCCCCAGAGCCCCCCCACCAACCCCCCGGGGTCCCTGCCCCCCCCCAGAGCCCCCCCACAACCCCCCCGGGGTCCATGCCCCCCAGAGCCCCCCCACAACCCCCCGGGGTCCCTGCCCAGGGTCTCACCCCCCGCGGCCGCCTGGTCCCCGCCGCCGCCTCCGGCCCCCCCAGCCGCTGCCATGGTGGCAACTGCCCGGCCACCCCCGGACCCCGCCCCGCCGCCACTTCCGCATCCCCGCTTCCGCTTCCGCCCCACCGCGAGAGGCGGAGCTAGAGCGGAGCCCGCGTGCGGGGAACCATAGAGAGCAGGGGGGTGGCTAGAGCGGAGCCCGAGTGGGGGGACCATAGAGAGCAGGGGGGTGGCTAGAGCGGAGCCCGAGTGGGGGGATCATAGAGAGCAGGGGGGTGGCTAGAGCGGAGCCCGAGTGGGGGGATCATAGAGAGCAGGGGGTGGCTAGAGCGGAGCCTGCATGGGAGGACCATAACGTGCAGGGATGGCTAGTAGTTAGAGCAGGGGGGGGGGGCTGGGAGCCAGGACTCCTGGGTTCTCTCTCCAGCTCTGGGAGTGGCGTGGGGTCTGGTGGGTTACAGTGGGGGAGGGTGGGAGCTCAAACTCCTGGTTTCCAGCCCCAGAGCTCACACCCCTGTGGCAGTGAACCATCCCCCAAGCTCCCCTCCAGCCACCCAGCTCCTTGGTTCGGCTTCTCACACGACACATCTCAGTGGCTCCGGGCGGCCAAGGTGCCTCTCAGGGGAGCCAGTTTTGCTTCTGGGCACCACAGGGTGTAAAAGTGGCCGGGCCAGTAGGCTATAGGGGACAGGCCCCATATCCCATCCCCCCGAGCCAGCCAGTCCCCAGCCTGAGGCTGGATGGGAGCCGGCACCCCCTAGTGGGGACAGGCCCCATTCCCCATCCCCGTTGAAGCCCCAGTGGGGAGTGGGAAGCGTGTGGCTGGGGCGAGGACATGAAACGCTGGCAGGTGTTGGGGGGCTCGGTTGTCACAGCTGGTATGCGCAGGGGAAGGCAGGTAAATATAGGGCTGACGTAGGTGACATGTGGTAAGTGTGTGTGTCACTGCTGGATCCGGGAGTGCTGGCTGGAGCTACACCTTTAGTGTGGGAGAGGGCCTGGGAGCCGGGACGCCTGGGTTCTCTCCCCAGCTCTGCGAGGGGACTGGGGGGTTAGAGCTGGGAGCCAGGACTCCTGGGTTCCCACCTCCCCATAGTGAGAGGAATCACTGACTCTACAAGGATTTCCTGGATAAAGATAAAACCTCTTTTATTTAAATAGATTTTTCTTACTCTCAATCCTGTACAGAATTGGTCTGAATCTCACGCTGGCACCGGGGTCCCCTGCATCGGGGCCCGTTAAGCAGCTTAGATAAGACACCTCAGGCTCAGCCCAGCAAGCCACACCTTAGGAGGCATGGGAGGGGCTGGAAATGGGGGGGCTAGAGCCCCCCCAAGCCTCATCCCCACCTCATGGGCTGGTACTGAGGGGAGCCCAGCTCACGGCAATACACAAGTATTTACACATACAGAGACACGGCTGATCCTCGAGAGGGACCAGAATCCAAACCTCTAGCGGGGGACGGGGGGGGAAGCTGGGAGCCAGGACTCCTGGGTTCTTTCCCCAGTTCTGGGAGGGGAGTTGGGTCTAGTGGTTAGAAGGGGGGGGGAAGCTGGGAGCCAGGACTCCTGGGTTCTCTCCCCAGCTCTAGACACCTGTAAAACCAGGTCAACTGTGATCTCAGCTGGCCACAGGCCCAGCTGCCGGAGGCTGAAGTGTTCCCCATGGGGGTGGGTCCCCATCCCAGCAGGGAGAGACGGGGTAAATCCAAGTCTTTCAGCAGCTGCTGTTGCCAGCGGTGCCCCTAGGGGGCGCCGGGTTCTGTGGCTCC
This sequence comes from Actinemys pallida, assembly GCA_023634205.1. Classification (NCBI taxonomy): domain Eukaryota; kingdom Metazoa; phylum Chordata; order Testudines; family Emydidae; genus Actinemys; species Actinemys pallida. Next base: position 2,029,551 of record JALMGD010000033.1, read on the forward strand.
TCCTCCCGTTGGAACTGGGGATCAGGCTGCAGCCAGGGGTGTTGGAGAAGCTGCTCCAGCGTGGGTCTGTCTGAGGGCTCTGGGGACAGGCACCATCGGATCACATCCTGGCAGCCTAGGGAGAACGAGCAAGGAGGTTAGAGAGAACCCAGGAGTCCTGGCTCCCAGCCCCCACCCAACTGATCATTTTGGACAACCAGAGAAATTAAAAAAAAAAAAAAGGGGGGGGGTGGAGGGGGGAGTGTGAAAGAATGAAAAGAGATGTGTCAGGGTGCAGTACCCCAGGGGGCCAGCGGGGGCAGTGCTGGGCATAGGGGACCAGGAGGGGACCAGCGGGGGTAGTGCTGGGCGTAGGGGGGTAGCGCTGGGCGTAGGGGGGCAGGAGGGGACCAGCGGGGGCAGTGCTGGGCGTAGGGGGGCAGTGCTGGGCGTAGGGGGGCAGGAGGGGGCCAGCGGGGGAAGTGCTGGGCGTAGGGGGGCAGGAGGGGGCCAGCGGGGGTAGTGCTGGGCGTAGGGGGGTAGCGCTGGGCGTAGGGGGGCAGGAGGGGGCCAGCGGGGGTAGTGCTGGGCGTAGGGGGGTAGCGCTGGGCGTAGGGGGCAGGAGGGGGCCAGCGGGGGTAGTGCTGGGCGTAGGGGGCAGGAGGGGGCCAGCGGGGGTAGTGCTGGGCGTAGGGGGGTAGCGCTGGGCGTAGGGGGCAGGAGGGGGCCAGCGGGGGTAGTGCTGGGCGTAGGGGGGTAGCGCTGGGCGTAGGGGGGCAGGAGGGGGCCAGCGGGGGTAGTGCTGGGCGTAGGGGGGTAGCGCTGGGCGTAGGGGGCAGGAGGGGGCCAGCGGGGGTAGTGCTGGGCGTAGGGGGCAGGAGGGGGCCAGCGGGGGTAGTGCTGGGCGTAGGGGGGTAGCGCTGGGCGTAGGGGGGCAGGAGGGGGCCAGCGGGGGTAGTGCTGGGCGTAGGGGGGTAGCACTGGGCGTAGGGGGGCAGGAGGGGGCCAGCGGGGCAGCGCTGGGCGTAGGGGGGCAGGAGGGGGCCAGCGGGGGTAGTGCTGGGCGTAGGGGGGTAGTGCTGGGCGTAGGGGCGCAGGAGGGGGCCAGCGGGGGTAGTGCTGGGCATAGGGGGCAGTGCTGGGCATAGGGGGGCAGGAGGGGGCCAGCGGGGGTAGTGCTGGGTGTAGGGGGGCAGCGCTGGGTGTAGGGGGGCAGGAGGGGGCCAGCGGGGCAGCGCTGGGCGTAGGGGGGCAGGAGGGACCAGCGGGGGTAGTGCTGGACGTAGGGGGGTAGTGCTGGGCGTAGGGGGGCAGGAGGGGGCCAGCGGGGGTAGTGCTGGGCGTAGGGGGTAGTGCTGGGCGTAGGGGGGCAGGAGGGGGCCAGCGGGGGCAGCGCTAGCCATAGGGGGGCAGGAGGGGGCCAGCGGGGCAGCGCTGGGCGTAGGGGGGCAGGAGGGGGCCAGCGGGGTGCAGGAGGGCAGGAGGGGGCCAGTGAGGGCACTGCTGGGCACAGGGAGGCAGCGCTGGGGGCACGGGGGGGGTAGTGCTGGGCATAAGGGGGGCAGGAGGGGGCCAGCAGGGGCAGTGCTGGGCATAGGGGGGCAGTGCTGGGCGTAGGGGGGTAGGAGGGGCCAGCAGGGGCGGCGCTGGGCACAGGAGGGGGCGCAGGGGAGGTTAGCGGGGGGGCAGGAGGGGGCAGCGCTGGGCACGGGGGGGGGCAGCGCTGGGCATAGGGGGGCAGGAGGGGGCCAGCAGGGGCAGTGCTGGGTGTAGGGGGGTAGGAGGGGCCAGCGCTGGGCACAGGAGGGGGCGCGGGGGGGCAGGGGGGGGCAGTGCTGGGCGTGGGGGGGGCAGGGGGGGCAGCGGGGGGCACTCACCCTCAGGCAGGGGCTCCGGGAAGTGGAGCCGCGCGGCCAGGATCTCCTCGTCGTGCTGGAAGGGGACATCGCCGCAGGCCATGTCGTAGAGCAGGACCCCCAGGGACCAGACGGCGGCCGGCAGCACGTGGTATTGCTGCAGCCCCACCCACTCCGGCGGGCTGTACACACGGGTGCCTGGAGGGGGTGCAGGGGTTAGTGGTGCTGCCTCCCAGAGCCGGGAGAGAACCCAGGCGTCCGGGCTCCCAGCTCTACCCACCACACCCCACCCCCTCCCAGAGGCGGGGAGAGAACCCAGGAGTCCGGGCCCCTCACCGTCGAACTCCGTGTAGACCGTGTCCCGCAGGAGGGCGCCGGAGCCGAAGTCGATGAGCTGGAGGTGGCCGGTGCGCAGCTCCACCAGGATGTTCTCGTCCTTGATGTCCCGATGCGCCACCCCCCGGGCATGGCAGTGCCGCACGGCCTCCAGCACCTGGCGGAAGAAGCGCCGGCACTGCCCCTCAGCCAGGGGCCCCCGCTCCGTCACGTAGTCGAAGAGATCCTGGCAGGGCTCAGGCCGCTCCAGCACCAGGAGGAACCCCTCGGGGGTCTCGTACCAGTCCAGCAGGTGGATCACGCCCCGGTGCCCGCCCCTGGCGCACACCCGCTTCATCAGCGTCACCTCCTGGGGCACTCGGAGCCCGCTGGGCTGTGGGGAGAGAGGAGGGGGAGAGTGAGGCTGGGCCTTATGCTGCAGAGCTGGGCAGAGAACCCAGGAGTCCTGGCTCCCAGCCCCCCCTGCTCTTACCACCAGCCCCCACTCCCCTTCCAGAGCGGGGAGAGAACCCAGGAGTCCTGGCTCCCAGCCCCCCCTGCTCTAACCCACCAGCCCCCACTCCCCTCCCAGAGCGGGGAGAGAACCCAGGAGTCCTGGCTCCCATCCCCCCCTGCTCTTACCACCAGCCCCCACTCCCCTCCCAGAGCGGGGAAGAGAACCCAGGAGTCCTGGCTCCCAGCCCCCCCTGCTCTTACCACCAGCCCCCACTCCCCTCCCAGAGCGGGGAGAGAACCCAGGAGTCCTGGCTCCCAGCCCCCCCTGCTCTTACCACCAGCCCCCACTCCCCTCCCAGAGCGGGGAGAGAACCCAGGAGTCCTGGCTCCCAGCCCCCCCTGCTCTAACCACCAGCCCCCACTGCCTTCCCAGAGCCGGGGAGAGAACCCAGGAGTCCTGGCTCCCAGCCCCCCCTGCTCTAACCACCAGCCCCCACTCCCCGCCCAGAGCCAGGGAGAGAACCCAGGCGTCCTGGCTCCCAGCCCCCTGCTCTAACCCACCAGCCCCCACTCCCCTCCCAGAGCCGGGGAGAACCCAGGAGTCCTGGCAGTCATGGCCGGGTGCTGGGGGGTGCCGTGCTGCAGGGGGCAGTAGAGGTTGCAGCGATTTCTATGATAAAGCACCTTCAGCCCATAGACCCACCCCCTTTATTTGGACCCAATTGAAAAGGAGGAGACGGGGTTAATTTGCATAAACCCTTGTCCCAAGGATCCAAGCGCCGTTTTGAGGACCCTGGTGGGAATTTGCTGAGCTCAGCTCCTCGTTAACCTCCCCAGGTGTGCAGTGGGGACACAGACTCCTCCTGTGTCACCACGTGGAGCTTTCCAGAGAGGAAGCAATTAACCGGTGAGAGCACCCTGACCTAACGAGCGGAGTCTAGGAATTAGCTCTCCCCTCCCCCTCTCCCCCCCAACATGCAATCACTGCCTCATGCCCCTCCGCACGAAACGTACCAGCTTGGACCAGTGTGCGACTTTGTTCTTCGCTATGTGTTTGATGGCAACCTGTAGAGAGACAGACAGAGATCAGGCCCCATGTCCCATTTCCTGCCCCCCAACTCAGACAGTCCCTCCTTGGGACCAGGTGGGAGCTGGCGCCCCCTAGAGGGAACAGGCCCCTGCCCCATTCCCCACCCCCCGGGGCCTGCCAGTTCTCTCACCTGCAGTCCATCAGCCAGCCGGTGACCAGAGTAGACCGTCCCGAAGCCGCCCTTGCCCAGGAGCCGCCCCAGCTGATATACGGCGTCGAAGGCGTCTTTATCCTTCCCTGCGGCAGGGCAGAGAGTTACTGGCACGGAAAATAGAACCCAGGAGTCCTGGCTCCCAGTCTCCCTGCTCTAACCCACTAGCCCCCACTCCCCTCCCAGAGCCGGGAGAAAACCCAGGAGTCCGGGCTCCCAGTCTCCCTGCTCTAACCAATAGGCCCCGCTCCCCTCCCAGAGCCAAGTGTCCCCCCGGGAATGAAGTGGGAGACGCAGCAGAGGCAGTTCTGCAGACGGGGAGCCTGGCGGGTGCGGCCGGCGGGGGGGGGGTGAAGGGACCCCAGAGAGACCTGGCGGATGATACGGGGGAGAGGAGCCCCCCAGGACCCCAGGTGGGGGGGCACAGTAGAAGACCGACACAGACAGCGAGTGTGAAAGGGACCGAAGAGAAATGGGCAGTGGGGAGGGGGTCAGGGGCCGGGTCTCACCTCCTGGAAGTGGGGCAGGAGCCGGGGCAGTGGGAGAGGGGAGGGGCCGTGGGGCAGGAGGAGGGGGGCAGTGGGGCAGGAGCCATGGGACAGAAGAGGAGGGGAAGGAACAGTGGGGAGATGCCATGGGGCAGGGAGGGGCAGGGGCCGTGGGGCAGGAGAAGGGAGGAAGGGGCAGTGGGGCAGGGGCCATGGGACAGAAGGGAAGGGGAAGGAACAGTGGGGAGATGCCGTGGGGCAGGGAGGGGCAGGGGCCGTGGGGCAGGAGGAGGGAGGAAGGGGGCAGTGGGGCAGGGGCCATGGGACAGAAGAGGAGGGGAAGGAACAGTGGGGAGATGCCGTGGGGCAGGGAGGGGCAGGGGCCGTGGGGCAGGAGGAGGGAGGAAGGGGGCAGTGGGGCAGGAGCCATGGGACAGAAGAGAAGGGGAGGGAACAGTGGGGAGATGCCGTGGGGCAGGAAGGGGCAGGGGCCGTGGGGCAGGAGAAGGGAGGAAGGGGGCAGTGGGGCAGGGGCCATGGGACAGAAGGGAAGGGGAAGGAACAGTGGGGAGATGCCGTGGGGCAGGAAGGGGCAGGGGCCGTGGGGCAGGAGGAGGGAGGAAGGGGGCAGGAGCCATGGGACAGAAGAGAAGGGGAGGGAACAGTGGGGAGATGCCGTGGGGCAGGGAGGGGCAGGGGCCGTGGGGCAGGAGGAGGGAGGAAGGGGGCAGTGGGGCAGGAGCCATGGGACAGAAGAGAAGGGGAGGGAACAGTGGGGAGATGCCGTGGGGCAGGGAGGGGCAGGGGCCGTGGGGCAGGAGGAGGGAGGAAGGGGGCAGTGGGGCAGGAGCCATGGGACAGAAGAGAAGGGGAGGGAACAGTGGGGAGATGCCGTGGGGCAGGAAGGGGCAGGGGCCGTGGGGCAGGAGGAGGGAGGAAGGGGGCAGTGGGGCAGGAGCCATGGGACAGAAGAGAAGGGGAGGGAACAGTGGGGAGATGCCGTGGGGCAGGAAGGGGCAGGGGCCGTGGGGCAGGAGGAGGGAGGAAGGGGGCAGTGGGGCAGGAGCCATGGGACAGAAGAGAAGGGGAGGGAACAGTGGGGAGATGCCGTGGGGCAGGGAGGGGCAGGGGCCGTGGGGCAGGAGGAGGGAGGAAGGGGGCAGTGGGGCAGGAGCCATGGGACAGAAGAGAAGGGGAGGGAACAGTGGGGAGATGCCGTGGGGCAGGAAGGGGCAGGGGCCGTGGGGCAGGAGAAGGGAGGAAGGGGGCAGTGGGGCAGGGGCCATGGGACAGAAGGGAAGGGGAAGGAACAGTGGGGAGATGCCGTGGGGCAGGAAGGGGCAGGGGCCGTGGGGCAGGAGGAGAGAGGAAGGGGGCAGTGGGGCAGGAGCCATGGGACAGAAGAGAAGGGGAGGGAACAGTGGGGAGATGCCGTGGGGCAGGGAGGGGCAGGGGCCGTGGGGCAGGAGGAGGGAGGAAGGGGGCAGTGGGGCAGGAGCCATGGGACAGAAGAGAAGGGGAGGGAACAGTGGGGAGATGCCGTGGGGCAGGAAGGGGCAGTAGGACAGTGGCCGTGAGGCAGGAGGAGAGAAGGGGACCGTGGGGCAGGAGAATGGGGCCGGGGCCGGGGCCAGCGCTCACCTCTAGGGCCGCCGCTGCGCCCCTCCACGCCCGCGGGCCGCATCCCCGCCCGTCCCCGCAGCCTCGGACCCGCCACGCCGCGAACTTAGCCCGGGACAGACTCGCACTGCGCCGCGCGGCTCCCTCGCTACAATCCCGCCGCCAGCCAATCAGCGCCGGGCTCGTTTGCATGGCCCCGCCCCGGGATGCGCTGCGGGCGGGGGGGAGGAGTTGAGGTGATTTTCCAGGAATCGGGGCGCAGGGCGGGGGGGGGGGGCCGTGGCGGAAGCGGAGCCGCAGCGTTTGCTGGGAAGTCGGTCAGCGGCAACCAGCCGCCGCGGCGCCCCGCAGGTCCCTCACCCTCAGCGAGAAGTGAGCTCCGCTTCCAGACCTGCCGGGGGACAAGGAACCCAGGTGTCCGGGCGCCCAGGCCGCCCCCACCCCCTTCATACAGCCAGGAGAGAACCCAGGCGTCCTGGGTCCCAGCCCCCACTCACCTCCTAGAGCTGGGAGAGAACCCAGGAGTCCTGGCTCTGAGCCCCCCCTGCTCTAACCACCAGACCCTACACCCCTCCCAGAGCCGGCCAGAGAACCCAGGAGTCCTGGCAACCAGCCCCCCCTCCAGCTCCAACCACCAGCCCCCACCCCCTTCACAGAGCCAGGAGAGAACCCAGGCGTCCGGCTGCGAGGGGGCTCTGGGTTAGTCCTTCCAGCGTCCAGTCCCCACGAAGCTCGGCCGTATGGGGGGGGAGACCAGCCCGGCCCGTCCGTCTTCATCCACCCAGCGCTGCCGGGGCCCCTCACTCCCGACCCGCAGCCCCCACTAGCCTAGCCCTGTGCCCCCCAGCTCTGCCAGGGCCCCTCACTCCCAACCCGCAGCCCCCACTAGCCCGGTCCTGTGCCCCCCAGCTCGGCCAGGGCCCCTCACTCCCAACCCGCAGCCCCCACTAGCCTAGCCCTGTGCCCCCCAGCTCTGCCAGGGCCCCTCACTCCCAACCCGCAGCCCCCACTAGCCCGGTCCTGTGCCCCCCAGCTCTGCCGGTGCCCCTCACTCCCGACCCGCAGCCCCCTGGTGCGGTCTGCTTGCTAGAGTGCAGGTGTGGGGGGAGGTTGGGAGCCCGGACGCCTGGGTTCTCTCCTGACTCTGGGAGGGCCTGTGGCAGGGCCCTTGGGTGCCAGTGAAGGGGGGGGTCATGCACCCCTGCAGGGCCCCTGCTGCCCCCCCCCCCACTGGAGAGCCTGGAGCAGGGACCCCCCCAGCCCTGTCCTGGGCTGTCCCTGGAGGCAGGAACTGGGGCTCCCCATTCACAGCACATCTTTAGGGCAAGGAAACCTCCACCCCCCCTCCCCGCAGTTATTTGTTGGTGTTTGTGTAGGTCCTACCAAAACAGCCCCCAGGGACCGATGCTGTCGGGTACGGGGGGGGGGGGCAGCTTGACAGAGAACAGAGTGAAAGGGAGAGACGGGGGGGGGGGGGGGAGATGAAGGGTCACACCCGGGTATCCCCCCCGAGGCATGGGGGGACTTCAGTGCTTTGCTCTAACCCCAATGTCACCCCCCCCCCCCGTTGTCAGCACCCACTCCCCTGCCAGAGCCAGGAGAGAACCCAGGCGTCCGGGCTCCCAGCCCCCCTGCTCTAACCACCAGGCCCCCACTCCCCTCCCAGAGCCAGGAGAGAACCCAGGAGTCCTGGCTCCCAGCCCCCCCTGCTCTAACCACCAGCCCCCACTCCCCTCCCAGAGCCGGGGAGAGAACCCAGGAGTCCTGGCTCCTAGTCCCCCCTGCTCTAACCACCAGCCCCCACTCCTCTCCCAGAGCTGGGGAGAGAACCCAGGAGTCCTGGCTCCCAGCCCCCCCTGCTGTAATCCACCAGCCCCCACTCCCCTCCCAGAGCCGGGGAGAGAACCCAGGAGTCCTGGCTCCCAGCCCCCCCTGCTCTAACCACCAGCCCCCACTCCTCTCCCAGAGCTGGGGAGAGAACCCAGGAGTCCTGGCTCCCAGCCCCCCCTGCTGTAATGCACCAGCCCCCACTCCCCTCCCAGAGCCGGGGAGAGAACCCAGGTGTCCTGGCTCCCAGCCCCCCCTGCTCTAACCACTAGCCCCCACTCCCCTCCCAGAGGCAGGGAGAGAACCCAGGAGTCCTGGCTCCCAGCCCCCCCTGCTCTAACCACCAGCCCCCACTCCCCTCCCAGAGCCGGGGAGAGAACCCAGGAGTCCTGGCTCCCAGCCCCCCCTGCTGTAATCCACCAGCCCCCACTCCCCTCCCTGAGGCGGGGAGAGAACCCAGGTGTCCTGGCTCCCAGCCCCCCCTGCTCTAACCACTAGCCCCCACTCCCCTCCCAGAGGCGGGGAGAGAACCCAGGAGTCCGGGCTCCCAGCCCCCCTGCTCTAACCACCAGGCCCCCACTCCCCTCCCAGAGCCGGGGAGAGAACCCAGGAGTCCTGGCTCCCAGCCCCCCCTGCTCTAACCACCAGCCCCGACTCCCCTCCCAGAGCTGGGGAGAGAACCCAGGAGTCCTGGCTCCCAGCCCCCCCTGCTAATAACCACCAGCCCCCACTCCCCTCCCAGAGCTGGGGAGAGAACCCAGGCGTCCGGCCTCCCAACCCCCCTGCTCTAACCACCAGCCCCCACTCCCCTCCCAGAGCCGGGGAGAGAACCCAGGAGTCCTGGCTCCCAGCCCCCCCTGCTCTAACCACCAGCCCCCACTCCCCTCCCAGAGCCGGGGAGAGAACCCAGGAGTCCTGGCTCCCAGCCCCCCCTGCTGTAATCCACCAGCCCCCACTCCCCTCCCTGAGGCGGGGAGAGAACCCAGGTGTCCTGGCTCCCAGCCCCCCCTGCTCTAACCACTAGCCCCCACTCCCCTCCCAGAGGCGGGGAGAGAACCCAGGAGTCCGGGCTCCCAGCCCCCCTGCTCTAACCACCAGGCCCCCACTCCCCTCCCAGAGCCGGGGAGAGAACCCAGGAGTCCTGGCTCCCAGCCCCCCCTGCTCTAACCACCAGCCCCCACTCCCCTCCCAGAGCTGGGGAGAGAACCCAGGAGTCCTGGCTCCCAGCCCCCCCTGCTCTAACCACCAGCCCGCACTCCCCTCCCAGAGCTGGGGAGAGAACCCAGGCGTCCGGCCTCCCAACCCCCCTGCTCTAACCACCAGCCCCCACTCCCCTCCCAGAGCCGGGGAGAGAACCCAGGAGTCCTGGCTCCCAGCCCCCCCTGCTCTAACCACCAGCCCCCGCTCCCCTCCCAGAGCGGGGGAGAGAACCCAGGAGTCCTGGCTCCCAGCCCCCCCTGCTCTAACCACCAGCCCCCACTCCCCTCCCAGAGCCGGGGAGAGAACCCAGGAGTCCTGGCTCCCAGCCCCCCCTGCTGTAATCCACCAGCCCCCACTCCCCTCCCTGAGGCGGGGAGAGAACCCAGGTGTCCTGGCTCCCAGCCCCCCCTGCTCTAACCACTAGCCCCCACTCCCCTCCCAGAGGCGGGGAGAGAACCCAGGAGTCCGGGCTCCCAGCCCCCCTGCTCTAACCACCAGGCCCCCACTCCCCTCCCAGAGCCGGGGAGAGAACCCAGGAGTCCTGGCTCCCAGCCCCCCCTGCTCTAACCACCAGCCCCCACTCCCCTCCCAGAGCTGGGGAGAGAACCCAGGAGTCCTGGCTCCCAGCCCCCCCTGCTCTAACCACCAGCCCCCACTCCCCTCCCAGAGCTGGGGAGAGAACCCAGGAGTCCTGGCTCCCAGCCCCCCCTGCTCTAACCACCAGCCCCCACTCCCCTCCCAGAGCCGGGGAGAGAACCCAGGAGTCCTGGCTCCCAGCCCCCCCTGCTCTAACCACCAGCCCCCACTCCCCTCCCAGAGCTGGGGAGAGAACCCAGGAGTCCTGGCTCCCAGCCCCCCCTGCTCTAACCACCAGCCCCCACTCCCCTCCCAGAGCCGGGGAGAGAACCCAGGCGTCCGGCCTCCCAACCCCCCTGCTCTAACCACCAGCCCCCACTCCCCTCCCAGAGCCGGGGAGAGAACCCAGGAGTCCTGGCTCCCAGCCCCCCCTGCTCTAACCACCAGCCCCCACTCCCCTCCCAGAGCCGGGGAGAGAACCCAGGAGTCCTGGCTCCCAGCCCCCCCTGCTGTAATCCACCAGCCCCCACCCCCCTCCCAGAGCCGGGGAGAGAACCCAGGTGTCCGGGCTCCCAGCCCCCCTCCCCCCCGTGAAGAAAATCCAGTGCGAAATGGAAAACAATCAATTCAATTTCTTTAAGTTGGAAGCTGTTTTGGGGGGGCCGGGACCGTCTCTCGCTGCGTCTGTGCCCCGGGCGCCGTGGGGGGCTTGACGGGGCCCCGATCCCATGTGGTGTTGGGGGCAGCACGTGGGCTGGGGGGGCCTCGCTCCTGGGCAGGACCTGGCAGGTCGGGGCCCCCGTCTCAGGCGGGGGGTCGGGGCAGTGCCCAGCTGGGTGACCCCCCCCCCCCCCAGCAGCTCTGGGGCAGCACAACAGAGGGCCTTATCCTGTGTCTTGCCCCCCCAGTCCACAGGGCCCCCGTTAGCACCCCCCATTTTTATCAGGCCCTGGCGTGGGGTGTCACTTGGGGGGGAATTAACCAGCAGCTCCCGCGCCCAGCCCCCCCTCCCCCGGCTTTGCCTTGCAGGAGCCCACGGCCAGCGCTAGGTGCCAGGGTAACCCGCTGCGGGAATTCGCCCCCGCGCCCGGCCAGGGGTGGCAGAGCAGCCAGGGCCGATGCTGCTGGGAGGTGTCACTGGATGGATCTGAGTGGGGGGAGCCCCAGGGACCCCCCAGCAGGGCCGGGGGGGGGCGGGGAGGGTCTTTTCACAGCTGGTCGAACCGGCTCTGGAGGGGTCACTCACGAGGGGCACCAGCCCCCCGGGCTGGGCCTGTAGCTCCCCCAGGGAGGGGGGCAGATTAGGGTGCTCCTCGGGGGCGTGCAGCTGGGGGGCCACTGGGGGATCAGGGGCAGGACTCCAGGGGAAGATCGGGGGGCGTACGGGGGGCCAGGGCGTGCTCAGCCGCCGCCCCCCAGGGGCTCCCAGCTGCTGCGACCCCCAACCCCAGCGGGAGGGGAGGGAGGCCCCGACTGACGTCCCCTTCGCAGACCCCCCCAAATCCAGCCTGAGACCGGCTCCGTCTGCGGCGTCCACCCCCCAGACCCAGAACGGTGGGGGCGGGGGGGAGACGTATTTTCCAGGGCTCCCTCGCTCCTGTCCAGCGCCCCCGGCTGGCGCCAGACGGGACGACAGAGCAGGCGGCCGGTTGGGTTTTCTCCCCGGGTTCTTGGGCTCCGTTTGCGCCGCGGGGGGCCCTGGCTCGGGGCCGGGGGGGGCGACAGTCTCCATTCATTATCAACTCTTGTCGGCGGGGCTGTCTCTGTGCAGGGATCCCTTCATGCTCTCCAGGTATTCCTGCTGCGAGACCGCCAGCACCGAGGCCAGGATCTCGTCCTCGTCCCAGTCCGTCAGACCTGCCGGGGGGGCAGGGTTAGGGGGCAGAGCACCCCGCGCCCCCCAGCTCTCCCCCTCCCCCCCAGCGCGCACATCAGGGGCGGGGCTATCGGCTTCAGGGGCGTGGCCTCATTCAGAGCCCTCCTATTCGCCATCTGCAAAGGACTCCTGGGTTCTCTCCCCAGCTCAGGGAGTGGGGTCTGGTGGCTAGAGAAGGGGAGCTGGGAGCCAGGATGCCTGGGTTCTCTCCCCGGCTCTGGGAGGGCTGTGGGGGCTGGTGGTTAGAGCAGGGGGGCTGGGAGCCCGGACGCCTGGGTTCTCTCCCTGGCTCTGGGAGGGGAGGGGGGTTTAGTGATTAGAGCAGGGGGGCTGGGAGCCCGGACGCCTGGGTTCTCTCCCCGGCTCTGGTAGGGGAGGGGGGTTTAGAGGTTAGAGCAGGGGGGCCGGGAGCCAAGACGCCTGGGTTCTCTCCCCGGCTCTGGGAGGGGAGGGGGGGACACTCACCGAACGCGGTAGGGGACATCTGCTGCATGATGGCCCGGCACTCCAGGGCCGGGTACAAGGACACTAGGGGTGGGGTCGCTCGGCCGCCTCCTGCCGATAACTGGCTGCTTGTGCCTGCGGACGCAGAGATGGGGGGAGGGGGGCTAAACAGGCTGAATATATATTCATTGGCCCTGAGATGCAGCCACCTCTGGGGCGGGGCAGCTGGGGAACAACCCCAGATAACACTGCAGTGCAACGGCTCGCGTGATGCTGAGATGCATCCAGCTATGGGGCGGGGCGGATGGGACCAGCCGCACAGAACACCACATCTGTACCTGGCACCGAGATGCAGCCACCTCTGGGGCGGGGGGCGGGGACGGCCACACATAACACCACATGGGGACCTGGCGCCGAGATGCAGCCACCTTTGGGGGCGGGCGGGCGGGGGGGGAGGGGGGAACGGCCGCACTGGGGCAGTTCCCAGATCACCCACTCTGAGCTCCTGGGTAAGAGGGCAGGGAACCCGGGCGGGCCGGCCCCTGTGGCACTGACCTGGCGCGCAGGGCGAGGGTGGCTTGGGCAGTGCCAGGGCAGCGGCGGCGCCCGGGGAGGGCGGTTTCAGGGCGGTGATCTCGCCGTGCAGGTCGGGGTGCTCGGGGGACGGGGCTGAGCTGCGCTGGCGTGGGGAGCGGCTGCTCCAGTCCTCCAGCCCGCTGGTCGCCGCTGCCGTGGCCGAGCTGCAGGTGGCGCTGGCTTTCCGGGGCTGGGGGGGAAGGTGAGGGGTGAGCAGCGAAGAGCCCCCCCCCCCCCCCAGGTCCCGTTCCCTGCCCCCCACCTGGCCAATCCCCCCTTCCCCGCCCCCCAACCAGCCAATCCCCCTCCCCACCACGTCCCGTTCCCCGCCCCCCACCCTGCCAACCCCCCGCCCCGTATCACATTCCCTGCCCCCCTGAGCCAGGCAGTCCCCAGAGTGGCCAGGCCTGGGGGCGTGGCCGGGGGCAGGGCCTCACCTGTCTGGCTTGTTTCTCCTGGTCCCGCAGCCACTGCAGGTAGGACTCTCGGGCCACCTGCTCCTCGATGGCCTCGTTCGTGGCCTCCCAGTCGGTCGCTCGCTTCTTGTCCTCCAGCATCTGCTGCTCGATCCACGACTCCTCCGACGTCTTGATGGCGCTTTTCATCAGCGACTGCTCCGCGTACTGGGGGGAGAGGCGGGGTCAGGGAGCCCCGCCCACAGAGTGCCCAGCCCCGTCTGTCAGACACCTGCCTCCAGCCCCGCCCATCACATGCCTGGCCCCGTCTCCAGCCCCGCCCCCAATCAAAGCAATGATACGCCCAGCCCCGGCCCGCAGCTGCAACACACCCAGCCCCGCCCCCCAGCTGCGACAGGCCCCCAGCCGGCCCATGGCCCTGCCCATCACATGCCTGGCCCTGCCCCAGCTGTGACACGCCCCCACCCAGCCCATGGCCCTGCCCATGACATGCCTAGCCCTGTCCCCAGCCCCGCCCGACACACCCAGCCCCCGCCCCCCCCGGAAGCAGAGAGCCCATTGGCTGACAGGCGGCCCCAGCCCCGCCCCACTCACCCCTGGCTTGAAGGAGGGCAGCCCCAGCCCCACGCCGATGGTGGCCTTGTTGGGGTTCACCACGGAGTTGTAGTGGATGTTGCGGTGGTAGGAGACCCGGATGGGCTCGTCCTCGTTCTGTTGGATGCCGTGGAAGGTGTTGATGGGCTCTGCGAGAGGCGGGCACAGCCTTGTTAGCAGGGAGAACCCAGGCGTCCGGGCTCCCAGCTCCCCGGCCCCCTCAGAGCTAGGGAGAGAACCCAGGAGTCCTGGCTAATGGGACGAGCCGGAATGTACCATCTATGGCCTGGGAGTACAAGGGAGTCCCCGGAGGAAGAATCTGGGGGGGGGTGTGTGTGTGTGTGGGGGGGGGTGTGTCAAACAGCAGGGAGTTGTGTCCCCCACCCCCACCCCGTGAGGCGGGAGCCCTGAAACAGTCCCACAAGCCCGAGTCAGCCAGGCCAGGCCCGCCGGGGGGGGTTTTGCGCGGTGTAGATCCGGCCTTTGCTCCTTTGGAGCTGGGATTTCGGTGATTAGCCGGCGCTGGGGGCTGGATGTCACGTGGGGGGGCTTAGAGAGGAGTTGGAGGACTGGGGGGCTCCTCTCGTTACCCTGCCAGGCGGAGACGGGGGCTGAGCCAGAGCGAGACCGGGCCCCCCGGTACCTGTGCCATACTGGTACACCTCCACGGGCCGGTTGTACATCTCCGCCATGGCCTGCATCTCAATGTGGTTGCCGTGGCAATTGTTTTTCCGCTTCCGGTTGATGTAGGTGGTGAAATCTTCAGTCACATAGTTGGAGAAGTAATCGGCATTCTTCATCTGCAGGGGGCGGCCCCGGGGCCGGAGAGAGATTGTGATACAGGGCAGGGACTGGCCGGCTGGGGGGTGGGGAATGGGGCAGGGGCCTGTCCCGGGGGGGGGGGGGGGGGGGGGGGGGCGGCGCCAGGGCAGGGACTGGCTGGCTGAGGGGCGGGGAATGGGGCAGGGGTCTGTCCCCTCTGGTGGGGGGGGGAGCCGGCGCCAGGGCAGGGACTGGCTGGCTCAGGGGGGCAGGGAATGGGGCTGGGGCCTGTCCCCTCTGGGGGGCGCCGGCTCCCATCCGGCCCCAGGGCAGGGACTGGCTGGCTCAGGGGGGTGGGGAATGGGGCTGGGGCCTGTCCCCTCTAGGGGGCGCCGGCTCCCATCCAGCCCAGGGCAGCGACTGGCTGGCTCAGGGGGGCAGGGAATGGGGCAGGGCCTGTCCCCTCTAGGGGGCGCCGGCTCCCATCCGGCCCCAGGGCAGGGGCTGGCTGGCTCAGGGGGGCGAGGAATGGGACATGGGGCCCGTGGGGTCTGCCACAGGGGAAGACGCTAAGGTGTCCACCCTGGGGATCCCCGGAGTTCTGTCCCCCCGCCCCCGCTCACCAGGTAGTCCATACAGTGCTTCCGGACCACTTCATGCATGTCCTGGTCTCCATAGACCTGGTCAGCTGGAAGAGAGGAGAGGGGTGTCGGGAGATGGAACAGGAGACGCGGCGGGGTGGGGGGACATCACGAATGGGGGGCAGACCCAGGGCCCATCCAGCCTGCGTCCTGCCTGGCGTCAGGCCCTGCACAGGGAATGAACCAAACAGGGCAATTCCCGAGTGATCCAGCCTCTATTGCCCAGTCCCCGCAGCTGGCCGTCAGAGGCTAGGGACACTTGGAGCGGGAGGCCGCGGCCCTGCCCATCCTGGCTAACAGCCACTGACGGACCCCCCCTCCAGGAACTTGGCTAGCTCTTTTCTGAACCCAGTGATCGTCCCGGCCTGCACAACATCCCCTGGCAAGGAGTTCCACAGGTCGACAGCATTGGGTGAAGAAATACTTCCTGTCGTCTGTTTTAAACCTGCTGCCTGTTCATTTCCTCAGCAGATCACTAGTTCGTGTGTTACACGAAGGGGTGAAGAACATTCCCCTGTTCACTATTCCCAGCCCCGTCGTGATTTTATAGACCTCTGTCACATCCCCCCTTAGTCGCCTCTTTTCCCAGCCGAACTGGCCCCGGCTCTTCAATCTCGCCCCGTACAGCAGCTGTTCCATCCCCCGATCCTTTTTGTTGCCCTTTTCTGCACCTTTTCCATTTCGAATAGATCTGGTTTGCGATGGGCGACCGCACCTGGGCGCCGCCTTCAAGGTGTTCCCAGAGCAGCACTAGGATATTCTCTATCCCTCTGCTCACAGTTCCTAGTACGCGGCACGTTGAGCGGCTGTTTTCACCGTGCCGCCGAGCTCTGCTCCTGGAGCAGGAAGAGCGAATTTCCACCCCAGCGGTCTGGGGGCACGGCTGGGATCCAGTTTCCTTTGCGTGTCTCAACGCTGAATTCTGCTCGCTCGCCCGGTTCGGGGACGTCCCTTTCTAGCTCTTTGCTGGCTGCCGGGGACTCGACTCTCTCGAGTCGTTTGGTATCGGCTGCAAACTGCCCGTTTGCCCCTTTGGGAATGTGTTGAACAGCACCGGTCCCAGCGCAGCCCCCGGGGGGACCCCGCTATTTACCGCTCCCCAGTCTGAACACCGACCATTCACTCCCACCCTCTGTCTCCTGTCTAACCCTGGCACTGATCCAGGAGACCTGTCCGGGGAGATGCCACCTGGAGTGCAAGGAAATCAAAAAGGCAAACTCCTAATTACAGACTGCCAGCCCCCGGCTCTAACCACTAGACACTGGAGTTAGAGCAGGGAGCTGGGCGCCAGGACTCCTGGGTTCTCTCCCCGGCTCTGGGAAGGAAGGGGGTCTAGTGGGTTGGAGCAGAGCGGCTTAGGGCCCAGGACTCCTGGGTTCCCCGCCTGTCCTGGATACAGCTGGTGTACAGGGTACCCCATGAGGCCTAGCACCTTGACGTGCTGAGTGCCGCATCATGGGAGCGAGTGACTCACCGCCCCCCGCTGCAATGTAAACAAGGATGTGGGTTTTGAGGGGTGTTGGGGGGGGGCCTTGGCCGGCAGCTCCCGTCAGTCACATGGGGACCGGCTGGGTTTCCCAGAAGCCTGCGCTGCGGTCGGCCCATACGTTATTTATACCCACGCTCGGCAAAAACGCGCTGCGGGCTGCGAAGGGGCACACGAAAACAGGAAGCGAAAGACCACAGCTGTTTGCCCCCCCCCACTATTCCCCCCCCCCAGTTACTAGGAGGCGGGGCCAGAGCTAAGGGCAACTGAGGCAAACAACAGCCAGACTTGAGAGGGAAACAAAGAACAGAACCCAGGAGTCCTGGTTCCCAGCTTCCCCCACCCAATGCACTAGACCCCACTCCCCTCCAGAACTGCAGAAGGGCGGGGGGGGGGGCTGGGAGCCAGGACTCCTGGGTTCTCCCTGGCTCTGGGAGGGGAGTGGGGGCTGGTGGGTTAGAGCAGGGGGGCTGGGAGCCCGGACTCCTGGGTTCTCTCCCTGGCTCTGGGAGGGGAGTGGGGGCTGGTGGGTTGGAGCGGGGGGGCTGGGAGCCCGGACTCCTGGGTTCTCTCCCTCACTGATGATGCCTGGAGCAGGGAGGTCCCCGAGCGAGATCGCTAGGTCTGCTCAGGGCACCGTTCTGCCCGCTGTACATTGAGTGCCAGAGTTTAGCCGGCTGCGGAAATGCCCAGGGGCGCAAGAGAAGCCAGGAAACTCCTCCCCCCGAGCCCGCGTCACCCCCCTCTCCGCCCCCCGCCAGGTCCCCTGCCTGTTGACAGACCCCCCCAGACCAGAGGGGGAACGCGATTTGCCCCAAACGAGGCCAAACCAACAATCCCCTTTTCTAGCCCCTCCAGCGGCAGCCGCTTGTCGTCCCTTGGGCGGCTCCTCGCGGCCAAGCCCCCCAATTCTTCGCTGTCATCTCCCCTCCGACCCCCGCCCACGACGCCTCCAGCCCAGGCCCCCGGCGCGTCTCCCTCCCGCCTCGGAGCCGCGGTCCAGGAACAGGGAGCTGATCTCAGTGGAGGAGACGGGCCGAGCGTGGCTCACTTGGGCTGAATACAGAGACTTGCCAAAACCTGAAATTCACGGCTCCCGAGGCCAGACGGGCTGGTTCTCTCGTACGCCCCGAAGGAACCCCAGCGCGGGGCCCTGGGAAGCTGGGGAATTGCTCCCGTCCCGGCGAGAAAGGGGCGGTGCAGGAAGGGTTGCGAAGCAGAGAAATGCCACTTGGAGGAGAGCCGCTGTTCGGAACTGGAAGCTGAACCGAGTGAAAAGAACCGGGGGGCCCCCGTCCGGGAGCACATCGCCCTGAAAGGGGCCAAGGGGTTTTGATGGCCCCGAACGGACGCTGGTCTCGGCGCGTGAGACTTTGAGAGTTTTCGGCCAAGGGCCAGAACTGGGTTCACCGCGCCGGTCCGGCATCCAGCTGGCAAGCGACAGCGCTGAGCGGCACAGGCTCCCGGTTCCCGTCTGCTTTCCCCTCCACGGCCCAGAGCGCGCCATCTCCAGACGCTACTGAAACATGTCGAATAATGTACAGCGCCTGACACAACCCAGAATGCCGAGACGCTACCGTAATACACCTAATATACCACGCACCGCGCCCGGCACAACAGGTCCCCAGCGCGCCGAGACGCTACCGTAATACACCTAATACACCATGCACCGTGCCCCGCACAACGGGTTCCCAAACCACAACGGACACACCTTGTATAACAGGGGCTCCTACAAGTGCCAGCTGAGACGGGAGACTCCCGTTATGCCAGGTGCTGCACAGACAGGCCCCCCCCGGGGAGAGATCAGAGCCCCACCCGCTCCCCATCTCCCACCCCAGTGAGATCAGTGCCTCGGTCTTCGCTCAGTGCTGGACAGGCCCCACTGACCAAGATCAGGCCCCATCGCACGGGGCACTACCCAGACCCCCTGCCCAAACCAAGACGGGGGTTCCTGTTAGGCCAGGCACCGGGCGGGTGCTGCGCAGACACACAGCGAGAAACAGTCCCGGCCCTGGAGAGTTTCCAGTCGACACAGACAAACGCGGGAGGAGAAACAGAGGCACCGACAGCACGGCTGCCCAAGTTCACCCAGCCCGTCTGGGAATAGAACCCAGGCGTCCAGGGCCCGGCGCTGTCACCGTGTCACCAGATCACGCAGCGCCAGTCAAAAAGCGTCTCCCCTCGGATTGAAATTCTCACCTACTGACTAATAGACGGATCGAGGATGGGAGTGATTGCTCTCTCCCGGAATACACTGATGGCTCCCCGGCTACCTCAGCAGCCATCTCTCCGTAGATTTATTCTGACCACCTCGCCGCAGCCCTCTCAGACCGCTGTCCGGGTTTCCAGCCAAACAAATTAACCGCCCTTTGGGGGATCAACCCACGTGGGCGAGTGTGAAATCTACAAATGCACCTGGCAACGCAGGGTTAACAGTACACAGGGTGCGGACACCCAAAAGGATCGCACAGCTTAAAGGGATTTAGAAATTGCTCACCAAGATGCAGCCACCTCTGGGGCAGGGCAGCTGGGCAACAGTTCTAGCTCCAAGTCAACACTCACTACTGGAGCTATGAATGTAGTGAGAGCCAGGACTCCTGGGTTCTCTCCCTGGCTCTGGGAGGGTGCGGGGGAGCTGGGAGCCAGGACTCCTGGGTTCTCTCCCTGGCTCTGGGAGGGTGGGGGGAGCCAGGACTCCTGGGTTCTCTCCCTGGCTCTGGGAGGATGGGGGGAGCTGGGAGCCAGGTTCTCTCCCTGGCTCTGGGAGAGACTGGGGTCTAGTGGTTAGAGCATGGGAGTGTCAGCACGTCAGGGTCCTATCCCTGCTTCGGTCATTACCTGCTCCTCACCCTCTGCTGTGACGGGGGAAAGCAGTTACCCCCCAGGGGCGGGAGGGGCCCAGTGTATGTAAAGTGCCGGCTATTCTTAGCACCCAAATTCCCCATTGTGGCTGGAGGAAGAGGAAAAGTCAGTAACCGCGAAGGCAGGCCGGCCAGTGGTGCATGCGGTGCTTCCGCCCCCCCCCGCTCCCTGAGCGCGCACACCCCACTGCGCGGCCGTTCCCTGGCTCCCCTGCCCCAGAGGTGGCTGCAGCTCAGCGCCCAGGGAGCCGGCCTTAGGGGTCCTTTGGAATGGAAGACGAAGCAGTAGAAACGTGGAGGAAGGTCCTATGGGCCCAGTGGGCGGGGGGGGGGCTGGGAGCCAGGACTCCTGGGTTCTCTCCCCGGCTCTGGGAGGGGAGTGGGGCTGGTGGGTTAGAGCTGGGAGCCCGGACTCCTGGGTTCTCTCTCTGGTTCCCCAGTGGCACTGTGGCCGTACAAACAGCGCTAAGTGAGTCAGGGAAGGGCTGACACTAATGCAGGGGTGAAGACTTTCCCCTGGGGGCAGCTAAACGTTAGGGGTGAAGGGCCGCTGGGGGTGGGGCGTTACTGAGAACGGAGCTAGAGCAGCAGTCACCTGCCTTCCCCCTTATCGGCCTGCGAGTTTCAGTTTCTCTCAAAACAGGGTGGTTGAAATTCCCCCACCCCTCACACCACAAAGGCTTTCTAATACCGGGGTTTCAGTCACTTCTCGGTGCTCACGAGACCCCCTCCCCCAGCCAAGGAGAGAACCCAGGCGTCCTGGCTCCCAGTCCCCCACTCTAACCACTAGACCCCTCTCCCCTCCCAGAGCTGGGGAGAGAACCCAGGAGTCCTGGCTCCCAGCCCCCCCCTGCTCTAACCACCAGACCCCACTCCCCTCCCAGTGCCGGGGAGAGAACCCAGGCGTCCTGGCTCCCAGCCCCCCTCTAACCCAGGGAGGATGTGTGGGACGGATGCTGATGCTCGGGGCAGGGAATGTTCCACATGGGGGGCAGGTGGAAAACCCATCAAAAGAGGAAGGAAACTGACGTGCTGCTGGGAAAATGTAGGTGTAATTGACGAGAGGCAAGGGCTGCCTTTAATCTAAGCAGGTGGGAAGTGCCTCTAGAGGTTACAGCGGGGGGGCTGGGGGCCAGGACTCCTGGGTTCTCTGTCCGGCTCTGGGAGGGGAGTGTGTCTAAAGGGATAGAAAGGGTGGGGGGCTGGGAGCCAGGACGCCTGGGTTCTGTCCCCATGGCCGCACCACTGCTGGCAGAGAGACCAGCTGCGGTGTGGGAAGGCGCCTTGCTCTAGTTCGGAGGCCGGGCGGGGCCCTCCGGGCGGCTGAGTCTGGAGAGCAGCGACCACTGACAAGGCCTTGCCAGGCCTGGGCAGAGCAGGAGCAAAACATGATGCTGCAAAACCTCCTCTGACTCAGCAAAACCCTGCCACGACTCAGCAGCCGCGCCAGCGCCAGCGATGGGAGCCAGGACTCCTGGGTTCTCTCCCCGGCGCTGCGAGGGGAGGGGTGGCTGGTGGGTTAGAGCAGGGGGGCTGGGAGCCAGGACTCCTGGGTTCTCTCCCCGGCTCTGGGAGAAGAGTGGGGTCTAGTGGGTTAGAGCAGGGGGGGCTGGGAGCCAGGACTCCTGGGTTCTCTCTGCACCTACCTCAAACTACTCCCCCCTCCCAAAAAACCCCACAGATCATGCTGGCCTGGCTCATTCTCCCCCCCCGCCGCCCCCACCTGTGCCTTGCTCCCCCCACCCGCAGCGGCACGGGACAATCTGAGCCCCGCTTTGCTGCGTCAGGGGTGATAGGAGGGGTGGGGAGCAGGCGCTGGCCGGGGGAAGGGAGGCTGTTTATGGCAGAAGCAAGCGGGTGTGTGGGCTTGAGAGGAGTGGCAGAGGAGAAGGCAATGCCAGGGTTGTGCTGCCCCCTGCTGGTCACACGGGAAAAGGCATCGACAGGGTAACAAACCTCATGCCTGTGGGACTGAGATGCAGCCGCCTCTGGGGAGGGGCAGCTGGGGAACAGCTGCACATAACGCCCTGCCGGGATGGCTCGCCCAGTGCTGAGATGTAGCCCCCTCTGGGGAGGGCAGGCTGTGCACTACCCCCAGTTCTTATGTTCGGTCATATGGGGTGGGATCCTGATCTCATTCGGGGTGTACCCCAAATCTCTCTGCAGCACCCAGCCCATCGGGGGGGCCCCGATCAAGGAATCCCCCACCTCTGGGGGGGCGGGGAGGAGAACAGAGTTCTGGGAAAGGGGCAGGGTCACTGATTCTCCGCCCCTCCATATGGGGGGCGTCATACACACCTATGGGTCAAATGAGCAGCTGATCATAGGGCCTGGGGGGCGGGACAAAGATGGATTTAGGGATTAGAGATGTCAATCAATAGAAGGCCAATGATTGACATGGAGAGTGCCCCCTGCCCCATCCCCTGCAGCACGGCGCCCCCCCCAGCATGGCCCTGCCGGCCAGGGCCGAGCGCCCCCCACCCAGGGCCCTGCAGTACGGCCCTGCCGGCCAGGGGTGAGCGCCCCCCACCCAGGCCCCCACAGCACCGTGTCCCCCCCCAGCATGGCACTGCCGGCCAGGGGAGAGCGCCCCCCACCCAGGCCCCCACAGCACCGCGTCCCCCCCCAGCATGGCACTGCCGGCCAGGGGAGAGCGCCCCCCACCCAGGCCCCCACAGCACGGCGTCCCCCCCCCAGCATGGCCCTGCCGGCCAGGGGAGAGCACCCCCCACCCAGCCCCTCACCCTGCAGCGGGGCACCCCGCAGCACCAGGGCTCCCTGTTTCTCCCAGGGGCAGTGTGGACTCGTGGGGAAGGGCTGGGACTCAGGACTCCTGGCTCCTATCCCCAGCTCCACCCCTCGTGCCTTGATTTCCCCTCGCGCCCCTTGTCAGCACCCACAGGAAGCCCGTCTGGGGCAGGGTCTGTCTCTCACGAGGTATCTGCGCCGCGCCCAGCGCGATGGGGGCCCCAGTCCTGGCCGGGGGGCCCACCTCGAGGGATCTGCCTGACCCCGATTGACCATCATACAGTCTCTCCTGAAAGCCACCCCCCGTCCCCCGCTTTGTCCAACCCAGAGCCAAGGTCCTGGGGGCCACGAACCCCACAACTCAGAGATCACCCTGAAAACGGCTGGCAGGCAGCAAAGAACACCCCCCACCCCCCGCACACATTTTCCAGGAACCCGATCTCGCCACAGGGACCCCAGCCCCCTCAAACCAGACCCTACTACACCCCGTTCTTACGGCTTCCGCACAGGCCCCCACCCCTGACCCCCCAATCCTCTCATGCCCCCCCAACTCTGACCCCCAAACCCATTCCTTATGACACCCCCAACCCTGCCCCAAATCCCCCCCATCCATCACGCCTGAACCCCGACTCTGACCTGCTCCCCAGCAGGTCCCCACGACCACCAGCCCCCCAACACTGACCCCCATCCCCACCCTGACCTGCTCCCCCAACTTATCCCAGAAGGGCTGGGAAGGAGATCAGGCTGCTCCCCCCCCAGGACAGGGGTGCCCCACATCCCCCCCGCCCCCGACTTACCCACAGCCCGGAATAAACAAGCCCCATCCTCCTTCATCTGCTTGATGATGAAACCTTTCTTCTCCCGCAGCGACTTCTCAAACCTGTTCTCCTGCTGGAGACAAGAGAACGCCCGTCAGCAAGTTACCACGGCGCTGCTCGCCGAGCCCCCCGCCAAGCCCCCAGCCCCACGGCCGAGCTCCCCGCCCCACGGTGCCCCCTGGCCGAGCCCCCCGCCCCACGGCACCACCTGCCCATGGCGCTCCCCGCCAAGCCCCCCGCCCCACCGCCGAGCCCCCCGCCTGCCCATGGAACCCCCCAGCGCCCGGCCCTGACTACCAGGGAAGAGCGCCTCCGGCCGAGCCCCACAGCCCATTCCCCACAGCACAGCGCCCCCTAACACCCAGCCCTGACTCCCCTGCCCAGCCACCTTGTCTCCCAGCTCCTAAGGCCCCCGCTCAGAGCCCAGGCCCCCAGTCTCTGGCACAACATAGGGTACATACATGGCGTATTACGGAGTGCTGGTGCCTAGTGGTTAGAGCGGCGGGAGGGGGGGGGGGGGCGGGAGAGGGGCTGGGAGCCAGGATCCAAGCTCAAACCCCTGGAAGGGCTAAGCTCAGTGGCCCAGCTGATGCCCCCCGGCTGCGTCTGGGGATCACCCCACGGCCCGGGCGCTCGCAGTGATGTTGGGACGGATTGGGTTACAGATCAGATTCTGTCTGGCCCTCGAGTGGGAAAGCGGGTCGGCCAGCCCCACACAAATCCCCCCCATGCTGCCCTGGAAAAGCCCCCCCCCTTCAGCTGTGGGACCAGGCCCCCCATCTTGGCTCGCCACATTAAGCATTAATGGACCTGAGGTAGGAGACGTCCATCACAAACGTGTACAGTCCCAGGCACCCCCTCCGGTCCCCCTTCCCCGATCTCAGCTGGGGGGATCCCAGCCCGGGGGAGAGGAGATCCCACAGGACCCATAGCCCAGATGGGGTGGGGTTTCCCCTGAGTGCCAGGCCCTGTGAAGTCAGCCCGGATTGGGGACCCCCCGCCCGGCTAGACAAACCAGACCCCGTTACGGGAACACCTGGCGGGTTTTCACTTAGGCCAAGCGACATCCCACAATCCCCTGCAACAGCCCAACTCAACAGGCGGCACGTGCAGCTAGACAAGCTGCCAACAACCGAGAGACAGTCGGCCTACGTGTAGGCACCTTCGCGCCTGGATTGTAGGGATGGGTGACGGGTCTGTCTGTCGGCGAGTTACCCCAGCAATACCCTGCGCTGCCACGTGTGACGCACCGGGACTGAGACGCGGCCCGGCCGGAGCCTCTCTTCCCGGCCCGTGTTACTCCGCCTGGAGCGGGTCTCGCCCCGAACCAACAGGCAAGCAGTACGATTCACCCACATCTCCCCCAGTGCCCTGCGCGACCCAGAGCCACGCGTTGCCGGGGGCAGGTCCGCCGGGCCGGGGGAGGGACAACGGTAATTCCACCTCACTGCGGCCGGGGTAGGGCTGGGTTCAGGCTGCGGGATCGGGGAGTCTCTCTCTGGTCTGCGTTTGTACAGCGCCTGGCGCAAGGCTCTCCCACCGGGCACTGCCGTAATACACCTAATAGATAACATACAGCGCTTTCCCCTAGGGGCACTACCGTAATACACCTAATAGATAACATACTGCGCCTGGCACAAGGGGGCGGCGTGTCCTGGGTGCTACCGTAATACACCTAATAGATAACATACAGTGCCTGGCACAATGCCCTCCCCCCCCCCCCCCCCGCACTACCGTAATACACCTAATAGATAACATAAAGCACCTGGCACAATCCCCCCCCCCCCCCCCCGCACTACCGTAATACACCTAATAGATAACATACAGCGCCTGGCACAAGGGGGTCCCAGTCCAGGACGGAGCTCCTGCATACTACCAAAATACACCGAATATATCCTGTCGCGCACCCAGAACAATGAGGTCCTTGGGCAGGACTGGGCTCCTAGATGCTACAACAACACACAGTTCACTTTTCACCATTGCTAGGGTCCCATGCTGAAGCTAGTTAGTTTCACTTGCTCACCTGGTGAATTGTGTCTCTTACGCTCTAGCACCATCTAGTGAGCGCACGCTCACACGCCCAGAGCGGGACTCATCCTCTCCAGCAGGGGGCAGCAGGGACACCGAGGGACACACACACACAGTACCATCTAGGGCAAAACCTCCCCGCCAGCACCAGCCCGATGTTGCCAAATGCTGGCACTGCAGCCCAAGGCACCGAATCACGATTAGACGCCGGCCCGGCATGACTAAGAGATCTTAAAGCAGCAGGGGCTGGGCTCTTCCAAGTTGTCCAGTGACCCGGAGGAAGCCGTATTTGCCCTCCAGGATAAAAAGGGGGAATGTCTTCAGTTTCAATACCCGACCGTACGAGAACTGAGGGGACGAGAGAGTGGGTTGGTAGGTCAGCAGGCTCCATCGCTCGCTCGCAGAGGTGTGAACTGCCCGGAGCGTGACCGACGCAGCCACGCTGCCTGAATGTGCTGAGAGCCTGAGCCGATTGCTCACAGAGGTGTGAACTGCCCCAAGCGTAACCGACGCAGCCTGAACCTGAGCCAATCGCTCGCAGGGGGGGAGCCTGTTACTCTAATTGGGGTGTCAACATTAAAGCCCCTGTCAGCGTTAACTATTTAATCACTATTGAGGGGGCTAGATTTTCCCCTCATGCAATGAGCACATAACGAGACTGAATAAATCCGCCCCTCCCCCCTCCCCCCCCCCCCCCCCCGGTGCAGAACAGGGCTCATCCCCTCCAGGAGGGGCAGCAGTGACCCCTCCCAGCCCCACCACCCACCCCTCCCTCCATCTCCCAGCCCCCTGTGAAGCCGTGTTGAGAGATAGGATGGCCCAGTCTCTCAGGACACCGAATGAGGACGCAAGAGGACCTTGGTTCACAATCCCGGCTCTGCGCCAGACACCCCATGTGACGTTAGGCGAGGCTACCCCGTGCCTCAGTTTCCCCAGCTACACAAAGACAGCAATTCATAGATCCCAAGGCCAAAAGACACCCCCTGTAGAACACAGGCGTGAGATCGGCCCTGAATTAACCCCTGCAGGTGTCTTAGAGACGCAGCCGGCCTTGATTTAAACATTTCCTCGCGCGCCAGGGGGATGCGTGAGATCCATTAGGGGCTCAAACCCTGCTCTGAGGGCAGAGGGCGTGTGAGCAGATGGTAGCTGGAGAGAGAGCACGGTATTCTGGGAAGCAGGAGAAAGAGACACAGGGACGGGGCAGACTAAGGGGTTTTGAAGGGAGGGACGGACAGGACCCCAGACAAGGGGACATAGCAGGCTCCCAGGCCACCCTGTTTCGCAGACAATCTGGGGGAACCGGCAGCTACGCTCCCACCGGCCCCCATGTGGCAGAAACCCCATGGGATCAGCCCCTAGGTCCGTGTGAACCAGCACCCGCCTGGCACCAGCCCGGTCACGACCGTTTCTTTGGGCACCTGGTCCGGACCAACAGCGTCACTGACCAACCCTCCCACGCCCCGCTCTGGGGCGGGGGGAGGGGGGCTAGGAGCAGAGCCCCCGGATGCCTGGGTTCCCAGTGTGCTCGGGGGACCAGAGCCTCCAGATGCCTGGGTCCCTAGAATCCCACCTCCAAAGGGAATGCATGCCCGGATCCCAGCATCCCAGCCACTGGATCTTGGTGGGGTGGGGTGGAGCTCACAGGTCAAGTGCCCCCAATGAGTAAGAATGAGTGCTGGGGGGGGGCGTTTGGGGGTACACACACCCAAACAGCAATAAGGGGGGGTAAATAGCAGACTAATAGGGTGACAATACAGGGGCTCCCTCAGAGCCCACCACATGGGATGAGGGTAGAGCTGGAAAAACAGCGTTACCCCCCCAGCTCAGAGCACCCCTACTAACTGCTAGGGATAAGTGCCAGAGGGGGCCCCCCGTTCCCCCCCCTCCAGTGGACACGCCCCCCCATTCCCCTATCACATAGAGGAGGGCCCATGGGGAAATGTAAGGGTCACCGCCCGATTGTTACATCCCTCCCCCCATCATATGGGGGGGGTGTCTTTCCACTGCCAGATCAGAGCCCCCCCAAAAGAGGGAGTAGGGTCGCCCGTCAACATCTCCCCAGGCAGGGCTGCCCCCGCCCCCATATCAGAGGAAGGGGGCTCACCACCACATCTGAAAGGGAGGTGCCTCCCCCAGATCAGGGAGTGGAGGATCTTCCCTCCCCCCCCAAACAAGGGGGCATTGCGCCCTCCAGCCCAGGTCAGAGGGGAGGGTCTCCCCACTTCCCCCAGCTCTCAGAGGGAGGAGGTCCACCCATTCCCAAGGAGAGAATGCCCCCCAGGATACCTGCTCTACAGTGGGGGTTTCCCCTATACCTCAGAGGGGATCCCCATCCCTGCCACAGCTCAGAAGGGGGTTCCCTGGGGGTCCCCCTCCCCCCACAGCCCAGGGGGCCTGCCCCACCCAGGGCACCTGTTACAGAAGGGGCGGGTCCCCCTGTGCCCCCCACAGCCCTCAGCGGAGGAGAAAACCCTCATTCTCTGGCATAGCCCAGAGGAAGGGGGATCCCCCCAGAGGCAGGTCCCACTCTCCCCAGAGCCCAGAAGAAGGGGGTCAGGGTCCCCCCACAACCTCCAAGAAAGGGGGCTCTCCCTCCCCCCACATCAGGGATCCCCCCCACCCACCAGAAGGGCCCCCCCCTGCAAGAAGGGGGGATCGGGGCCCCCCACACCCGCCAGAAGCCCCCCCTCGCCCCAGGGGACCCCCCCCCGGTACCTGCTCCACGGTGGCCGGGTCCATGCTCTCCCCGCGGGCCGCCGCCGTCTCGTACTCGTCCTCGCTGTTGCAGCCGGCGCCGCCGCCGGCCTCGTCCCGGTCGGGGCTGCTGCCCGGGCCGGGCCCGCCCTGCCGCCGCCGCTTGCTGTGCCCCGGCCCCGAGCAGCAGCCCCCGCCCCGGGCCTCGCCCGCGCCGAGCAGCGGGGCCCCGTCCAGCCCCCCGAGCGGGTCCCCGCCGCCCCCCACCCCGCCGGGGCCCGGCGGCGGCGGCGAGCCGGCGGGGGGCGCCCCCCAGCGGGGCGGGGGAGGGGAGGCCCGGGATCGGGCCCCCCCGCCGCGGGGGTCGGGGCCGGCGGGGGGGCCGCCCCCGCCGCCGGGCCCCCCCCGCGGGTGCGAGTCCGGGCCGGGCCCCCCCCGCGGGTGCGGATGCGGGTGCGGATGGGGGTCCGGGCCGCCCACCCCGCCCGGGGCTGCGGCGCGGGGGGGGCCGCCCGGCGGGTCCCGCTCCCCGTCCCCCGCCGCCGGGCAGGGCTTCTTCTTGGGCAGGATCGTCATGGCCGGGAGGGAGCGGGGCCCGGCTGGGCCGGCGGGCGGGGCGGGGCTGGCCCCGGATGGGGGGCCGGGTACCCGGATGGAGGGGCTAAGGGGGGTACCCGGATGGAGGGGCTAAGGGGGGGTACCAGGGAGGGCGGGGTACCCGGATGGAGGGGCTAAGGGGATGGTGGGTACCCGGATGGAGGGGCTAAGGGGGGTACCAGGGAGGGCGGGGTACCCGGATGGAGGGGCTAAGGGGGGGGGTACCCGGATGGAGGGGCTAAGGGGGGGTACCAAGGAGGGCGGGGTACCCGGATGGAGGGGCTAAGGGGGTGGTGGGTACCCGGATGGAGGGGCTAAGGGGGGTACCAAGGAGGGCGGGGTACCCGGATGGAGGGGCTAAGGGGGTGGTGGGTACCCGGATGGGGGGGCTAAGGAGGGTACTAGGGAGGGCGGGGTACCCGGATGGAGGGGCTAAGGGGGGTACCAGGGTGGGCGGGGTACCCGGATGGAGGGGCTAAGGGGGTGGTGGGTACCCGGATGGAGGGGCTAAGGAGGGTACTAGGGAGGGCGGGGTACCCGGATGGAGGGGCTAGGGGGGGGTACCAGGGAGGGCGGGGTACCCGGATGGAGGGGCTAAGGGGGTGGTGGGTACCCGGATGGAGGGGCTAAGGAGGGTACTAGGGAGGGCTGGGTACCCGGATGGAGGGGCTAAGGAGGGGTCCCCGGGGGCTCCCTCTCCCCCACACACTCACTGCCCCCCCATGGGGAGGGGTCGTGGGGGCGAAAGTACCCCGGGGGGAGGGGGGGCAGCAGCCTCCGGCAGCCGGACGCAGACGAATCAACCCCTCGCTCGCCCGCTCCTTTCCCCTCCCCCGCCCCGTTGCGGCTTTTTGACCCTTCCCGGCTTCCGCGGCAGCCCCTCGCGCTCGGCCCCGGCCTAGTGTCAACATCAACACAGCCGGCCCCTGACCCCGCGCGCTCACTTCCGCCGTCACGCCCCTTAGCAACGCCGGGGGCGGGGACTACGCACGCCTGGGCAACGGCCCTGCTCTCACTGGCTACCACGAGCGGCCTCACGCTCATTGGCCACAGGTTGACGGGCCAACTATCTGATTGGCCACGGCTCACCTGCCAATCAAGAAGGTCCCACCCACACCCGTTTTCTCACTACAATAGCCCCTCCCACAGCCCATAGCAACGACACAGCGGAAGGCGGGACCTGGGCCGCCCTTAGTAACAGTGAATTGTCTTATTGGATCAGAGGTGAAGCTCTCATTTCTGATTGGCTGAACACCACGGAACCAATTTCTGATTGGTTCAGAGGTGGAGTAGTCATTTCTGACTGGCTGAGAGACAAGGAACCAATTTCCGAATGGCTGAAACGCAAGGGCGCCATCTCTGATTGGCTAGGAGTCTGAGACGTCGTCTCGCATTGGCTACGAAGGACCTACCTTCGCTTCTGATTGGCTGTTGGACAGGCTCCACACCTCCGATTGGAGGACGAAACAGCAAATGACGTTGATTGGCTGGGAAGACAGGTGCCCACATTTCACTGGCTGAGAGCACAGCGCTCATCTCTGATTGGTTGGACATCAGAGGGCAGCTCTCTGATTGGCCAAGAAGAAAAGCCTCCATTTTGATTGGCTATAAGGCATCATCCAATCAAAGGCCCCCTTCCCCTCTAACCCTGCACTGCCCTGGAGGAGCCCGCGCAGCAGCCGCTCTGATTGGCTGAGGTGGTTGTCACTCAAATATAGTCCCACCCCTTTTTCTCACCTACTAACCCATTCAACCCACCCACCCACCCAGCCCGGGGGGGGGCTAGGAGAGAACCCAGGAGTCCGGGCTCCCAGCCCCCCCCCCCCCCGCTCTACCCCACCAGCCCCCCCTCTCCTCCCAGAGCCGGGGAGAGAACCCAGGAGTCCCGGCATCCCTTACACACACCCCTGAGCCAGCGCCCCCAGTGGGGACAGCCCCCGTGTCCCAGTCCCACCCCACTCCCCAGCCACCCCCTGCCCTGGGTCCCTCCAGAGCCGACACCCCCCAAGGGGCCCCCTTGCGTCGCACCCCATTAGTTCACGGTGTTCGCCCCCACAGAGGGGCCCCCTTGCGTCGCACCCCGTTAGTTTGCCCCCCACGCCCCAAGGAAGGTCAGGAGTCGGGCGTCTGAGTTTCAACACGTTTCATTGTATTTGCTCCAACAACAGCAGCGCCGCTCTGGGCTCAGGGCAGCCCCTCGACCCCCAGCTTCTCTGCCCCCCCAGCCTCTGTCCTGCCCCCCCCCGCACCCCACATGCAAGGTGCTTCGAACGCGCCTCTGGCCTCGAAGGGGTTAAACTGCCGAGCTCCCCGCCCCAAAGCCGGTCACTTTTATTCTCCCCCTGTGGACACAAAGGGGAACCTGAGTTGAAGTGACTTGACCAGTCACACACTGAGTCAGGGAGAGGACCCAGGCGTCCTGGCTCCCAGCCTCCCCCCCCTACTATTAGCACCCAATCCCCTCCCAGAGCTGGGGAGAGAACCCAGGAGTCCCGGCTCCCTCCGCCCCAACTTTTCCACTCGTCTTCATGTAGACTTGGAGGTAAATTGAAGGGGGAGGTGGGGCGGGACGGGACTCCCCCCTATAGGGATGCCCTCTCGGGGGGGTACCCACTGGGTATATTGCTTTAGATGGGAGGGGGGTGCAGCAGATTCCATGTTGCCCCCCAGTGGCCATGCAAGGAATTGGGCGTTGTGCTATTCAACCAATCAGGTGCCTGCTCCCCCAGAGCACGTGGTGGGAGCACCTACCCCCAACCCGGGTCCCGTGGCTTGTTTCTCGTCTAGCACCCCTTACTGGCCAGTCCTCAGGGCTGGCTGTCCCCCCCGCAGCGCTGTGCTAGGGGGCGCATGCATTTGTCCCTGCATTGCCCACCTGGGGCGGGATGTTTCGGAACCCCCGCCCCACTGTCAGTGCCGGGTGAAGGGAATACTACTGCCACTCTTGTCAGGGGCACAACAGCCCTACAGGCTGTTGGCAGGGCTGGGGGTCCAAGACAACCCCCTCCTCTCCTAGAGCTGGGGAGAGAACCCAGGAGTCCTGGCTCCCAGCCCCTCTGCTCTAACCACCAGCCCCCACTCCCCTCCCAGAGCCGGGGAGAGAACCCAGGCATCCGGGCTCCCAGCTCCTCTGCTCTAACCACCAGCCCCCACTCCCTTCTCCAAGCTGAGAACCGAGGCGTCCTGCCCGCCCCCGAATGTCTAGAACGGCACCCGTGAGTCGGATCAGAGGTGGCTGGCGTCCCGTCGAAGGCGTGAAGTTATTAGCAGAGTGCGTCGTTGGCTTCGGCGTCTGGTCCCCGTCGATCTTTGTACCTAGGCAAGGTCCCGGGAAGGAGGGGGGGAAGTGGAATTTGGGGGGGTCTGGTACCCCCCTTTCTGCTCCCCCAAAGAGGCGCCTTCCCACTGAGTCTAGAACGGAGATGCATGCAGGTGGTGGTCGGCAGCCATGGACAGCGCCCCCCGGTGGTGGAAGAGACACATGCATAGTCCAGGGGCTGGGATTTCGAGGGCCGGGGGTAGTGAGATCTGGGTGTGTCCCCCTTGGTGGGGAGTAGATGGGGCCATCCAAGGCGGTGGGGAAGGGACCCAGGAGTCCGGCCCCGCAGGTCCTTGGTTCTGATCTAGTGCGGCGTGGTTGGGGGGGGCAATGGGCTATATGGGCCCATGGGGTCTGATCCGGGGCGGAAGCGGGGGTGGGTTGAATCCTGGTGGAAGCTGATTCGCTGCTTCCACAAAAGATCTCTGGCCCAAACCTGCCCCTCCCCAAGCCAGGGAGAGAACCCAGGAGTCCTGGCTCCCAGCCCCCACTCCCCTCCCAGCACAGGCCATATAAGGGCTTTGGGTTAACCAGGTTTCTTGCCCACATTCCCCTGGGGCGGTGGCGCAGGGTTGGGGGGGGGGCGAAGGCTTTACCCAGGTGCCGTATCCTTCCGCCCCCTAGGGCCAGCCCTGGAAGTAGTCCCGTTTGCCCGTCTTGCATAGCTGTCCCCTAGATATGGCTTTGATTCGAACAGGGAGCTGAGGGGGCATGGGGGGGGGGGGCAGGACCCAGGCATCTGGACAAGGCCGTGTCCCTCGGCGGGTGGCACCTCAGCGTTTGTGGAAGACTGTGTCGCTACAGTGATGGGACCCAGGCAGCCGGGCGAAGTCATGCGCCTAAGCAGGGGGGAGGGGGTAGGACCCAGGCATCCGGGAGGAATCCAGATCCTCAGGCAGATGCCACCACCCCAGCGTTTGTGGAAGACGATGTCCCTGGGACCCAGGCAGCCAGGTGAGGACATGCACCGAAGCAGGGGGCCAATCCAGGCCCTCAGGCAGCTGGCACCCCCGCGTTTGTGGAAGACGATGCCCCTAGGCATGTGGAACCCAAGCGTCCGGGGCTGGCAGGAGCCCAGTGTCCGGGCCCTGGCGGCGGGCAGAGGGGACGGGGCACCCCCCTCCCCCCACAGCCGCTCCACGCTCCGCCCTTACAAGGAGGAGATCTTGACCATGCGGTGGGGCAGGTAGGGGGCAGGCAGGCTGGAGTTGGGCAGGGCGCGGGGCGAGGGGGGGCGGCTCTCGGGGGTGTTGGAGGGGGGCGTGGGGATGCTGGTGAGAGCGGCCGCCAGGTCCACCCCGTCGTAGTGCAGCATCATGTTCTCGTGGGCCTTGGCGTTCAAGCTGGAGCGGCTGGGGGAGGTGGAGGGAGAGAGAGTGAACCCAGGCGTCCTGGCTCCCAGCCTGCCCCCTCTAACCACCAGCCCCCACTCCCCTCCCAGAGCGGGAAGAGAACCCAGGAGTCCTGGCTCCTGGCCCCCTCTCTAACCACCAGCCCCCACTCCCCTCCCGGAGCCGGGGAGACAACCCAGGAGTCCTGGCTCCCAGCCCCCCCTGCTCTAACCACCAGACCCCATTCCCCTCCCAGAGCCGGGGAGAGAACCCAGGAGTCCTGGCTCCCAGCCCCCCCTGCTCTAACCACCAGACCCCATTCCCCTCCCAGAGCCGGGGAGAGAACCCAGGAGTCCTGGCTCCCAGCCCCCCCTGCTCTAACCACCAGACCCCATTCCCCTCCCAGAGCCGGGGAGAGAACCCAGGAGTCCTGGCTCCCAGCCCCCCCTGCTCTCACCACTAGACCCCACTCCCCTCCCAGAGCCGGGGAGAGAACCCAGGAGTCCTGGCTCCCAGCCCCCCCTGCTCTCACCACTAGACCCCACTCCCCTCCCAGAGCCGGGGAGAGAACCCAGGAGTCCTGGCTCCCAGCCCCCCCTGCTCTAACCACCAGACCCCATTCCCCTCCCAGAGCCGGGGAGAGAACCCAGGAGTCCTGGCTCCCAGCCCCCACTTTTCCTCATTTGTCCACTAGGTGGCAGCAGACCCCAACGTTACTCTGTAGAGTTCAGCACAAAGACCCCAGTGGGCGGGGGGGGGGGTGCCAGCTCCCCCTAGCGGGTGCTGTAGGAACACCTAGGACCCCCCAGTGCCCCATCCCCTCCGCACAGCTCAGCACCCCCGATTCCTCCACCCTCCCAGTGCCCCTCCCCTCGCCCAGCCCCCCAGTGCCCCTCCCCCTCCCCCAGTGTGGGGGGTGCTGTTACCTCTGGGGGGCGGGGGGCCCCTTGTGGCCCTGAAGGGTGTTGAGCTCCTGGGCGCTGGCGCGGCTGACGGAGGCGGTGGAGGGGGCCGGGCGCAGGGCCCGGCGCGGGGGGCCCCGGCGGGGGCAGCAGGAGGTGGCGCCGCCCTGCTGGGAGGAGAAGGAGGTGCTGCGGCTGGTCCGGCCGCCAACCGAGCCCCCCAGCCCGGCCTCGCTGCACGAGCGCTCGTCCGTGAACTCGTGGCTCTGCGGGGGGGGGGGGGAGATTCAGCACAGCCCACAGCGCCCTCTGCCCCCCCCCCACCGCCCCCCAGCTCCGCCACTGCCCCCCAGCCCCCCACACCACCCCCCAGCTCTGCCACCACCCCCCAGCCGCCCCCTGCCCCCCACACCGCCCCCCAGCTCCACCACCCCCCCCAGCCGCCCCCTGCCCCCCACACCACCCCCAGCTCCGCCCTTGCCCCCCAGCCGCCCCCTACCCCCACACCGCCCCCAGCTCCGCCACCCCCCCAGCCGCCCCCTGCCCCCCACACCACCCCCAGCTCCGCCCCTGTCCCCCACACCGCCCCCCAGCTCCACCACTGCCCCCCAGCCCCCCACACCACCCCCCAGCTCCGCCCCTGCCCCCCACACCACCCCCCAGCTCTGCCACCACCCCCCAGCCGCCCCCTGCCCCCACACCGCCCCCAGCTCCGCCACCCCCCCAGCCGCCCCCTGCCCCCCACACCACCCCCCAGCTCTGCCACCACCCCCTAGCCACCCCCTGCCTCCCACACCGCCCCCCAGCTCTGCCACTGCCCCCCAGCCCCCCACACCACCCCCCAGCTCCGCCCCTGCCCCCCACACCACCCCCCAGCTCTGCCACCACCCCCCAGCCGCCCCCTGCCCCCCACACCGCCCCCCAGCTCCACCACCCCCCCAGCCGCCCCCTGCCCCCACACCGCCCCCCAGCTCCGCCCTTGCCCCCCAGCCACCCCCTACCCCCACACCGCCCCCAGCTCCGCCACCCCCCCCAGCCGCCCCCTGCCCCCCACACCACCCCCAGCTCCGCCCCTGTCCCCCACACCGCCCCCCAGCTCCGCCCCTGCCCCCCACACCACCCCCCAGCTCTGCCACCACCCCCCAGCCGCCCCCTGCCCCCACACCGCCCCCAGCTCCGCCACCCCCCCAGCCGCCCCCTGCCCCCCACACCACCCCCCAGCTCCGCCCCTGCCCCCCACACCACCCCCCAGCTCTGCCACCACCCCCTAGCCACCCCCTGCCTCCCACACCGCCCCCCAGCTCCGCCACTGCCCCCCAGCCCCCCACACCACCCCCCAGCTCCGCCCCTGCCCCCCACACCACCCCCCAGCTCTGCCACCACCCCCCAGCCGGCCCCTGCCCCCACACCGCCCCCAGCTCTGCCACCCCCCCAGCCGCCCCCTGCCCCCCACACCACCCCCCAGCTCCGCCACTGCCCCCCAGCCGCCCCCTGCCCCCACACCGCCCCCAGCTCTGCCACCCCCCCAGCCGCCCCCTGCCTCCCACACCGCCCCCAGCTCCGCCACCCCCCCAGCCGCCCCCTGCCCCCCACACCTCCCCCCAGCTCCGCCCCTGTCCCCCACACCGCCCCCCAGCTCCGCCACTGCCCCCCAGCCCCCCACACCACCCCCCAGCTCCGCCCCTGCCCCCCACACCACCCCCCAGCTCTGCCACCACCCCCCAGCCGCCCCCTGCCCCCACACCGCCCCCCAGCTCCGCCACCCCCCAACCGCCCCCTGTCCCCCACACCACCCCCCCAGCTCCGCCACTGCCCCCCAGCCGCCCCCTGCCCCCACACCGCCCCCAGCTCCGCCACCCCCCCCAGCCGCCCCCTGCCCCCCACACCACCCCCCAGCTCCGCCCCTGTCCCCCACACCGCCCCCCAGCTCCGCCCCTGCCCCCCGCTCACCGTGGTCTTCTCCAGGCAGTGCAGCAGATGATGGTGCTGCTGCTCGAAGGTTGAACAATTCCGCACAGCCAAGGCATGAGCGGCGCTGCCCAGGTCCTGTTTGGGGGAGATCAGAGATAGACAGACCCCCCCAGGCACACCCAGGCACGGCCTACTGGGGGCCTGGGAGCGGGGGGAGCGTGCGAAGAGCGAACACAGCTGTGTTCTGCACTCCTGTGCACGTGTAAGGCTAGGAGGGCATGCAACTGGGCGTGGGTGTGTCAGTGCAACTGGGGAAGCGTGCAAGTTGTGAGTGTGCACTGGGATTGTGCACGGTGGTGTTAGTGCAATGATGCGCCGGTGGGAGCGATGATTCTGCATTGGCATTGTGCAAGGGTGTGTTAGTGTGTGTGTGTGTGTGTGTGTGTGTGTGTGTGTGTGTGTGTGTGTGAGTGTACAGCCAGTGTGCATTGGGACTGTGAGGGTGCAAGAGGTGAGTGTGCAGTGACTGTGCACAGGTGTGTCAGTGCAACTGGGGCAGTGTGTGGGGATGTGGGGGGTGCCAACGGAACGGTGAGCGTGTGTGCTGGCGTTAATGCAATGGTGTGTGTGCAAAGTGTGAGGTGAGTGTGCCTTGCACTTGCACACTGATGGGTTTAGTGCAAGCAGGTGGTGGTGAATGTGTGTTGTGCATGTGTGTTAGTGTAATGGTGTGCATGTGTAAAGGGTGAGTGTGCACTGTGATTGTGCATGGGAGTGTTACTGCAATTGTGTGAGTGTGTGAAGGGTGAATGTGCAGCCAGTGTGCACACGAGTGAGCTAGTGCAACAGTGCGAGCGGTGAGCATACAGCGTGGGTGCCTGCTGAGTGTGCACGGTCATGTCCGTGCCACTGAGGCAGTGGGGGTTTGTGCACAGGGTCTGTGCTAACATCATTGTGGGCAAGGCGAGTGTGCTGTGCGATTGTGCACGGGGGGTGTCAGCGCTGGGGGGGTGTGCGTGTGCGGGGGTGAGCGTGCATGGCGTCTGCAGTGAGTGCTCTCCCACCACTTGGCGAGCGTGTGCTGCCACGGTGCACGGGCGTTCGCTAGTGCAATGGGGCACGCGTGCGGGGGGCGAGCGTGCGAGGGGCGAGCGTGCGTGTGCTGGGGGCAGGTACCTGGAGGCCCCCGTTCCGCTTGAACTGCAGGAAGGCGTTGGTCGTGGTGCTCTTAGCCAGTCGGATCCGTGCCAGGCGAACCTTCTGCAGGGGGGGGGAGGGTCAGAGACACAGACACAAACCTCCCCCCCAGCTCCCCTTCCGACCCCCCAGCCCCCTCTGCATCTCAGCCCCACAACCCCCCTCCACCCTGGCTCACTCTCCCCTCCCCGCATCCCCCCCCCCCCCGGACCTGCTGCGCCCGGCGTTTGTCCGCTCGCTGGTTCTGGTGGTAGATGCGGCTGAAGTTGGAGACGATGACGGGCACCGGCAGCGCGATGACCAGCACCCCGCTCAGCGAGCAGATGGAGCCGAAGATCTTCCCGGCGATCGTGCTGGGAACCATGTCCCCATACCTGCCGGGGGGAGGGGGGGGGGAGGGAAAAAAGAACACGAATGCGCCAGAAGCTCAGCTTTCGGGGGCTGGAAAAAGTCCGTTCCTAGCCCTTGCGGCCGGGGAGAACCCCCCACATGTGACACTGCCGGAGTCTGTCAAGAGCCTGAGCCGGCCGCTCGCAGAGGTGTGAACCGCCCCGTGCATCTCACAGCCCTGCTGCTCCAGGGCCCCTCCCCGGCAGGGTGGGGGAGACGCTGAGATGCAGCCGCCTCTGGGGCAGGGCGGCTGGGGAACAGCCACCCATAACGCCGCATGAGGATAACAGACGGCAGAAGTGTTGCAATTAGTAATGGAGCGCTTGGGAAAGCGAAATCGCTTCTGGAGAAACGCTGTTAATCCACGTCAGGCGAGCGGCGATTATACCATAAAATACGCGCCACAACACCATGACTTATTTAACGGCCTGAGGAATCAATCAACAGCTCGGAGAGCGGCCAGAGAATGGCGACAGTACGGGTAACACAAGGCGTGGAGATGCGGCCACCTCTGGGGCAGAGCAGCTGGGACCAGCTGCCAAACAAATACAGAAGAATTTGATATTAAGTGGGAATTCCAGGGAATTTTAGCTGGGTGCTGGCTTGTTTTAACTGGCCAGGACACTGGGATCCCCCTGCTGAGACCCCCGCCCCACAGCACCCCCCAGCACCCAGCCCCGACTGCCAAGGGAGAGAGACCCCCGCCCAGCCCCCGCCCCGCTCCCCGCAGCACGGCGCCTCCTAGTGGCTCAGTGCAGACCCCAGGACAAGGGCGATGCCCGGGGGGCAGGAAGGGGATTTTGTGTTCTGTGCCGGTGGTGGGATTCTGGAGGGGGGGAGGAATCAGGAGCCAACCCCCGGCTCTAGGCCGGCTCCGTGTGTAACTACGGAGAACATGAAATATTCACACGTCCCCAGGTACCAGCGCGGAGCGGGTCCGCTTGGCTGGCGAGAGGTTGCTGTAACCTTGCGCTGCGGCATGTGGGGGTGGCCCTGGGGCTGATCCGGGGGTGTGGGGAGAGACCACACTGGGGGGGGGATGGGAGCCACCTGGGGCCTGAGATGCACAGAAATGGGGGGGCGGCTCCCAGCCCCCCCGCCCGCTCTAACCACCACACCTCACTCCCCTCCCAGAGCTGGGGAGAGAACCCAGGAGTCCTGGCTCCCAGCCCCCCCTGCTCTAACCCACCAGCCCCCACTCCCCTCCCAGAGCCGGGGAGAGAACCCAGGAGTCCTGGCTCCCAGCCCCCTGGCCCAGCCGCCCACCTGCCAGCCCAGCGATCACCGAGCAAGTTGCCGATTCAGCGGAATCTCCCCCAGCCTCAGGACGAGCCCAAGGCAGGTCTCCTGGATCCGATCCCAGCCCCGGGCTCTGCCGGTGCCCCTCACTCCCGACCTGCAGCCCCCCGCCAGCCCTGCCCCCCAGCCCCCGCGAGCTGTGGAAAGCGGCTGTCTCTGCCTCCCGCGCTCTGTGGATAAATAATTCATCCCCCCGTGGAGCTGCAGCAGGGCCCTGCCTCGGTTACACGCCACGTGCCTGCTCTGCTGCAGAGCAAAACACCCAGGCAGCCACTGAGGCCTCGGCGTGGGGCGGGGCGCGGCGGGCGGGCGGGGGCTGGAGGGAGAAAACGTGGAGCTGCCGTGTCCCCAGACACAGATGGGCATTCGATGCAGCCTCTTCTGGGGCGGGGCAGCTGGGGACCTGCCGCACATAACGCCGCATGGGGACGGCTCGCCGGGCGCTGAGATGCAGCCAGCTCTGGGGAAGAGCAGCCGGGGACCCGCCGCACATAACGCCACACGATGGATTGGGACAGGAAGGAGAAGCCTGTTTCATAGAAACTGCCGGCAACAGTTATGGAGGCAGAACGGACTCAACCCAGGGGGGCTTGGCCCAGATGGCCCTGGCTCATGGCCACGAATGGAACCCAGGCGTCCGGGCTCCCAATCCCCCTGCTCTAACCCACTAGACCCCACTCCCCTCCCAGAGCTGGGGAGAGAACCCAGGAGTCCTGGCACCCCCCCATTCCCTTCACCATGAAGGCACATCTCCTCCAAGCCCCCATTGATGTGGTGGGACCCGACACGCAATCGGGGCTGTTAACACTTGAACCTAGTGATGGGGGAGAATGACGCTTTCCTCCCTTCATCATTGCAGCATGAACCTCCAGCCATCCCACCTAGCCCAGAGCCCAAACTGCCCCCCTCCTCCTCCTGCCCTCCGCCTTACCCACAATGCATCTCTTTGCCACACCCTTGTGTAATAGTGACCCCCCCCATGGCACCCCCTGGTGGGAAGTAAGGGAAGGACAGTTTGTATGGTGACCTGAGGATTGTGTGTGTGTCCCTGGGTGGTGGGGTCTGGGAGCCAGGACTCCTGGGTTCTCTCCCCAGCTCTGGGAGGGGAGTGGGGGCTGGTGGTTAGAGCAGGGGGGGCTGGGAGCCAGGACTCCTGGGTTCTCTCCCCGGCGCTGGGAGGGGAGGGGAGGGGAGGGCACAGCGCTGGGCGGGGGGACTCGTGGGGGGGAGGCCGGGCCTGGCACGGCTGGTGCCATCTGCAATGGGGGGATATTTCCTGGCTGCTCATAATTCTTCCCAAGAGCCCCATGGCAGCTTCCATGGCGGGCCAGCGGCAGGGGGAGGGGCGAGCGGCAGAGAGGAGCTGGGGGCTGCGGGTCGGGAGTGAGGGGCACCGCATGTCTCTTTAGCAGTCCCCAGGAGTCCTGGGCACTGCTGCATCTTACTGCATCATTGCTGGGGCAAACCACAGAGCCGGGAGAGAACCCAGGAGTCCTGGCTCCCAGCCCCTCCTGCTCTGACCCACCAGACCCCACTCCACTCCCAGTGCCAGGAGAGAACCCAGGAGTCCTGGCTCCCAGCCCCTCCTGCTCTAACCACCAGCCCCCACTGCCCTCCCAGAGCCGGGGAGAGAACCGAGGAGTCCTGGCTCCCAGCCCCTCCTGCTCTAACCACCAGCCCCCACTCCCCTCCCAGAGCCGGGAGAGAACCCAGGAGTCCTGGCTCCCAGCCCCCCCGCTCTAACCACCAGCCCCCACTCCCCTCCCAGAGCTGGGGAGAGAACCCCGGAGTCCGGGCTCCCAGCCCCCACCCCCAACCCCACTCCACTCGCAGAGCCGGGGAGAGAACCCAGGAGTCCTGGCTCCCAACCCCTCCCCCACACCCACTTCAGCCCTTTCGCAGCCTGTCCCGAATCCGATGCACGTGGGAATTGCCCGGGTTGGATTCGCACTCTGCTCCCAGAAGAGCAGTGCTGGTGCCCCTCGGACCCGCCGCACCCCACATTTCCTGGCCACGGTAGAGTCTGGGCCCGGACTCCAGAGTCAATCACTCAAACGCCCGGGAACAAAGCCATCAAGATGGCGCGCTGTGTTCCGACGCGCCCGGCTCTCGGCCAGGGCCCAGCCGGAGAGGTGTTCCCCGCGGGGTCCCGGGAGACCCTCCAATAACAGAGCAGAGCGGGGGGCGAAGGGCGCACTCACCCCAGCGTAGTCATGGTGACGATGGTGTACCAGAAGGCGGCCGGGATGCTGGTGAAGTTGGTGCTGCGGGTCCCTTTCTCGGCGTAGAACATGACGGTGGCGAAGATGATGATGGCCATAGTCAGGGAGAAGAGGAGGAAGCCCAGCTCCGAGGCGCAGCTCTTGAGCGTGTAGCCCAGGATCCGCAGGCCCTGCGAGTGCCGGGAGAACTTGAAGATGCGGAACACCCGGAAGACCCGCAGGGTGACGAAGGCCCCGCTGACGTCCTCGTTCTCCGGCATCACCAGCCCGATGTAGTAGGGCAGGATGGCCACCACATCGATGATGCTCATGACGCTGCGCAGGAACCGGCAGCGGCTGGGGGCGGCGAAGAGCC
The DNA here is from genome assembly GCA_023634205.1 of Actinemys pallida. Lineage (NCBI taxonomy): Eukaryota > Metazoa > Chordata > Testudines > Emydidae > Actinemys > Actinemys pallida. The sequence continues at coordinate 2,070,579 of JALMGD010000033.1, forward strand.
GCAGCAGGTACTCGCCGGTGAAGATGAGGACGCAGGCCGTGTCCATGCAGGAGAAGGCCAAGGGGAAGCGGTCGCCGCAGGGCTGCTGGCGCTTCCGGCCGGGCGGCGGCTGGCACGGGATGGTCTCCACCACGTTGGCGATCACCGAGACGGCGATGAAGAAGCCGGTGACGTAGTAAAAGACCAAGGCCACCGTGCTGGTGTGGGGGTTCTCGAAGGCCCGCCACAGCCGCTGCCGGACGGTGCTGTCCGGCGGCAAGGAAAGGTCGGTGGCGCTCTCCGCTTCCTCGTCCTCGGCCAGCCGCTCGGCGTTCTCCTTCTTGCGGTCGCGGTACTCCTCCAGGCAGCAGTCCCCGATCAGCTCCGGGATGATGCCGTAAAAGCTCAGCTCCTCGTCGAAGGCCTGAATGCACTCGTGCCGGGGGTAGTGCAGGTGGCCGGTGCGGTAGAAGTTCAAGACGTGGCGGAAGATCTCCGGGTCGCGGTCGAAGAAATACTCCTGGCTGTCCTCATCGTAGAAGAACTCCTTCTCCGAGCTTCCCAGCAACGTGTCCGGGTACCGGTCCAGCGTGTTCTGCCAGGTCTGGAACCGCCGGCCGCTCACGTTCACCACCAGGATCTCGTCGCCCCGGGGTCGCTTGTCGCTGGGCGGTTTGGGGATCGGCTTCTTGGCCAAAGGCAGCCAGCCCACGGCGGCCGCGCGGGCGAAGGGCAGCCAGGTGGCCACGCCGGCCGCCATGGTGGTTGGGCGCGGGGGTCGCCGGGGCAGGGAGGGGGCGTCAGCTCGGAACAGGGAGGGCGCCAAAGCCGGAGGTGCCCGGGCAGTGGCCTTGGGACCCAGGAGATGGGGCGCCGGCAGGAGGGGGGGTCGTCTCCAAAGGTGGCTGTGTCCAAGGGAGGGCGGGGCAGGTCTCAGGACCCAGGGCTCTGCTAGCTGTGGGTCCCTCGTGGGGACCTGCCCGGGGCTCAGCCGTCTCCGAAACACGAGTACCCAGCCCGCGTCGCTGTGGGGCACGGAGCCAGGGTCTAGGGGGAGAAACGAGTCGCTCCTGGTCACGGTCTCAGGTACCCCCCGGTCTCAGCCGCCCCCTCTCGAGGCATTGGGGGGGTCCCGGGCTCCCCCACGCCGCTGGCTCTTGGCAAAGGGGCCGAAGGGCTCGGCAGCCGGGGGCGTCTCAGGGCGCTGCGGGCAGGAGAGACGAGACGTGAGACAGAAAATCGAGAACCGCAGATTGGACACCTCAGCCCGGATGCCTGGGTTCTCTCCCAGCTCTGGGAGGGGAGTGGGGTCTAGTGGTTAGAGTGGGGGTGGGGGGTGGGCTGGGAGGCCGGATGCCTGGGTTCTCTCCCAGCTCTGGGAGGGGAGTGGGGTCTAGTAGTTAGAGTGGGGGGGGTCTGGGAGCCCGGATGCCTGGGTTCTCTCCCGGCTCTGGGAGGGGAGTGGGGTCTAATGGTTAGAGTGGGGGGGCTGGGACCTCGGATGCCTGGGTTCTCTCCCGGGCTCTGGGAGGGGAGTGGGGTCTAGTTGGTGAGAGTAGGGGGGGGCTGGGAGCCAGGACTCCTGGGTTCTCTCCCCAGCTCTGGGAGGGGCCTGGGGCCTGGTGGGTAGAGCAGGGGGAGCCCAGGCTCCTGGGTTCTCTCCCCGGCTGTGGGGGCTTGTGGGTTGGGGGGGGACCCACTGGAGGGGGTCAGTCCTAGCCAAGCAGCAGGGGAAGGGTGGGTGTTTTTGATTCTTACTCAAAGCCCTTTCCCGGCCCCCCCCCCCCCCGCAGGGGACAGTAAATGCTTCGTGTGGGATGGGGGCATCAGGAGGGGCCACCCGACTCAGGGACACCCCAGCCTTGGGGTGGATACGGGGCCAGGGCGGGGGGCAGATCAGGGGGTGGGGGTAGGGCGGGGGGGGGGGCAGCTGCCAGAGGTGGAGGCTCTGGGGGGGGGACGGGGGGGCTGGAAGTGGTTCCGTCCTATCCAGGGTTTTCAGCTCGGCTCCCAGCCCCCACCCCCAGCGCCCCTGGCAGATCCAGGAGCTGGGGGGGCAGATCCGGGGGCCCGGGGGGGTGGATGGGGGGGCGGATCCGGGATCCGGGAGGGGGGGAGCTCGGACAGACCCGCCCGGCCCGGCCGCTCTCACCTGTCTCCGGCGGCCGCGGGCGGCGATCCGGGCTCGGGGCTGGGGGGGTCCCTGCCCCGGCCCCCCCCAAGCGCATCGCTCCGCGGGCTCCGGCGGGTGTGAGCGAAGCGGGTCCCGCCTGCATCGGGGCGGGGGAGGGGGGAAGATAGCGGCTCTTATAGCGCAGCGCCGGCTGCCGGGGGGGGGGCGGGGGGAGGGATGGAGGGATCTGGGGGGGGGGGGAAGAGATGGATCTATAGGGGTGGGGGTGGATGGATCTATAGCGGTGGGGGATGGATCTCTGGGGGGGTGGGAGGGGCGGTAGGATGCGGGGGAAGAGATAGCTCTGTAGGGGATGTTTCTATAGGGGGTGGGGGATGGATGGATCTCTGGGGGGTGGGAGGGGGAAGGGGGAGCAGGGGGATCGAAGGGGCAGAGATGAGCTTGGAGGGGGGGCACCAATGGGGCGGGGACAGGGGGACCCAGAGCAGAGGGACAATTTGGGGGCCTGAGCCGGGGGGGGGGGGTGGAGTCCCCGGACCCCTCCCCCACAACAACTCCAGGCAGCTGAGGAGGGGTCCACAGACTGAGAACCAGGGAGAGAACCCAGGAGTCCTGGCTCCCAGCCCCCCCCCACCCGACATAGCCAGGGGTCCCAGCAGGATCAGCACACAGGTATAGTGCCCCTCACTCCTGACCCGCAACCCCCAGCCCTGCCGGTGCCCCTCACTCCCGACCCGCAGCCCCTGCTAGCCCGGCCCTGGGCCCCCCGAGCTCTGTGGGACTCACCCGACTCCCCACCCCCGCGTGCCCCGGGTTGCCAGTGTCGGAACAAACCCTTCATCAGCACATGGGAAACACGCAGCACTTAGAGCAAATCGATACTAAGAGCTGTTCAGTAAATGGGCTGAGCGCCAGGGCGTGGGGGGCACCGGCAGCACGGGGGGGGCAGGGCCGGGCTGGCAGGGGCTGTGGGTCGGGAGTGAGGGGCACCGGCAGGGCGGGTGGGGAGAGGAGCTCAGGGCCGTTGGACCAGCCCCCTGCCCTGGGGCAGGATCAGGGCGGGTGCCCCTTAGAGGTGACAGGCCCCATGTCCCCTTCTCTGCTCCCCCAAAGCAGCCGCCCCTCCCCCTTGCTCTGTGTGCGGCTGAGTCTGGTGCCAGCCACGGGCGCGGAGCAGGAATCTCACGACTCCGGCGTCAGGGCCCTTCAAAGGCTCCCGGGTGACAGGCAGGCGGCTGTGCCCCCAATCCGTCACCGTCAGCGAGACGCGCCCCAGAAAAACAACCTGCTGCCAGAGAACCCAGCCCCCGCTCCAGCCGGCAGACACCCCCCCCCGCTGGTGAGAGAACCCAGGAGTCCTGGCTCCCAGCCCCCCTGCTCTAACCACCAGACCGCACTCCCCTCCCAGAGCCAGGGAGAGAACCCAGGCGTCCTGGTTCCCAGTCCCCTGCTCTAACCACCAGCCCCCCTCCCCTCCCAGAGCCGGGGAGAGAACCCAGGCGTCCTAGCTCCCAGCCCCCCCCCGCGCTAACCCCCAGCCCCCACTGCCCTCCCAGAGCTGGGGAGAGAACCCAGGCGTCCTGGCTCCCAGCCCCCCCCTGCTCTAACCACCAGCCCCCACTCCCCTCCCAGAGCCAGGAGAGAACCCAGGAGTCCTGGCTCCCAGCCCCCCCTGCTCTAACCACCAGACCCCACTCCCCTCCCCGAGCCGGGGAGAGAACCCAGGCGTCCTGGCTCCCAGCCCCCCCTGCTCTAACCACCAGACCCCACTCCCCTCCCAGAGCCAGGGAGAGAACCCAGGCGTCCTGGCTCCCAGCCCCCCCCTGCTCTAACCACCAGCCCCCACTCCCCTCCCAGAGCCGGGGAGAGAACCCAGGAGTCCTGGCTCCCAACCTCTCCCTCCCCCCCCCCACTAGACCCCACTGCAGGTCAAAACATTCTGTGCCTGTGACCCACTCCTCACACCCGCATCTTCCCTAGGGGATGTCCCAAGTGGCCGGGCAGCTGCCCCGCCCCAGCAGTGGCTGCATCGTAGCCCATCGTCTGCAGGCCCGGGGCTTGAAGGCCTTTGGGCTCTGGGCTCAGGGAAAGCGGTAAAAGCGTCTCTACGTTGTTGACCCCATGGGCCCATCTACCCTGGTCTCCTGGCTGCGGATGATTCTTCCAAGGGCCCTGCACCCCCAGCCAGGTACCAAATATCCGGCCTCCCGCACGCCCTGCTGCAGTGGGATCCAAGTTCGAGACCAGCCCGGCTCTGGGACGAAATCCAGTGGCCGGTAGTTCCGCAGGACACGCGTCCTGGGAGTCTCCATCCAGCGTCCCCTGCTGGCAGAGCAGGAGAGATCCGTGGGTGCTGGGGGTCCCTGCCCTGTACTGACCCCCCCCCCTCTAACTAACAGTCACTTGTTGCCAGAACTCACCTCATTATTGGGCTTTGTAACTTTGGACAGAGTTTAAGCTGCCACGTGATTGGATGATGAAAAACTGGCCTCCCATTGGTCAGGAGGGTTCTCTGTCCTGCCCCCTTCTCCACAGCCCATTGGATTTTGCTGACAAAAAAATTAGTCTATAAAGAAGAGGGGGGGGGGGGGGGCAAGAGAGCCCAGGGCCGGGCTGGCAGGGACTGCGGGTCTGGAGTGAGGGGCACCAGCACGACTGGGGGGGGGGGGCTGAGAGTCGGGAGTGAGGGGCACCGGCAGGGTTGAGGGGGGGCAGGGCCAGGCTGGCAGGGGCTGCAGGTCGGGAGTGAGGGGCACCGGAACGGCTGAGGGGGGGCTGTGGGTCAGGAGTTAGGGGCACCGTCAGAGTTTTTCATGGGAGGCAGCCAGGGCCCTACGCCACACGGCTGGGGCGGGGGGCATGGATGACATCACTAGTCCAGCCATTAATATTTCATTGTTTTCCTTCCCCCGCCGCAAGCCCCCGGGAGTGTTGAGCCGGGGGGGGGGGGGGGCAGGATCCTTTCCAGGCAGCACGTTGATGCCAGCCGCTGCGGGCGTCCGACAACCCGGCCTCAGCTCCCAACGCAGAGATGCGGCCAGCTCTGTGGGGGGGTGGCTGGGGACCAGCCGCATATAACACCCTGCAGGGACGGCTTGCCTGGCGCTGAGACGCAGCCACCTCTGGGGCGGGGCAATGGGGGAACCTGGAATTGCCCCAGGGGGAATTAACCCCGGACGCCTGGGTTCCTGCCCGGACGGGGGCTTCAGGGCGGAGAAGTTTAAGGACAAAGATTAGGGCATTTCCTGCCCCATGGTGTCCGCCTGGCCCTGCGCCCTCTAGTGGCCCCACTGCGCCCCCCAGCACTGCCGGGGGAGAGCGGCCCCTGACCCGCCCCACACTGACGGGAGCCGAGCGGGCACTGCAGAGTCCACCTCTTTATTGTCTCCGTAATTAACCGCGGTTCACGTCACCGACACATTAAAGGGCCCCAGAGCTGGGGGGGCCGGGAAAGTGCAATCAGATATCGTACAGGCCCCCGCCCCCCCGCAAGCCGTATCTACAGAGCATCGGCCTCAACGCCCACGTCGTACAGATGTGAGCGGGGGGGGGGGGGGAGTTTGCATTAGGACACATGCGGGGGGGCAGGAAAGGGGGTTCAGAGCAAGCCCGGGGCAGAGCATGATGGGTAAAGGAGCCAATACCCCATGGGGGGATACGGGAACCTCAAAAAGATGAATAGGTGCCTGACTCCCGACCTGCAGCCCCCCATCCCTGCCTGTGCCCCTCACTCCCGCCCCGCAGCCCCCTGCCCCCCATCCCTGCCCGTGCCCCTCACTCCCGCCCCGCAGCCCCCTGACAGCCAGGCCCTGCCCCCCAGCCCTACCCCCCCCATACACTCTCCCCTTCACACGGCCCCTGTGGAATTGGGCTGCGGTTCCCCCTCCCGCCAGCAGAGGCAGCACCATGAAATCTCACCTCTTTCCCCTGCTTCTTAAAGGGCCAGTTACCCACCCCCCCAACTCCCTCTAGCCCAGGATAAAGTCTGGGGGTGGGGGGGGTAGCATGAAGCGCACCAGGGCTAGGAGAAGTTGGGGGTAGAGATGCAGAGGATGGGAGGGGCTAGAGGCAGATGGGGCAGAGCTCGGGCGAGGGGGCAGGTACCCCCCTAGGATGGGAGGGGCTAGAGGCAGATGGGAGGCAGAGCTTGGAGGGGGGCAGTTACCCAGTACTGGAGCTGGGGGGCAGAGGCAGGCCGCGGGGGGTACAGCTCCCACCCCCCACACGGTCCATGGGGGGAAGCGGGGGAAGGGCAGGAAGCTGCTGGCCGGGCGTGGGGTAGCGGATGAAGCAAGAGCACAGGGGGCCCTGGGAAGAGGCAGGCCCCGCCCCCGCCCCCTGGTGCGGTGGGGGGGGTCAGGGGGCCCCGGGGGGGTCGGCGCCGTTCGGGGGGAGGGGGGCGCACTCCTTGCTCAGCCGCACGATCTCCTGGGACAGGACCTCCAGGTGCTGCAAGAGACGAGAGAGGGGGGTGAGGGGCAGAGAACCCAGGAGTCCGAGAGACCCCGCCCCTGGCCCTGCCCCAATGCACAGGCCCCGCCCCCACACACAGGTCCCGCCCCCTGACCTTCTGCAGGTGCATGTTCTTGGTGAGCTGCTCTTCCAGCATGTTCTGTAGCTTCTTGTTCATCTCCCGCAGGTTCTCGTCACCCGGCTTCACCAGGTCCCGCAGGACACTGCCCAGGCCACCGCGCTCCAGGGGCCCGTGGGCCGACACGTCTGGGGGGGGCGGGACAACGGGGGGGGTGTCAGCCAGCCTGCGCCCCCCGGCGAGACCCCACAACACACCCCGGGGGGCTGCCCAGGCCGCCGCACTCCAGGGGCCCGTGGGCCGACATGTCGGGGGGGGGGGGGCTGGGACAAGGGGGGGGGGTGTCAGCCAGCCTGCGCACCCCTGGGGAGGGAGGGAGCCAGCCCCAAGGCTCCCAGCGCCGGGCAATCAGCTGGGATCGGACGGGGACCCACCCCTGGGCAGGGAGTGAGCCAGAAAGAAAGAACACAGGTGTCCTGGCCCCACCCCACTAGTCTAATCCCCTCCTCTGATCACCAGCCCCCCCTCCCCTCCCAGAGCCGGGAGAGAACGCAGGAGTCCTGGCCCCCCCACTCTAACCATTCTTCAGTGTTTAGTGGTGGTGGGGGGGGCTGGGAGCCAGGACTCCTGGGCCCCCCCCGCGCAGGGCAGGGCAATGACAGAGGAAGGGAAGCTGGGGTGGTATTTTTAGCCGTCATTAAACATTCAGGGCCGGAGCCGGCGGCTGCCGAGCCGAGGGGAAGACGACCCCACAGCAGCTATTTATACCGGCGCTGCGCCAGAGCCGTCCGCACCCCCACGGCACCTGGCTCACCGCCCTGCCCCAGAGGTGGCTGCAGCTCTGCACCTGGGAGCCGTTGTGTGGCTGCCCCCCCCCCCCCCAGCCACCCCACCCCAGAGGTGGCTGCAGCTCCGCACCTGGGAGCCGTTCTGTGTGGCTGCCCCCCCCCCCAGCCACCCCGCCCCAGAGGTGGCTGCAGCTCCGCACCTGGGAGCTGTTCTGTGTGGCTGCCCCCCCCCCCCCCCCAGCAGTGGCTGCAGCTCCTCACCTGGGCGCCGTTGTGTACGGCTGCCCCACCCGCCGGGGAGAGCGCCCCCGCCCCACTCCCGCAGCTGCCCCATGTTCTGGGGAGCGGCTCCCACCCCACTTTGCGGGGGACGCGGCGCCAGGTCTGAGCCCGGCTGGCTGGATGCCCGGAGCCGCCTCTGGGCCAAGGTGACCCAGGCTGGAGGGAGCGGGAGGGGAAGCGCCTGGCAGACCTTGAGGAGCCACAGGACGGGGACAATTCCAGGGGCCTTTCCCCCCTAGGGGGTGCTGGCCCCGAATCACCCCATGGCAGGGGGGTGGCTGGCTCAGGGGGATGGGGACCAGGACGCAGGACAGCAGAGCGCTTTGCTCTCCTTCCATAGCAACAGAAGCGACTTGGAGAAAACTAATAGGCCGTGGGGACTTAGGAACAGCCGCACAGAACGCTGCACGGGGGTGGCTCGCTCAGCGCCGACATGCAGCCACCTCTGGGGCAGCGCAGCCGGGGAACAGCCGCACAGAACATCGCACGGGGGCGGCTCACATAGAGCGGCCAGACTGGGGCAGACCAAAGGTCCCTCAAGCCCACTGTCCTGTCCACCGACAGCGGCCAATGAGCCCCTCAGGGCGAGAGGAGGTGACCAGCCCCCCCACAGCCCCCCAGCAGACACCCGCAGCCCCCACCCTCACCTGAACTCACCCGGGGGGAGGGGGGGAGTGGGTGAGGGTTTTCCCCAGCATGCTGTGCAGCAGGACTCACCCCCCACCCCCGGCTCCCTGCCCCCCCTGGCCTCATAATGTCTGGGACGCCTGGCGATGAATACAACCCACTGGGACAGGGAGAAGCCCCCCCCCCGCGGCCGCCCCCCCCCCCCCGGACACCGGGGTTCTCACCGATGCGACTGTCCATGACGTAGGTTTCGATAATGGCGCTTTTCCGGCACAAATCCTCCGCCATCGAGGAGCTGCTCACCTCCAGGTGCTTCACCTGTGGAGGCAGGTCAGAGCGCCCGAGCCGGCGCCCCCCACTCCTGCCCCGCAGCCCTCCCGGCCTGGCCAGCACACCCCCCATCCCGCCCCAGCTGGCAGCCCTCCTGGCCCGAGCCAGCGCCCCTGACTCCTGCCCCGCAGCCCCCCCCAGCCCGAGCCAGCGCACCCCACTCCTGGCCCGCAGCCCCCCCCCAGGCCTGGCCAGCGCCCCCCACTCCCGGCCCGCAGCCCCCCCGCCCCAGGCCTGGCCAGCGACCCCCACTCCCGCCCCGCAGTCCGCCCCGGCGCGAGCCATCGCCCCCCCACTCCCGCCCCGCAGCCCCCGGCCGGCGCCCCCCCCTCAGTCCCTAGCACCCCCTGCAGGGCGGGGGCTGGTACCTTTTCCTCCAGCATCCACTTCTCCTGCTGCGTCTCCGCCAGGCGCTGGAACAGCTCCGAGATCTCCTCGTCCGACAGCTCAGCGGGGCGCTGGGCCTGGGGGCTCCCCGTGTTGGACTGGGGGGCAGAGAGGGGGAGGGGCTGCCCTGAGTGCCAGCCAGACACCACGGGGAGGGGTGATGGGGGGTTGTGAAGAGGGCAGGGCCTGCCATGGGGGTAGGGCTGGGCATAGTCTAAGGGAAGTGGGGAGGGGAGGAGCCAGGCATAAGGGGCGGGGCTAGCAGCAGAGGCCACGCCCCCTGGGCAGGGAGGGAATAGGAAGGGGGCAGAGGGAAGCTGAGAGCCAGCACAGGAGATCCTGCCCTTTTAGGAGGGAGGGAGGGGGAAAGAAGCATGGGGCGGGGCTTGGCACACAAGAGGCCCCGCCCCTGAGCAGGAAGCCCCGCCCCTCACCTTGGTGCTGCCCGGCCCGGACCCCTCCTTCATGATCTCCCGGTAGCTGAAGGACGAGATGCTGCTGCTGTCGCCCGTCTGCACCCGGCTGGGAGAGCTCATCTCGGCCAGAACCAGCTCCTCAATCCCTGCGGAGACAGGGCATGGAACCCAGGAGTCCGGGCCCCACTCCCCTCCCAGAGCTGGGGAGAGAACCCAGGAGTCCTGGCTCCCTCCACCCCCACTCCCCTCCCAGAGTCCGGGCTCCCAGCCCCCCCAAACCTTCCTGCTGGGCTGTTCCAAACAGAGGGGTCCCACGTCAAACCAAATACCAGCTGACAACCTCCCCCCCCCCCCCCAATTCCCTACCAGCGAGGGAATAATTCACAGCCTGAGCAGAGATGAACCAGGCCGAATGGGGTGGGGGCTGCGATGCTGCATGGGGCCCCGCGAGCCCGGTGCTGAGATGCAGCCAGCTCTGGGGTGGGGCAGCTGAGGAACAGCCACATATAACGGCTTCCTGGAGCCGGCGGGAGAACCCAGGCGTCCTGGCTCCCAGCAGCGGGCGACAGAAATTGAGGGGCTCGTTAAGCCAGGTGACGGTTATTCCGAGGGAGATGAAGGCTCGGAGCTCCAGATAAATACGTTTCATTTCAACGTGTTTCTTTGCCATGGGAATTAATATTTCATGCCCAGAAGCATATTTAACGCTCCAGCTCCCCGCGGCAGCGAGGCCGGCTCGGAAACGACGCACACGTTTAATATTTGATCTCCCCTTCTCCTGCCACGTTCCAGTGAAAAGCAGAATGCTTTTGCCTCTTGGCACCCGGCCCTGGAGACGCCGCCCTCAATGGCGTCTCGCTGTGGGGGGTAAAACTCAGCAGATTCAAGGAACAGCCCAGCTCCAAAAGCCACCGCGTCAAACACAGGCTCCTCTGGGGCGCTCCCCGCGTCCGTACACGCCTCCCTCCCCACTCTAAAGCTTGCTGAGTTCTTGGCCTTCTGGGCCATCCTGTGGCGAGGAGTTTCACAGGCTCCTCCTTTGAAACGGCCCCCTCCCCCTTCTGGGAAGCCTTGGCCAACTGGAGAATGGTGGGACTGCCCCCTAATGGTGGAAGAGGGAACAGCTCACAGGCCGCGCTCCCATCGCCCCCTACAGGCCACAGCCTAAGATCACTGCAGATTCACTGTGTGGCTACACATCCCCCCAGCTACCTCGCCCCAGGAGGTGGCTGCATCTCAAGACTGGGCGAGCCATCCCCGTGTGACGTTATGTGTGGCTGTTCCCCAGCTGCCCTGCCCCAGAGGTGGCTGCATCTCAGCGCCAGATGAGCCATACTTGTGCAAAGGAGCTTGGGAAGGGACTTGGAGGTTGAGGGGAAGGTCCCGTGTCCCGTTCCCTGCCCCCCCGGGCCAGCCAGTCCCCGGTGCTGGATGGGGTGGGGGGCCCGGTATCCCATCCCCGCTCACCCGTCCGGGTCTTGCTGTTGGTCAGGATCTCCTGCAGTCGCTCCTGCAGCTTATCCGCCCGCTTCCGCTCCAGCTGCAGCTGCCGCTTCAAGTCTTTGAGCTACGGAGAAGGGGGGCAGAGAATTGAAAGGGCCCGGGGGCCCCGAGCGCAGCCCTGTGCCGGGCAGGGGGCGCTGGGGGGAGCAGGGACACTAATGGGGAGTGCGCTGCTGTTTAACCCCGTCTCCCCTCTGCATGGTGGCAGCTGGAGGGGGCCGGGGGGGCTCCATGACCTGCCAGCTCCTCCCACACACACTGCAGTGCATGGAGCAGCGTCACAGCAAGGGGAGTGCCCGGGGTCTGTCCCGGCTCGGGAGGCAGCGGGGGATCAGGACTCCTGGGTTCCAGCGGCGGGGCCGGAGGGGATCAGGACTCGGGGATCACTCACGGCGGCGCTGCCTTTCTTCTCCAGGATGCGCTGGCCGTCCACCGTGTCCTTCACCTCCTGTCAGAGACGAGGCCACATCAGTTTCACCCCCAGCCCCGCCCCACCCTGTGCTGGGGGGCTCTGGGGCCGGAAGGAACCCGGGCCCCCCCTCACCTGTCTGAGGCGGCTGATCGTGCCCACGTGCTCGTCCCGGGAGCGCTCGGCTGCCCGCAGCTGCTCCCTGGCAGATTCCACCTCCTGGTCCTTTAGCTGAGGGGAGGGACAAGCAGCCAGGGGTCAAAGGGCTGTCTGTCCCACAGAACATGCAGCCACCTCTGGGGAACAGCTGTGTATAACACCACACCAGGAGTCTCCCTGGCTTGGAGCTGCAGCCACCTCTGGGGTGGGGCGGCTTGGAACAGCTGTGTATAACACCACACCGGGAGTCTCCCTGGCTCGGAGCTGCAGCCACCTCTGGGGTGGGGCGGCTTGGAACAGCTGTGTATAACACCACACCAGGAGTCTCCCTGGCTTGGAGCTGCAGCCACCTCTGGGGCAAGGCAGCTGCCAGTCGTACCTTCAGCTCAGCCGCGTGCTGCTCCTTGCACACTCGAAGCGCCTCTTCGTGGTTCCGTTGGTGCTTTTCAATCAACTCCTGCAACGCGAGAGACGCCCGGAGTGAGACCGGACGGGTATGGGGGGGTGGGACCTGGAGCCGGATCCCTCCAGGGGGCGCCGGCTCCCACCCGGCCCCAGGGCAGGGGACAGGAATGGGACCTGGGGCCTCTCCCACCTCCGCTTCCTTGAGCCGCCGCTCGAACCAGCCTTTGGCCCCGTCCATGGACTGGATTTGCAGGCGCAGCTCCTCCACCATCTGCTGCGAGCTCTCCATCTCCCGGCTCCGGGCCTAGGCGTGGGGAGAGAGGCACCATCACCGCCCGCCCCCCAGACAGAGGCGTGACCCCACCCAGCTGGGGCAGAGCCCACGGGGCTGAGATGCAGCCAGCTCTGGGGTGGGGCAGCTGGGGAACAGCCGCACATAACGCCGCACGGGAACGACTCGCCCGGCGTGGAGATGCAGCTACCTCTGGGGCAGAGCAGCTGTGTATAAAAACTCTGGCCCGCCAGAGGTCCCCCGCCCCGGCTCCCTACCCCCCACGCCCAAGCACCTTCTCCTCCTTGAGCTGCCCCCGCAGCTCCTCCTCGTGGCGTTTCTTCTCCTCGTGCAGCTGGCGCAGCTCCCGCTCGTAGTGCGCCCGGACGCCCAGCACCTCCTTGTCCTGCTGCACCCGCAGCGCCGCCAGCGCCTCCTGGTGCCGCCCCTTCTCCTGCTGCGTCTCCACCGCCATCGCGTCCAGCAGGGACTTCCGCTTGTCTGCGCTCTGCGGGGAGACCCCGCTGAGCCCCCCGGCCAGTGCCCCCCGGGGCTGGCCCCGCAGTGCCCCCCCCGGGGCTGGCCCCCCAGTACCCCCGCCGAGCCCCCCGGCCAGTGCCCCCCGGGGCTGGCCCCCCAGTGCCCCCCCCGGAGACTGGCCCCCCAGTACCCCCGCCGAGCCCCCCGGGCAGTGCCCCCCCCCCCGAGACTGGCCCCCCAGTGCCCCAGCTGAGCCCCCCGGCCAGTGCCCCCACCCCACCCCGAGACTGGTCCCCCAGCGCCCCTGCTGAGCACCGTGGCCAGAACCCTCCCCCGAGACTGGCCCCCACAGGGCCTGGCCTTGCCAAGCCCGCCACCCCCATTCCCTCCCAGGGCCTGGCGTGGTGCAGGAGAGCGCCCCTGCTGAGCCCCCGCCCCACCCCTCACCTTCCTGGCCTCTTCCAGCTCCACAGCCAGCTTCTCCTTCTCCTGGCCCAGCTCCTGCAGTTGCTCCAGGAGGCGGCTGTTGGCTCGGAGGGATTCCTGGTGGGGGGGGGGGGGGGGAGAAGAGACGGACCAGGCCCCGATAAATCCGCTGCCCCCACAGCTCAGCCGGGGGGCCAGCAACCGAAGCCGGCAATTTTGAGGAGACCCCACCTGACAGAGGTGCCGGGCTAATCGCCGGGCCTGGCCTCCAGCTGCTGCTCTGGGCAGCCGGCCGCCCCGCAGCGAGGAGTTCCGCAGGTGAACTCAGAGCACGGCCTCCCGTGGGCATTAAACCAGCGGCCCGGCCCTTCCACATGGCCCCATTAATAACCCAAACCAGCGCCCTCCGGGGGCAGACCAGGGCCCTGCAGGTCCCACGGGCATCGCGTCCCGTCCTGTCCCCCCCACCTGGAGCTGGGTGCTGAGGTCGTCCCGCTGCCCGGCCAGCGCCTCCTTCTCGCTCTGCCGCTGCTGCAGCTCCAGGCCGAGCGCCGCGCTCTGCTCCCGCAGCAGGTTCAGCTCCTGGGTCTTCGACGTCTGGATCTGAACGGGGGAGAGGAGAGGAGAGACGCTCGGCCTGGGGAACTCTCCGCCACTGGACCCAGGCGGCGGCCCAACCCCCTCCCCGCGGCACTTTCCTAGTATCTCCCAGGACAGGGCCGGGACGCCCTGCTGAGCTGGGAACCGGCCCTCAGGGACGCCCAGACCCCGAGCGAGGGGTCCCCAGTAGCTGGGATCAGGGGAGGGCAGAGCACGGGGGGGGGGGGGGGGACACTGCCCCCCTCCGCCCGGGAGATCAGAGCAGAGAAGAGCCCAGAGGGGACACGGACACGGACTCCAGACGCAAGGAGCAAAGCGGATTTCCCGGGCCAGGCGCCAACAGAGGAAGGAATCCAGCAAGCAGGAGAACCCGGGAATTCAGTGCAACAGCCTCGAAGCGCTGCCGGGGGGTGACTCGCCATGGGCAGGGGCTGCCCGGTGTGGAGATGCAGCTGCCTCTGGGGTGGGGAACAGCTGCCTAGAACGCTGCCTGGGGACGGCTCCCTGGCGCCGAGATGCAGCTGCGTCTGGGGGGGGCAGAGCTTGAGAGTCCCGTCCCCAGATCAAACCCCACCTGGGTGCAGGACTGGAGCAGAGGCGCCCCAGCTGAGAGTCCTGCCGAGCCCCCCACCCTGCCCCATGGTGCCCCCCAGCGCCCAGCCCGGACTGCCGGGGGAGAGCGCCTCCTGCCAAGCCCCCCACCCTGCCCCATGGTGCCCCCCAGCGCCCAGCCCTGACTGCCGGGGGAGAGCGCCTCCTGCCCAAGCGTGTCCCAGTGGGTACCTGCTCGAGCGCCGCTAGATTGGTTCTCAGGGCATCGTTCTCAGAGAGAATCGTCTCTACTTGCTCCTGGCTCTCTGCGCTCTGGCAGGCCACCTGCCCCGGGGGGCACGGAGCGGGGAGGGGGAGACGCCCCAGAGACAGGCAGAAAGAGAAGAGACGCAGGTTAACACACAGAACAGCCGAGGAGGAGGAGATGAACAACGGCAACACGTCCCTGCCAATGCCCCATCAGTGCCTCAGTTTCCCCAGCTGCACCTCACGTGTAACGCCACTGCTCTCCCGCGGCTGGGGCAGGCGGGGCCCCCACGGCAAGGGGCTATTCGCAGGGTCACGTGAGGACACAGCAATCGGGGGGGGGGGGGGGAAATCACTACGAAAATATCCGTAATTTTGAACTTCAAAATTCAAAGCGGGACCTGGGGTCGGCGTGAACCGTCAAAAGCGACGGGAAGCGCAGAATGGGCCACGGGCCCCAGGCTCCGGCAAACGCAGGCACCGAAGGGTCCCGGTCTCCGCACAACGTAGCTGAACAGCGAGGGAAAATCGAGCCGAGCCAAACAGGACACGAAACGCAAAAGCCAAGTGGGAAAACGTGGCAGGAACTCAGCAAAACGCAGCCAGGTTAGAAACGGGCCCGGAGAACAACGCCCCAGGGGAGGCCGGGACGTGCGACCCCGCGGGGGAAACGAAGGGCCGAGGCCGACGGACGAGAAAAGGGGGTTCATGAAACGCAGATAGGCGATGCGGCCGCCAGCGGGACCCACGGGAAGGGGCTGGAGCTTGGGGGGCGAAGCCCAGAGACCAGAGCTGGGCTGGGCCCTGCGCCCGCCCCGGGGGTTAGAGAAATGGGGGGCAGGGGGAGGAGAGAACGGCTGCTATCCTCGACACGGCCCTGGGGGGACTGGATCCCAGCCCCAACCCAGAGAACCCAGGAGTCCGGGCTCCACTGCCTCCACCCCGGGGGTCAGCTGGGGGGCCTCACCTGGTCCTGGAGAGCGTGAAGGGCGTCCGCGTGCTCCCGCTGCCGGCTCTGCAGCTGCTCCCGCGCCTCCGAGGCACCCTGCGGGGGAGAGGGGGAGAGGCTGGGAGAGCGCCCCCCATGATCCCCCAAACCATCCCCACCCCCTGAGCCCCACAGAGATCTCAGAACCCCCCAACCCCGCGCCAGCCAGCCCCTGCCCCGGGGACGGGATGGGAGCCGGTGGGGGGGGGGCAGACCCCAGCCCCCCCACCCCCCCGGCTCTCACCTGCGCGGCCGCCTGCAGCTCCTGGTGCAGTTTCTGGTTGCGAAGCTGCAGCGATTTCAGCTCCTCGTCTTTCCGCTGCTGGATCTCCGTCAGCTTGGTCCTGGGGGAGGAATAGCAGAGATGGGTCCCCCATACTCAGGGGAGAGAACCCAGGCGTCCTGGCTCCCAGCCCCCCTGCTCCAACCCACCAGACCCCACACCCCTCCCAGAGACGGGGAGAGAACCCAGGCGTCCTGGCTCCCAGCCCCCCTGCTCTAACCCACCAGACCCCACACCCCTCCCAGAGCCGGGGGAGAACCCAGGCGTCCTGGCTCCCAGCCCCCCCAGCTGATCCCATGGCGAGTCAGGACAGGGTACCTGGACACAACCTGCCCCGCCAGCAGCAGGCACGGAAGGGAGGGGACATTCCCAGGTGCCCGGTGGGTGCTTCCGACGCAGCCCCCGCGGACACCAACTGCTGCCCACCCATGGGTGAGATGCGGCTTATACCACCCCATTGATCGTCCTACCCCCCGGCTGGGATCTCGGCCATTACAGAACCGTGCAAACCCAGCCAGGCCGCACCAGAACCCAGGAGTCCGGGCCCCAGCACCCCCCCCCTCCAACCACTAGCCCCCACTCCCCTCCCAGAGCCAGGGAAGGAGACAAACTTTTAACCGGGTACTTTCCACCCCGCAGGGTCAGAGAAAATTCAGAGCAAAGAGAGAATAAGAACTGTCTCTGTGTGTGTGTCCTTGTGCCCCCTGCTGGAGGGGCTGGGCCCTGCGGGGTGTGTGTGCGCGCGCTCGCGATGTGCCCGGCCCCGCTGGAGGGGCTGGGCCCCGCGCCCCTGCCCAGGGAGCCGGATGGATGCAGCAGGCACAGGCGCGTCTCACCTGCTGTCGTTGTACAGAGCTTCCTTCTCTGTCTGTAGCCGCAGGAAACTGGGAGACAAAAGCCCACAGTCACCCCCGAACCCAACTGCCTGGTTCTGGGGTGTGGGGCCCGGCCCCTCTAGGGAGCACCGGCTCCCCCTGCTTAACCACCCGAGCCGGGAGAGAACCCGGGCGTCCTGGCCCCCAGCCCCCCCCCCCCCCCCAAAGCCGGGAGAGAACCCAGGCGTCCTGGCCCCCAGCCCCCGCTCCCCCCCCAGAGCCGGGAGAGAACCCAGGCGTCCTGGCCCCCAGCCCCCGCTCCCACCCCCAGAGCCGGGAGAGAACCCAGGCGTCCTGGCCCCCAGCCCCCGCTCCCACCCCCAGAGCCGGGAGAGAACCCAGGCGTCCTGGCCCCCAGCCCCCGCTCCCCCCCCCCCAGAGCCGGGAGAGAACCCAGGCGTCCTGGCCCCCAGCCCCCGCTCCCCCCCCCCCCGAGCCGGGAGAGAACCCAGGCGTCCTGGCCCCCAGCCCCTGCTCCCCTCCCCCGAGCCGGGAGAGAACCCAGGCATCCTGGCCCCCAGCCCCTGCTCCCCTCCCAGAGCCGGGAGAGAACCCAGGCGTCCTGGCCCCTACCTCTCTTGCTTTTTCTTCAGTTTCTCAGCGAGCTGCAGAGAGAGGAGGGAGACACCGTCAGGAAGGGGTCACCACGGGCCCCCCACAGCCCCCCACTCCACAGCCCCTTCCCCCCACACCAGGTCAGGGATCTGGGATCCCACTCACCTTATTCAGCTCGTCCTGAAGCCGGGAGATCTCTGCCTGCTTGGCCGCCTGGGGAGAGAGCAGGGGGGGGGGGTCAGACCCTTGGGAGCCTCCAGCCCGGGACCCCCCCCTTCCCCCCGGGGCCGTGCCCCACACTGACCTCCAGGCCCTGCAGCTGCTCCGTCAGCAGCCTCTTCTCCTCCCGCTCTGTCTCCCACTTCAGCTCCAGCGCCGAGGGCAGCGTCGGCCCGGCCACAGCCTCCCCAGCGGGGCCTGGAGCTTGGGGGGCGCCCCCCTGCCCCTCGGCCTGCCGGGCCACCTCCTTCTCCAAGCGCTCCTGCAGGGCTGTGGGACCTGGTTACTGCGCCGCTCCCGCCCCACGGCGCCCGCCGGCCCAGCCCCCCAGCACCCGGCCCCCCACAGTCCCCCAGCACCCAGCCCTGCCCCTCGGCCTGCCAGGCCACCTCCTTCTCCAAGCCTCCTGCAGGGCTGTGGGACCTGGTTACTGCCCTGCTCCCGCCCCCCGGCGCCCGCTGGCCCAGCCCCCCCCAGCGCCCAGCCCTGCCCTGCCCCCCTCTCCCCACCCACGGCACCCCGCCCTGCCTGCCAGGGGAGAGCGCCAGGTTACCTGCCACGTTCTTTTGCAGCGCCGTGTTCTCGGCCTGCAGCCTCAGGAACTCGCCGGGCGGGGGTCCGGGGGACGGGGGCCCATCTGCCACGGGGGCCCCCCCCCTGCATCTGCTTGTTGTCCATCTCCAGCTGCTCGATCTGGGAGCAGAGCTGGAGCGAGGGACGCAGAGAAAGGGGTCAAAGGTTAACCAACGTCACAGATCTGAGAGCCCAGCCCCCACTCCCCCATCCCCGACCGGGCCCCCCACAGCCCGGGCCGCCTAGGCGAGCCCCCCCGCGGGTACCTTGGACAGTTCCTGCAGCAGGGTGCTGTTCTGGAGCCGGAAATCCTCCTCCTGGCTGTGCAGTTTGCCCTGGAGCATCTCGTTCTCGCTGAGCAGGGCCTCCACCTCCTGGAGGGGTGACGGGGGGGCCACAGGCTGGCTGTGACCCCCTGGGCAGAGCCCCCCCAGCTCTGACACCCCCCGGCCACAGAGCCCCCCCCCAGCCCAGACACCGGCTCTGCCCCTCACCAAGATCCATCCCCTCCCGCCACCTTCACACACTCACCCAACACGCCCCAGCCTGACCCCAACTCTCCCCCCCGAGCCCCAGGCCACCACCCCCCAATTCCCCCCCGGCACTCATTCCATCCCCTCCTCCCACAAAGTCCCGGAGCCGGGCACCCCAACGGGTCGATCGGCTGCCCCAGGGGCAGGAGGGCTGAGTGGGCAGGGTGCTAGCCTGGGGCTCAGGACTCCTGGGTTCTCTCCCTGGCTCCGGGAGGAGAGTGGGGTCTAGTGGTTAGAGCCAGGGGGGCTGGGAGCCAGGACTCCTGGGTTCTCTCCCTGGCTCCGGGAGGGGGGGGGGGTCTGGTGGTTGCGGGGGGGCTGGGAGCCAGGACTCCTGGTGCTCTGCTGCTGCCTCACATTTGGCTCACTTAACCGTGCCTCAGTTTCCCTGTCTGGCACACAGTGACAACAGCACCGGCCTACAAGCCCAGATCAATGCGTTTATAGACCGCGAAGCGCCCAGACGCCCCGGTGACGGGCCTCCCGCTAGTCCCGGTGACAGAGAACAGCCCCGCCTGCCCGAAGCTTTCCCGCTCCCGACGGGACAGCCTCACCTGAGCCTTCTTGCTTTTCCCCAGAGCCTGGAGAGAGACAGAAGAGAAAAGTGAGTAACTAACAACGCCGCAGACTCTCAGCTTCCCTCCCACCCACCCCAGAGGTGGCTGCATCTCAGCGCCAGGCAAGCCATCTCCATGGGGGCTTACGCTCGGCTGTCCCCCCCCCCCCCGGCCCTGCATCCTGGAGCAGGTGAGGCGAGCAGGGCCCCGTGGGCCGTGCTCAGAGGCAGGATCGGGGCCGCGCCGTCGCACGCACCAACGCTCCCCCCGGTCGGGGAAGGCAGGTACCTTCTGAGCCTTGGCGAGCTCCTTATCCAGAAAGGCCACACGGTGCCGGAGCCCGGTCAGTTCTGTGGGGAGAGAGACCAGGTCAAACACCACGGCAAGGGGGTGGGCCCCCCTGGGGGGGCGTCAGCTGCCACCCGGCACCAGGGCACGGACTGGCTGGCTTGGGGGGGGCGGGGAACGGGGCCTGTCCCCTCTGGGGGGCGCCGGCTCGGGGGGACGGGGAGATGCCGGGGCAGAGGCCCAGGGCCCCCCAAGGTGAGTCAGCCGCAGCGTCACCCCCCCGTTACCGGCGCCGGTTTTCCGCAGCTCGTCCGACAGCTGGTAGTTGTGGGTGCGAAGCTCCAGCAGCTGCGCCTGGGAACAAACACACGGCACAGGGGGGTCAGGGCGGGGGGGCCCGGACACCTGGGTCCCCCCCCGGCTCGGGGAGGGGGGTCAGAGCGGGGGGGGGCCCGGACACCTGGGTCCCCCCCCGGCTCGGGGAGGGGGGTCAGAGCGGGGGGGGGGGCCCGGACGCCTGGGTTCCCCCCCGGCTCGGGGAGGGGGGGTCAGAGCGGGGGGGGGGCCCGGACACCTGGGTCCCCCCCGCACCTGCAGCCGCTGGAACTCCTCCGCCGACAGAGCCTGCGCCATGTTCCGGCCCCCGCCCGTCGGAGGACAAAAACCCGCCCCCGGCGCTGCCTGTAACGGTGCGGGTGACTTTAAGGGCGGAACATAGAGTTGCCGGGAGAGGCCGGCGGGAACGTCGCCCGGAAGCAGGAAGTGGAGACCATAGACAGGAGCCGGGCGCCGTAGTCGCGCTCAGAGGCCGCAGGATCATAGAGTCGCGCCCTTCGCCCCCTACGAACCGGAAGTGAGCACCATAGAGACGCAGAGGCTCAAGCCGGAAGGAGAGAACATAGAGACCTGAGTTACAGAGCGTCGCCTGCCGAAAGGCTGCGAGGACCATAGAGATGGTCGGCACGCGCCAAGGCGGAAGTAGCGACCATAGAGCCGCGAGGGACAGAGCGTCGCTCGCTGAAAAACCGGAAGTGGCCATGATAGAGATTAAGGCGCCACCCGTGGGCAGAGCGTCCCCTTGTGAGCCCGGAACCGCAGTGACCATAGAGATGCAGGCAGGGAACGTTACCCTCTTTGGTCCTCCAGCTCCCCCTCCCCCACCCCAATTCGTGCCAACCATTAATTAGGATTAATTAACTAATAATTAGTGACTGCTGGGCTGCCCCTTTAAACCCACCCAATTACTAGGTCCCTTCATTAGCGCTGATTAGCCAGCCCCAATTAGCTAATTACCCTGATTAAGAAGCTCCCCGGGGTCATTAACGAAGGGGCCCTGGGGGGAGCCAGGGCCAGTCTCCCAATTAACCCCAGGCTAATTAGTGAGGCTGCGGCACTGATGAGCAGCCAGGCCCGGGGGCTGCCCAATTAACCCTGGCGCTAATGAACGAGGCTGCAGCGCTAACGAGCCCGTCACCAATGCCGCGGGGTGACGACGTGCGGATTTGGGGGAGTGTGTGCCTCAGTTTCCCCTCTGCACTGTGCCTGGGGCCCGGAGGAAAAGCGGGACCCCTGGGGGGGGCTGCCCCACTGACGGGGACCGCGTTGAAAGCCGGGGCACTCGGGCCTGGCCGTGTCCTCAAAGGCCTTGGAGGGGAGGAGTTAGGCACTGGGCTGCCCGGCCGAGGGGCTTCGGGCACAACCCCGCACGAGCCAGCGGGCGCAACCCTCGCCACGTCCCCGGGAGCCACCCGCCCGTCTCCTGCCTCCTGGTGCCTCACCCCGGCCTGCGGGCGCTGGCGACCCGCCGACTTCCATGCCAAGTAAACCGGGCGGCGTTAGGTGCGGCTGTTCCCCAGTTGCTCTGCCCCAGAGGCGGCTGCATCTCAGTGCCAGGCGAGCCATTCTTGTGCAGCATTATACACGGCCGTTCCCCGGTTGCTCCACCCCAGAGGCGGCTGCATCTCAGTGCAAGGCGAGCGATTCTTGTGCAGCGTTATACATGGCCGTTCCCCGGTTGCTCCACCCAAGAGGTGGCTGCATCTCAGTGCCAGGCGAGCCATTCTCGCGCAGCGTTATACACAGCTGTTCCCGGGCTACTCCACCCCACAGCTGGCTGCATCTCAGTGCCAGGCAAGCCATTCTCACCCAGTGTTATACACGGCTGTTCCCGGGCTACTCCACCCCACAGCTGGCTGCATCTCAGTGCCAGGCGAGCCATTCTCGCGCAGCGTTATACACGGCTGTTCCCGGGCTACTCCACCCCAGAGCTGGCTGCATCTCAGTGCCAGGCGAGCCATTCTCGTGCAGCATTATACACGGCCGTTCCCGGGCTACTCCACCCCACAGCTGGCTGCATCTCAGTGCCAGGCGAGCCATTCTCACGCAGTGTTATACACGGCTGTTCCCGGGCTACTCCACCCCACAACTGGCTGCATCTCAGTGCCAGGAGAGCCATTCTCGCGCAGCGTTATACACGGCTGTTCCTGGGCTACCCCATGTGACGAACTGGGACTGTTCTTACTGTGGGCTTTGAATGCTGACAGGGGAGTGTGGCTGGGATAGTCTGCATTGGGGGATGGGAGACTGACCTACGGAGAATACCTGAGCATGTAACATGAGAACCCAGGAGGGGGCTGGGGCCAGGTGACACCTTTGCCCGGGAAACTGGACAAAGGCTGTGGGAGGGGTCGCTGAAGGCAGAGTGTGGGAAGCTGGTTGGGGAGGTGGCTGGCAGGCAGGGAGGGCTCTGACCTCTGGAGGGGGCTGGGGTGCCCGAGGACCCCAAGATGGACCTAACTGAGGGGTATCCTGTTGTCTGTGCCTGCAAGACCTGTCTCGGACTGTATTCCCGTCGTCTAAATAAACCTTCTGCTTTACTGGCTGGCTGAGAGTCGCGGGGAATCGCAGGAAGCCGGGGGTGCAGGGCCTTGTGCCCCCACACACTCTGTGACACCCCACCCCAGAGCTGGCTACATCTCAGCACTGGGCAAACCATCCCTGTGTGAGCCCTGCAGGGCGGGTGCGTTTGGATGGACTCCTGGCCCCAGGGGTCACCCCCAGACGTGCCCCCTCCATTCCTGGCCTGATGTGGGGTGGGGCCTGGGGGCTGGATCAGGGAGGAATTGTGGGTATTTATAGAGGGTTATCTGGGGCCAGGGAGAGCCCCCCTCTAATCCTCCCCCCCCAGTGCTGGGACAAGATAAGAACCCGTCTGACCCAACTGTCCATCGGTCGGCGAGGGCAGCCCCCCCCCGCCCCCGACGACACGGTGGCTGGGCCCAGGGGTCTGTTCTGGGGGCGGCTACTGGGCTGGCGGCATCCATGAGCTCTAGATCCCCCCTCCCCATTCTCTCCCCGGCTTGGGGGGGGGGGGGGGGGCTGGTGGTTAGAGCGGGGGGGCTGGGAGCCAGGACTCCTGGGTTCTCTCCCCGGCTCTGGGAGGGGAGTGGGGGCTGGTGGGTTAGAGCAGGGGGGGCTGGGAGTCGGACTCCTGGGTTCTCTCCCTGGGAGTGGGGGCTCCCATTGGGGTGGATGCAGCCACAGTCCTGTTCCTCTAGGCGATTCCCCCACCCAAATATCCTGTGCTGGGGGGTCCATGCGACGCCCCCCCCACCAGGAGACCCCAGACCTCACTTCTTCCAAAGAGACTTTATTGGAGTGTCCTAGCTCCGCCCCCCGACCCAGGGGTGGGGGCGTGGCTTCAGCAAAAGGGGGGGGGGCTGCTGGCACAGCCACCCCTAGGGCAGGAGCCCGCCTCGGCAATGGGGGGGCTGCGTTCGGGGGGGAAGCCCCCTCCTCTGCTGTGTCTTCTCCTGCCCCCCATTGCCCCCGGCTGCAGCCCCCGGGGGGGGTCTCCCACCGCTCCCTGCCCTTGGGGGCGGGTCCAGCCGTAACTCTGAGTCCTGGGGGGGCTGGGGGTCTCCTCGGGGGGGTCCTCGCGCGCCCGCCCCGGTCAATACGAGGCCACACAGACCATCTCGTCGGCCAGCTCGTCCTCAGCCCGTGAGCGGAAGGGCTCCTCGTCGCTGCCCAGGGGGCCCCCCTCGCCGTCGCTGCCCGGGGGGCCCCCGCACCCCCCGGCCCCCCGCCCGCGGCTCAGCAGGTCGGAGGCGGCGCTGTCCATCTCGGCGATGGTCATGTGACAGGCGTCGGCGATCTCCCGCTTGGCGAAGGCCACGAACTTGGGGTCCCGGGCGTAGAGCCCCAGGCCCTCGGAGATCAGCACCTGAGGGGATGGGGAGTCAGAGAGACGAGGCGCCCGCCCGGCCCCCAGCCAGCACCCGATCCCTGCCCCCCAGAGCCCCATTCCCTACACCCCACAGCCAGCCGGCGCCCCCCGGAGGGGACGGGCCCCTGCCCCATTCCCCACCCCCCCACCAGCCGGCGCCCCCCGACTCACGGCTTCCACCAGGCTGTCAGCGCTGCCCCGCTGGTCGTGGTAGCCGGGGCTGGGCACGTGGAGATGGGCGTAGGGG
Organism: Actinemys pallida; assembly: GCA_023634205.1. Lineage (NCBI taxonomy): Eukaryota > Metazoa > Chordata > Testudines > Emydidae > Actinemys > Actinemys pallida. Next base: position 2,094,450 of record JALMGD010000033.1, read on the forward strand.
GGCCAGGGCAAGTCCGGCTCGTGGGCCCCCCAGCGGGCGCGGGAGGGGGGCGGGAGGCTGCGGCTGCTGCTCTTCTCCCCCCAGCCCCTGACCGTCAGCCCCCCCTCCTCCACCAGCAGCAGTGGGGCGTAGAGCAGCCGGCCCCGCCTGGGGGGCGCCGCCCACGCCTGCGAGGAGTCGCCCGGGGGGCTGGTGCTGTGCCACGAGGCGGCGCTGCCGTAGCCCTGGGGGGGGGAGAACGGGGTGAGGGGGGTTGTGGGGGGAGCAGATACGCACACGCCCCCCCATCGCACGCACACGCCCCCCCATCACACGCACACGCCCCCCCATCGCACCATCGCACACACACGCCCCCGTCGCACTGCCGCACAGACACAGCCCCCGCCGCACCATCGCACACACACAGCCCCCCCAATCGCACGCACACAGCCCCGTCGCCCCATCACATGCACACAGCCCCCCATCGCACAGACACAGCCCCCCGCCGCACCATCGCACGCACACGCCCCCTGTCGCACTGTCGCAGAGACACAGCCCTCCACTGCACCATCACACGCACACAGCCCCCCCAATCGCACGCACACAGCCCCCTGTCGCACCATCACACGCACACAGCCCCCCATCACACTCACATGCCCCGTTGCACCATCGCATGCACACGCACCCCCATCGCACGCACATGACCCCCATCGCACCATCGCACACACACGCCCCCCGTCGCACCGTCGCATGGACACAGCCCCCCATCGCACCATCACATGACCCGTCGAACCATTGCATGCACACGCCCCCATCGCACCATCACACACACATGCCCCCGTCGCACCATTGCATGCACACAGCCCCCCATCACACGCACACAGACCCCCCATTGCACCCAGACCCCCCATTGCACCATCACATGCCCCGTCACACCATTGCACGCACACACACCCATCGAACGCACACAGCCCCCTGTTGCACCATTGCACGCTCACAGCCTCCCATCGTACCATCGCACACACATGCCCCCCGCCGCACCATCGCACGCACACAGCCCCTCATCGCACGCACATGCCCCCCGTTGCACCATCATGGCCACTCAGCCCCCCGTTGCACCATCACATGCCCCGTTGCACCATCGCACGCACATGCACGCCCGCACACGCCCCCCGTCGCACTGTCGCACAGACACAGCCCCCCGCCGCACCATCGCACGCACACAGGCCCCCAATTGCACGCACACAGCCCCCTGTCGCACCATCACATGCACACAGCCTCCCATCGCACGCACACGTCCCCTGTTGCACCGTCACATGAACACGCCCCCGTTGCACCATCATGGGCACTCAGCCCCCCATCGCACCATCAAATGCCCCGTCGCACCATCGCACGCACACACCCACCGTCGCACTGTCGCACGGACACAGCCCCCTGTCACACCATCGCACGCACATGCCCCCAGCTGCACCATCGCATGCATAGGCCCCCCCGTTGCACCATCATGGGCACTCAGCCCCCCATCACACCATCACATGCCCCATTGCACCATCGCACGCACACGCCCCCCCCATCGCAAGCACAGGCTCCCCGTCGCACCATCGCACGCACACACCCAACATCGCATCGTCGCACGGACACAGCCCCCTGTCACACCATCGCACGCACATGCCCCCGCCGCACCATTGCACGCACACAGCCCTGCAGCTCAGCCCCACGTGCAGAGCGTCTGCCCTCTGGATGTTATGGACACAGGCTGGGAGACGACCCGTGGCACCAAAGGGGGCACCCACCCCCCAGCGGGTGCTAGGTGCCTGTCCCCAGCAGGGCCGGCTCTAGGTTTTTTGCCCCCCCAAGCGCCGAGAGCACAACTGCCCGGAGTGCCGCCCCCTGGAATTGTGCCGCCCCGAGCACGGGCTTGCTGTGCTGGTGCCTAGAGCCGGGCCTGGCCCCAGCACTGACCAGCTGGGGCACCGTGACCAAGAGCGAGAGAGCTCTGCACCGGCTCTGCCACCTCGCACGCCTGCCGGCCACAGATCGTCCCGTCAGAGACCCCGGGAGGGCGCCTCGTGCGAACGGCCGTGCGAGAGGCGGCCCCAGGTGCAGGTCGTGCACAGCCCCGCCCCCCCGGGTACCTGGGGGAGGTGGTGCCGGGCCGGGGCGTTCTGGTGGTAGGTGCCCGGGATGGGCATGTCCTCACAGCTGCCCTGCCGCTGCAAACACTGCATGAGGAAGGGCGGCTTCCGGCCTGGGGGGAGCAACGGGGGGGGGCGTTACTCCCCAGCGCTCACACGCCCCCAGCCCAAGCCCCGCCCCTTCCCCATCAAGCCCCACCCCCTGCCCCTCCCCCTCTGCCTTGTCCCCCAGCCCCACCCATCCCACCTTGCCCCAGCCTCAAATCTCCCCTCCCCTGCCCACTTTAGCTCCGCCCCTTGCCCTGCATCAATGTTCCTTCCAGCCCCTCCCCTAGCCCCGCCCACAACCATAGCCCCGCCCTTTACCCTGCCTCAATGTACCTTCCAGTCCCTCCCCTAGCCCCGCCCACAACCCTAGCACCGCCCCTTACAATCCGCCACATGCACCTTCCAGCCCCTCCGCAAGCTCCACCCACCACCCTATCTTTGTCCCTTGCCCCGCCCCCAGCACCACTTCCAGCTGTTTGCCCCTCCCCAACCACCCCCCTAGCCCCACCTCTGTGACCCCTCACCTCCCCCTTGCCCTCCTCTTTGCTAGCCCTGCCCCCCCCAATCCCCTACCTGCGGGCGTGGGGGGCAGGAGGCGTCGGCGCTTGGCCAGGCGGCCCCCAGGCCCCCCGTCCGGGTGGGTGTTGGAGAGGCGGCGGTGGGGCAGTGGCAGGGACCCCCCATAGCCATTGTTCCAGCGGTGCCGGTAGAGCTGGGCGTCCCCCAGACACGGCTGCCTGTGCCGGAGAAGAAATGAAAGAAATAAAGGAAGGAAGGGGGCAGAGGAAGAGAGGAAGGGGGAACCCCGGCATCTGGGGCCGAACCCCAGGGGGTCAAAAATGAAGGAAGGGAAGACAAAAGTGTCAGACGGACAGAAGGACGCAGCAGGAGAGAGAGAGACAGAAAACACCTCAGTGAGCCCCGCCCCCCACCCAGCTCCCCCGTGGGGCAATGTGGGGGGTGCTCCCCAGTCACTAGGAGGTGGGCTAAACCCAAGCCCCACTCCAGCTCCAACCCGCAAGAGTCAGGGCGGGAACCCATCAGTCCTCCCCATGAGGCGTTATGTGCGGCTGTTCCCCAGCCGCCCCGCCCCAGAGGTGGCTGCATCTCAGCGCCCCACCTGTCCCGAGAAGCCAGGCTCTCTGAGTCCTCCTCCCGGCTATTGTAGCCTTGCTGCCCCGCAGTCCCCTCGCTGTACTCCTCGGCTGGGGTGCGCTCTTCGTGCACCGTCGGGGGGATACAGCTCCCGTCGGAACTCCGCCTGGACAGACACACGGACATCGGGAACCCAGGAGTCCTGGCTCCCAGCCCCCCCTGCTCTAACCACTAGCCCCCACTCCCCTCCCAGAGCCGGGGAGAGAACCCAGGAGTCCTGGCTCCCAGCCCCCCCCGCTCTAAACACCAGCCCCCCTCCCCTCCCAGAGCCGGGGAGAGAACCCAGGAGTCCTGGCTCCCAGCCCCCCCGGCTCTAAACACCAGCCCCCCTCCCCTCCCAGAACCGGGGAGAGAACCCAGGAGTCCTGGCTCCCAGCCCCCCCGGCTCTAAACACCAGCCCCCCTCCCCTCTCAGAGCCGGGGAGAGAACCCAGGTGTCCTGGCTCCCAGCCCCCCCTGCTCTAAACACCAGCCCCCCTCCCCTCCCAGAGCCGGGGAGAGAACCCAGGAGTCCTGGCTCCCAGCCCCCCCCGCTCTAAACACCAGCCCCCCTCCCCTCCCAGAGCTGGGGGGAGAACCCAGGAGTCCTGGCTCCCAGCCCCCCCCGCTCTAACCACCAGCCCCACTCCCCTCTCAGAGCCGGGGAGAGAACCCAGGAGTCCTGGCTCCCAGCCCCCCCTGCTCTAACCACCAGCCCCCGCTCCCCTCCCAGAGCCGGGGAGAACCCCGGTGTCCGGTACCTGCTCATGCGGCACCTGCTGGGGATGTGGGGTAGCTCTGGCAGCTCCTCCTGCCCCCCCTCGTTCTCCTCGTAGCTGGGGGGGCCGTTGGGGGTCCTGGCCAGACTGGCGGAAGAGGGGCGCCGGGGGTCCAGCAGCCTGTTGGCCAGGGGCTCCCCACCCCCCTCGGGCGGGGCGGAGATGGGCGCCGTGGGGTGGTGGTCGGGGGCGCTGCCGAGCAGCCCCTCTGGGGTCTGTGGGAACACGGGGGGAGGGGTTAATTGGGGGTGGGGGCTTCGCTGCAGGAAAGGGGCGCTTGGGGGACACCCGGGGGGGCTAGGCAGACGGGGGTGGTACCAGGAGCCGTGGCAGGAGGGGAAAGCGGGTGCTGGGGGGCAGATGGGGGTGGTACCGGGAGCCGTGGCGGGAGGGGAAAGCGGGTGCTGGGGGGCAGATGGGGGTGGTACCGGGAGCCGTGGCGGGAGGGGAAAGCGGGTGCTGGGGGGGGACGGGAGTGCTGGGGAGGGGGGCAGACGGGGGTGGTACCGGGAGCCGTGGTGGGAGGGGAAAGTGGGTGCTGGGGGGGGGACGGGAGTGCTGGGGAGGGGGGCAGACGGGGGTGGTACCGGGAGCCGTGGCGGGAGGGGAAAGTGGGTGCTGGGGGGCAGATGGGGGTGGTACCGGGAGCCGTGGCAGGAGGGGAAAGTGGGTGCTGGGGGGCAGATGGGGGTGGTACCGGGAGCCGTGGCGGGAGGGGAAAGCGGGTGCTGGGGGGGGACGGGAGTGCTGGGGAGGGGGGCAGACGGGGGTGGTACCGGGAGCCGTGGCGGGAGGGGAAAGTGGGTGCTGGGGGGCAGACGGGGGTGGTACCAGGAGCCGTGGCAGGAGGGGAAAGCGGGTGCTGGGGGGCAGACGGGGGTGGTACCGGGAGCCGTGGCAGGAGGGGAAAGCGGGTGCTGGGGGGCAGATGGGGGTGGTACCGGGAGCCGTGGCGGGAGGGGAAAGCGGGTGCTGGGGGGCAGATGGGGGTGGTACCGGGAGCCGTGGCGGGAGGGGAAAGCGGGTGCTGGGGGGCAGATGGGGGTGGTACCGGGAGCCGTGGCGGGAGGGGAAAGCGGGTGCTGGGGGGCAGATGGGGGTGGTACCGGGAGCCGTGGCGGGAGGGGAAAGCGGGTGCTGGGGGGGGACGGGAGTGCTGGGGAGGGGGGCAGACGGGGGTGGTACCGGGAGCCGTGGTGGGAGGGGAAAGTGGGTGCTGGGGGGGGGACGGGAGTGCTGGGGAGGGGGGCAGACGGGGGTGGTACCGGGAGCCGTGGCGGGAGGGGAAAGTGGGTGCTGGGGGGCAGATGGGGGTGGTACCGGGAGCCGTGGCAGGAGGGGAAAGTGGGTGCTGGGGGGCAGATGGGGGTGGTACCGGGAGCCGTGGCGGGAGGGGAAAGCGGGTGCTGGGGGGGGACGGGAGTGCTGGGGAGGGGGGCAGACGGGGGTGGTACCGGGAGCCGTGGCGGGAGGGGAAAGTGGGTGCTGGGGGGCAGACGGGGGTGGTACCAGGAGCCGTGGCAGGAGGGGAAAGCGGGTGCTGGGGGGCAGACGGGGGTGGTACCGGGAGCCGTGGCCGGAGGGGAAAGCGGGTGCTGGGGGGCAGATGGGGGTGGTACCGGGAGCCGTGGCGGGAGGGGAAAGCGGGTGCTGGGGGGCAGATGGGGGTGGTACCGGGAGCCGTGGCGGGAGGGGAAAGCGGGTGCTGGGGGGCAGATGGGGGTGGTACCGGGAGCCGTGGCGGGAGGGGAAAGCGGGTGCTGGGGGGCAGATGGAGGTGGTACCGGGAGCCGTGGCGGGAGGGGAAAGCGGGTGCTGGGGGGGGACGGGAGTGCTGGGGAGGGGGGCAGACGGGGGTGGTACCGGGAGCCGTGGCAGGAGGGGAAAGTGGGTGCTGGGGGGCAGATGGGGGTGATACCGGGAGCCGTGCCGGGAGGGGAAAGTGGGTGCTGGGGGGCAGACGGGGGTGGTACCAGGAGCCGTGGCGGGAGGGGAAAGCGGGTGCTGGGGGGCAGATGGGGGTGGTACCGGGAGCCGTGGCGGGAGGGGAAAGCGGGTGCTGGGGGGGGACGGGAGTGCTGGGGAGGGGGGCAGACGGGGGTGGTACCGGGAGCCGTGGCGGGAGGGGAAAGTGGGTGCTGGGGGGCAGATGGGGGTGGTACCGGGAGCCGTGGCGGGAGGGGAAAGTGGGTGCTGAGGGGCAGACGGGGGTGGTACCAGGAGCCGTGGCGGGAGGGGAAAGTGGGTGCTGGGGGGGGACGGGAGTGCTGGGGAGGGGGGCAGACGGGGGTGGTACCGGGAGCCGTGGCAGGAGGGGAAAGTGGGTGCTGGGGGGCAGATGGGGGTGGTACCGGGAGCCGTGGCGGGAGGGGAAAGCGGGTGCTGGGGGGCAGATGGGGGTGGTACCGGGAGCCGTGGCGGGAGGGGAAAGCGGGTGCTGGGGGGCAGATGGGGGTGGTACCGGGAGCCGTGGCGGGAGGGGAAAGCGGGTGCTGGGGGGGGACGGGAGTGCTGGGGAGGGGGGCAGATGGGGGTGGTACCGGGAGCCGTGGCGGGAGGGGAAAGTGGGTGCTGAGGGGCAGACGGGGGTGGTACCAGGAGCCGTGGCGGGAGGGGAAAGTGGGTGCTGGGGGGGGACGGGAGTGCTGGGGAGGGGGGCAGACGGGGGTGGTACCGGGAGCCGTGGCAGGAGGGGAAAGTGGGTGCTGGGGGGCAGATGGGGGTGGTACCGGGAGCCGTGGCGGGAGGGGAAAGTGGGTGCTGAGGGGCAGACGGGGGTGGTACCAGGAGCCGTGGCGGGAGGGGAAAGTGGGTGCTGGGGGGGGACGGGAGTGCTGGGGAGGGGGGCAGACGGGGGTGGTACCGGGAGCCGTGGCAGGAGGGGAAAGTGGGTGCTGGGGGGCAGATGGGGGTGGTACCGGGAGCCGTGGCGGGAGGGGAAAGCGGGTGCTGGGGGGCAGATGGGGGTGGTACCGGGAGCCGTGGCGGGAGGGGAAAGCGGGTGCTGGGGGGCAGATGGGGGTGGTACCGGGAGCCGTGGCGGGAGGGAAAGCGGGTGCTGGGGGGCAGGTGGGGGTGGTACCGGGAGCCGTGGCGGGAGGGGAAAGCGGGTGCTGGGGGGGGACGGGAGTGCTGGGGAGGGGGGCAGATGGGGGTGGTACCGGGAGCCGTGGCGGGAGGGGAAAGCGGGTGCTGGGGGGCAGATGGGGGTGGTACCGGGAGCCGTGGCGGGAGGGAAAGCGGGTGCTGGGGGGCAGATGGGGGTGGTACCGGGAGCCGTGGCAGGAGGGGAAAGCGGGTGCTGGGGGGGGACGGAAGTGCTGGGGAGGGGGGCAGACGGGGGTGGTACCGGGAGCCGTGGCGGGAGGGGAAAGCGGGTGCTGGGGGGCAGACGGGGGTGGTACCGGGAGCCGTGGCGGGAGGAGAAAGCGGGTGCTGGGGGGGGACGGGAGTGCTGGGGAGGGGGGCAGATGGGGGTGGTACCGGGAGCCGTGGCGGGAGGAGAAAGCGGGTGCTGGGGGGGAACGGGGAGGGTCTCACCTGGCACGTCAGCTGCTCCTCCTCACACAGGGTCTCCCCGGCCGCCTCCTCCCCGTCCTCCAGGTCGCAGGACAGCGCCCGGCGCATCTCGGGGCCCAAGTCCTGCAGGGTCTGCAGCCCGGCCTGGGGGGAGACCTGAACCGTGGGGCGGCCACCGGTGTCCCCCCCCGCCCCCAGCCAGCCCAGTGTCCCCCCCGCCTGCCCACCGCCCCCAGCCGTCCTCATGTCCCTCCCCCGCGGCCCCCAGCCAGCCCCGTGTCCTCCCCCCGCCACCCTCAGCTGGCCCCGGGTCCCCCCCCCCGCCGCCCCCAGCCAGCCCAGTGTCCCCCCCGCCTGCCCGCTGCCCCCAGCCAGCTCCGTGTCCCCCCCCGGCGCCCCCCCTGGCGCCCCCGTGTCCCGCACCACCACCCCCGGTGCCCCCAGCCGGTCCCGTGTCCCCCCCCCCACCACCCCCAGCCGGCCCCGTGTCCCACTCACCCAGCACCACCCCCAGCCGGCCCCGTGTCCCCCCCCGCCATCCCCAGCCGCCCCCGTGTCCCCCCTGTCGCCCCCAGCCGCCCCCATGTCCCCCCACCACCACCTCCAGCCGGCCCCGTGTCCCCCCTGTCGCCCCCAGCCGGCCCTGTTTCCCCAGGACGGGGGTCTCACCTGCAGGGCGGTGGAGTTGCTGGGGGAGGCGTCCGGCCCCAGAAGCCCCTTTTCCTTCCGCTTCCGGAACTTCCGGAAATAATCCTGGATCAGGAACGTGGCGTAAAACTTCCCCACCGTGACCTCCTCCTCTGCAGGGCGAGAGAGGGGGGTCAGGACGCCTGGGTTCTCCCCGGCTCTGGGAGGGGAGTGGGGGCTGGTGGTTAGAGCAGAGGGGGCTGGGAGCCAGGACTCCTGGGTTCTCTCCCCGGCTCTGGGAGGGGAGTGGGGGCTGGTGGTTAGAATGGGGGGCGGGGAGCCAGGACTCCTGGGTTCTCTCCCCGGCTCTGGGAGGGGAGTGGGGGCTGGTGGTTAGAACGGGGGGCGGGGAGCCAGGACTCCTGGGTTCTCTCCCCAGCTGTATGTGGTGTGGTCGTGGTGGGTGTTTCTCACCTTCTGGCGGAGGTATCACCTCGTCCAGGAGTTTGGGTTTCGTTCTCTTCCAGATCTTCTTGATGACGGCCCGGAGCTCTTTGTTGGCTTGGTCCAAGTTCCCTGGGGGGGTGACATGGGAGGCCCGGCACCGTGAGCTACAGGTCAGAGGCCCCATGGCCCCCCGTGGGGCTGGGCTCCCAGGCGGGACTCCCATGATGCACTTTGGCCGGTGGCGGGACGGTCTCCCCTAGCTAAGAGGGGAGAGCGTGAGGCATCATGGGAGTTGTAGCTGGGTCAGGAGAATGGGGTGGAGGGTTTGGAATGAGGCAAAAAAGAACTACAATTCCCACAATGGCCCTGGACTACCACTCCCATAATGCCTTGCAGTGACTCTCCTAGAGGCTACACCATGGTGCCTCCTGGGAGATGAAGTCCAGCTGGGAGCCCAACTCATAGAGAACAGGGAGTGAGAGGCACCAAACTTCCACTCCCATGATGCCTTGCAGTGACTCTCCACTAGGGGTTCTCAGGACACATATTTGGTGGCCGACTCTTGCCGGTGGCTGCCCTGACATACTAACACGTCCACCGCACTGCATGTTCTTTGTGTAGGGTTTTTTTTGCAGACTCAATGATAACAATAACGTCCAGTCGTCTCTGTCCGTTACTGGCCCCACACGCGATAGAAACGCAAATAAGGCGCTTAAGACTTGCTGGCTAGTAAATCTGTATGTTTGTTACTTTCACTTTTCCCAGCAGACAAGCTGGGGGACAAATGAAGCCCGAGGTGGGGAGGGCGCAGGGCGATGGGGGGCTGGCGGAAGCAGGGGGGGTTAGGGTGATGGGGGTGGCTGAGCCCGGGGCTGGAGCCCGAAGCCCGAGCCCCATTGCCCCCAGGAAGGTGGGGAACCAATGGGAGGAGCCGCTGCTTTGCCCCCCGCATCACCACCCAGGAGGCTGTGGCCGCAAGAAAAGCCCCTGGTGGCCGCATGGGGCCACAGTGGCCGCATTTGAGAAAGGTAGACTGTGGTGCATCATGGGAGATGTAGTCCATCCGGGAACCCTGACTCAGAGAGACCCAGCAATGTGAGGCACCAGAACGACTCCCATGAAGCCCCTGAACTACAACTCCCATGATGCCCTGCAGGAACTCACCAAGAAAGGCGGCTGTGGTGCATCATGGGAGATGTAGTCCATCCACCCCCTCCCAGCCCACGGAGGAGAATGGGAGAAGGTAGGCAGCTGAACTACAACTCCCATGATGCTCCCCGGCAGCATTTCGTGGCTCAATGGTTCTCCGAAAAGATGATTTTTCCCAGGGGGCTGGGGGGGGGGGGAATCCCAGTCCCCCCCAGCTCCAGTTAACTCTTTGCCCCCCAGCATGTCCAGCCTCCATCGACTCCGGTTGTGTACGGACCCAGAGACACCAGGGTCTATGGATCACGCCACAGCGCTCGCTCGAGCCCCCCCTCCCCGAGCCAGGCCGGGCCCAGAGACACCAGACCCCCACAGCCCCAACAGTACCCCTGCCCCACACCCCTGGGGTTCACCTTCGGTCTTGATCTTTAGCGAGGTGCGGACCAGGGCAAAGAGGGTGGCGTTAAAGGTGACGGTGCCATCTGCGTTGAGGGGCATGTTCATGGCCACCAGCCTCTGCGGAGAGAGGAAGGATAGAACCCAGGCGTCCGAGCTCCCAGCCAGCCCCCACCACTCTAACAACTAGCCCCCACTCCCCTCCCAGAGCCGAGAGAGAACCCAGGCGTCCTGACCTTACAGGCCACGCGGTGGGGGCAGAGCTTCCCGAAGCCGAGGGGTGGCTGGATCCGGCGTAGCAGAGTCACCACGTCCAAGTGTTTAATGCGGCCCCTGGGGAGAGAAATGGGGTGGGGGGAAGATGGGGGGTGCTGTGTGCCACGTGGGGGCCTGCTGCCCCTGGTGGTGGATGGGGGAGTGGCAAGGGGGGGATAGAGCTGGGGCTGTGAGTAGGGAGGGGGGCTGTGGGGGGCCTGGGGGAATTGGGGGGTCCATGGGGAGTTGGGGGTGTGGGGGTCCCAGGGGAATTGAGGGTGTGGGGGGCCTGGGGGAATTGGAGGGTCCCAGGGGAATTGGGGGTGTGGGGGGCCTGGGGGTTGTGGGGGTCCCAGGGGAATTGGGGGTGTGGGGGAACTGGGGGTTGTGGGGGTCCCAGGGGAATTGGGGGTGTGGGGGGCCTGGGGGAATTGGGGGGTCCCAGGGGAATTGGGGGTGTGGGGGGAACTGGGGGTTGTGGGGGTCCCAGGGGAATTGGGGGTGTGGGGGGCCTGGGGGAATTGGGTGGTCCCAGGGGAATTGGGGTTGTGGGGGGAACTGGGGGTTGTGGGGGTCTCAGGGGAATTGGGGGTTGGGGGCAGGGCCGGGTCTAACTTTTTTGCCGCCCCAGTCAAAAAAGAAGAGCGCCGCCCCGCCGTAACACCCTCCCCCCCCCCAGTGCCGCGCCGCCGACCCCCTCCCCTGAGCGCTGCGCCGGGCCACCAAACCCCCCCGCCCCGCCCCCCAGCGCTGCCCAAATCCCAGGAGCGCCGGGCCGCTCATACCCCCACCCCAGAGCCGGGCCGGGCCGCTGAAACCCCCGCCCCCCCCGAGCGCTGGGCCGGGCCGGGCCGCCCAAACCCCCGCCCCCCCCCCCAGCGCCTCGCCGCGCCAAGCCGCCCAAACCCCCGAGCGCCGGGCCGTGCCGGGCTGCCCGAAACCTCCGACCCCCGAGCGCCGCCGAAGCCCCCGCCCACACCCAGTGCCGCGCTGCCGAAACAAACAAACAAACAAACAAACAAAACCCTCGAGCGCCCCCCGCCACCCCAACATCGGCCGCCCCTTCTGAGGTGCCGCCCCAAGCACGTGCTTGGTCGGCTGGTGCCTAGAGCCGGCCCTGGTTGGGGGGGTGTCACGGGGTCCCCGGGCGATGCTCCGGAGCTGCTCCCTACGAAGCCAGCCAGGACTCTGGTGAAATCTCCTCTCTGGGAGCAGACTGTCTCCAGGGCCAGAAGCTCCCACGGCTTCACCTTCCTGGGTCTGACCCCGGAGCATTTGGCCTCCCCTGCCCCCCGTGCGCTTCCCCGGGGTGGGGTCCTGGGGGGGTCCTGCTCCCCAACTCCGCAGCCAGACGCAACTCTCCGCCCGCCGGGAAGACAGAAGGTTTATTCGCCAATAGGAACACGGCGTCGGGCAGAGCTCGTTAGCGCAGAAGTCAGGGACTTTCAGCCAAGCCCATCTTGGGAATCCTGCACCAGACACCCTGGACTCCCCCATCCAGCCCCCCATGCAGACGGCCAGCCTCCGACACCCCCCTTTGACCCTCCTCCCGGGCCAAAGGTGTCACCTGGCCGCACCCCCCTCCTGGGTCTCAGGTTAACAGGTGCAGATGGCTGGGCAGCCTCACCTGCCCCAGGGCCTCAGCAAAATCACACCCCCAATTCCCACCCCCGAAGTACTGGGGCAGCACACAGGGAAACTGAGGCACACACAGTATTAGTATAGGACAGTAAGACTCACATGCAACATAACAAGATGAATAAAGCCCCACTGCGTCACAGGGTGTCCCAGGGAAATTGGGGTGTGGGGGAATTGGGAGTTTGGGGGCCTGGGGTCGTTAGGGGGTTGGGGGTCTGTCACTTTATTGATTTGAATTGGGACCATATAGAACATGGTTGCAACCAAGGTCCTGTAGTGGCACCAAATCTTGTATAAAGGGGGTCAAATGGGGTGTCTAAGACAAGGTTATGGTTTGCTGGTTATGATTCTGCTTTCTATATGTGTGTATCAATTTTGTAGTTGAAGTTATGAATATTGGCTCTATACTGTCTGTATTTCAAACTTCTGCTATGCTGCTGGGTGACACCCCAGACAAGTTGGTGTCAGCGCTGCCTAGCCGGCTTGATGGCCCATTAAGGACCATCAGCTACAACTGACCCATGGAGTCAGGGGATTGGGGGGGTGTTGAAGCTGGGGATTTTTGTAGTGTTTTACATGACTAGCGTGTGCGCCTCAGTTTCCCTGTGTGCTGCGTGTGTAACAAGGTGGTGGGAGAGGGTTTGTTGGTGCAGGGGACCAGGTGTGACCTCGCCTAGCAGCCGGGACCCCCGGACAATGGCCTGGAGATGGGGAACCCCAACTACTGCTGACCTGGAGACTACGAGGCCACCCCAGCTCCGCTGTCAGCCAGTTCCAGCCAGAGGGAACAAAGGAGGGAGGAGAGAGGGGCCCGGCCAACTGTTTACCTGGGACAGAGGACAAAGGCCAGGGGAGGGGCTGCTGGGGCCGGGGGCGGGGGGGGGGGCTCAGGACTGGGGGGGGAGGAGGCAGGCAGAGCCCCCCTGGATGCAGGGGAGACTGGGGTGTGCTGGGCTGAGGGGGGCCAGGCCTGAGGCCGGAGAGTTTCCTGACACTGGATAAACCCTGCTGTGTGACGCTGGCTCCGGTCTAGAGATCGGGGGGGTCATTCCCTCTGGGAGCGGGGGGATGGGGGGGCATTACCTCCTCTGGGAGCGGGGGGAGGGGGGGTCCAGAGCGAGGGGACAGGGACATGCGGCTCCAGGAGGTGGAGGGGCTGGACCCCCGGGAGAGAGGGGACCCCCAAGAAGGGCTGTCACAGTGAAGGGGGCTCCTCCCAGGGACCAAACGGGGCACGACCGGTGAGTGTGTGACAGGGGTCCCAGGGAACTTGGGGGTGTGGGGGACCTGGGGGAATTGGGAGGTTGGGGGGGTCTGGAGATGTCATTGTGGGGTTGGGGTGTCCCAGGGGAATTTGGGGTTTGGGGGGCTTGGGGGGTTAGGAGGCCCAAGGGAATTGGGGGTTGGGAGACTGGGGGGGTTAGGGGGCCCAAGGGAACTGGGAGGTTGGGGGCCCGGGGGAATTGGGGGGTTGGGGGGGGGTCTGGAGATGTCATTGTGGGGTTGGGGTGTCCCAGGGGAATTTGGGGGTTGGGGGGCTTGGGGAATCGGGGGGCTGGGGGGGGGTTAGGGGGCCCAAGGGAATTGGGGGTTGGGAGACTGGGGGGGTTAGGGGGCCCAAGGGAATTGGGGGGTTGGGGGTCTGGGGGAACCATTGAGGGTTTGGGGGGTCCGGAGCGGGGCCCTTACTTGGCGGTGGGGTCGTACTCAGACCAGATGCGTTTGAACTCGTCCAGGTGGTGGGGGCCCAGGATGGACCAGTCCCGGGTCAGGTAGTCGAAATTGTCCATGATCACGGCCACAAAGAGGTTAATGATCTGGGGGGGGGGTCAGAGGTCAAGCAGCGAAAAGAGGGGGGCAGGGTCCCCATGGGGGGACATCTCGTGCCCATGCAGCATAGGGGGCACTGGGGGGTTATGGCAGATTGGGAGGTTGAGGGGGCAAATGACCCCCAGGAAAGGGGCGTAGCCCTGGGGGGGCTGGTGCCCATGGAACATGGGGGGCCCTGGGGCCTCTGGCAGGTGATGGGGGGGGTCCCATGGTGGAGGAGCCGGGTGCCCACAGGGGACCGGGGACTGGCGGATGGGGGGGTCCCACGGGGGGCAGGGCGGGGGGCGCCCATGGGGGACACAGGGGGCTCCGGCGGATGGGGGGTCCCCGGGGGGCAGGCGGGGGGCACCGGGGGGCTCACCAGGAAGGCACAGAGCATGAAGAAACTGATGAAGTAGACGATGGCGAAGTGGCTCCCGCAGGTGAATTCCTCGCCGGGCCCCACGTCCGACTCGGGGTCGCAGCGTTTCCCGGGCAGGCTGGCCAGCATGATCTCCTGCCAGGCCTCCCCCGTGGCGCACCTGGGGGGCCGGGGGGGTCAGCCGGGCCCCTTCCAGCCCCGTGGCGCCCCACGGTGCCCCCTGCCCCCTCCAGCACCCCCGCAGCCCCATGGCACCCGGCCCCACCCAGCCCCATGGCGCCCCCTGCCCCCTCCAGCCCCCGGCCCAGCCCCATGGCACTCCGAACACCCGGCCCAGCCCAGCCCCACAGCAGCCCCCGGCCCAGCCCAGCTCCACAACAGCCCCCAGTTCCCAGCCCCACCCAGCTCCACGGCGCCCCCCAGGCCTACCCCAGGGTGGAGAGTTGGGGGGACGGTGGAGCCCTGGGGTGGAGTTGAGACATTGGGGCCTCAGGGGGGAAGTTGAAGAGACGGCAGATTCCTGGGGGCTGGCTGGTGATATGGCTGGGAGGCAGACAGGGCTCTGACCTCCCAAGGGGGCTGGGGCGCCCTGGGACCCCACGATGGACCTAACTGAGGGGGGTCCTGTTGTCTGTACCTACAAGACCTGTCTTGGACTCTGTTCCTGTCATCTAAATAAACCTTCTGCTCTACTGGCTGGCTGGCAGTCACGGTGAATCGCAGGAAGCAGGGGGTGCAGGGCCTGGGGTCCCCCCACACTCCGCAACACGGGGGAGTTGGGGTGTCGGGGACCCGGGGGGGGAGTTGGGGTGTCCGGGGCTCTGGGGGGGGGGGAGTTGGGGAGATGGCAGAGCCCCAGGTGGGGATTTGGGGCATCGGGGGCCCAGAGGGGAGTGGGGGCATTGGTTGCCCCGGGGGGAGTTGGGGAGGTGGCAGAGCCCCAGGGGGGAGTTGGGGCATCGGGGGCCCCGGGGGGAGTTGGGGAGTGGGGGCCCCGGGGGGAGTTGGAGAGGTGGCAGAGCTCCTGGGGGGAGTGGGGGCGTCGGGGGGAGTTGGGGTGTCGGGGGCATCGGGGGGAGTTGGGGAGGTGGCAGAGCTCCTGGGGGGAGTTGGGGTGTCGGGGGCCCCGGGGGGAGTTGGGGCGTCGGGGGGAGTTGGGGCGTCGGGGGCCCTGGGGGCGTCAGGGGGAGTTGGGGAGGTGGCAGAGCCCCAGGGGGGAGTTGGGGCGTCGGGTACCTGAAGAGCAGCAGCACGGCCTGGGGGAACGTCTGGAAGTTGTTGTTGCGGTTGATCTGCGTCCCGTCCTGCAGCGCCACTTTGCCGAAGGTCTGAAACAGCCCGGGACGTCACCAGGGGCGGGGGCACCCCAAAAGGGGCCATTGCCCCCCCCCCGGCACCCCGACCCTTCCTGCTCCCCGCTGCCCCGCAGGTTAGCTCTCCTGAGCTCCTCGCCCCTGCGTGCCTGGCAGAGACCCGTGTACGACGCACGACTGGAGCCCTAAGCACAGGGTGCACGTGGAGGCACACGCGTGTGCATGTGTTGCACACTCGGGGCCTGCGCAAGCACCCATGGGTCTGATCGTGATAGATACTAGTGTGGCCCAGAACTGGGTGTGCGAGGCACACTCCACCTTGCACAGGCAGACACAGCACAATGTGCGTGTGCCAGAGATACCCTCGGGTGCATGTCGCACAATCAGAGCCATACACAAGTGTGTGACGCATGCTCACGAATGGGCTGCAGACTCAGAGGTGTGTGCAAGTCTGCAGTGTATGCTCCAGCGTTTCTCGCTCGGTCCTAGCCTTGCACAAATGTGCCGCACGTGCTTTGGTGCATGATCAGAGCCATGTACAAGGGTGCATGTTGCACACGCAGGGTAGTGTGTTGCCCAGCTGCAGGCTTGCACAAGTGCATGACTTGCACTCAGGCGTGTCTCAGAGGCACCCCCAGCAGTTCACACTTGGGGCGTGCAAGGCCCACATGGGCCAGTGCACTAGTGTGTGCGTTGCACAGGCACAGCCGTGCGAGGCTCCTCCCCCGCTCACCTGCATGCCGATGACGGCGTAGATGAAGAAGATCATGGCGATCAGCAGGGCAACGTAGGGCAGGGCCTGTGGAGAGACACGGGGGGGGGGTCAGAATATGGTGGGGTCACTGGCCCCCCATCCAGCCCCTGCTGAGTCCACCAGGGCTGCTCCCAGCATGCCCAGCTCCAGCCAACCCCGGCGCCCAGCATGCATTGCTCCATCTGGTCGGCCCCCAGCGGTGCCACGCAATGCATGCTGGGAAGGGTTGTCTCTGGGGGAATCCAGCAGGCAAGGAGCGTGAAGGCCCCTCCCACAGGTGTACCCCCATAACCCCCCGGCTGTACACCCCATACCCCTGGCTGTACCCCCATAACCCCCTGGGTGTATCCCCTGCTCCCCCCATGAGTGTACCCCCATAACCCTAACCCTAACCCCACCCCCCCTGGGTGTACCCCCACAACCTCCCGGGAGTACACCCCTCATCCCTGTGACGGAGTGGGAATAGTCTTAATGTTTCCTCTCAACACCATGTGCGTGCCTCAGTTTCCCCTCCGTGTTACTCAAGTCCCTAGGTGGAGGGATGAGCGTGTGTGATTGGTGCAGCGACCCCTAGAGGGCAGGTGTGACCTGAGTGGCTGCCTGGGCCCCAACAGTGGCCGACACCCCATCTCCTGGCAACGGAGGGCTGGGGGCCCAGCCGGAGGTGCTGGTGCAGCCCAGGCGACCTGCTGCCCGGGAAAGGAGGGGAACCGGCGGGTCTGGGGCCGGGCAGGCTCCGGTATGGGACTCGGGGGGGGGGTTCAGGCCCAGGGTCCCCCCCAGATGGACTTTGCTCGGTGTCCCACACGGGCTGTGGAGTGGGGGGCCAGGGCCCCTCCGGCTGCGGGAGGCGCGGTGAGAACGGGGGGCTGGACTCCAGGACACCCCCTCGGCCCTGCCCGGGGGTCCCCCCGCCCCCCGCGGGCGCCGTCCCACCTGGAAGGACTTGATGAAGGTCCAGAGCAGAGTGCGGATCCCTTCGCCTTTGCTGAGCAACTTCACCAGGCGCATGACGCGGAAGAGGCGGAAGAAGGTGATGGAGATGCGGGAGCTGTCCTCCGAGCTCTGTGGGGCGGGGTGGGTCATGGCGCCCCACGGTAGCCCCCTCGCTGACCCCCCGCTGACCCTCATGCCGACCCCCATGCCAGCCGCCTCGCCAACCCCCCCGCCAGCTGCCTCACTGACCCCCACGCCGGCTTCGACACCCCCCCGACTCCCACGCCAGCCCCTTGCTGACCCCCACGCCAGGCCCCACAGCTACCCCACAACTCCCTCCGACATCCCCTCTGCACCCCCCCATCTCGTCCACCTCCAGAGCCTCATCTTGCTCTGGCCCCCCAGTCCCGTGGGGGGGGGGGGGGATCTGGGGCGTTACCTCTCCGACATGGCCGCCATTCTAGTGGGGACATGGAGTTGTGATGATGACGAGGAGGAGGAGGAGGAGGATGAAGCCATGAGACGCGGCGTCCGCCCCGGGAGAGATGAGAGACAGACAGCGACGTGGGGGGAAGGATGGACAGACAGATGGGGTTTGGGGGGGACGGACAGAGGATGGGGGTGTGTGTGGGGGGACCGAGGGGCGGGTATTTCTCCATCATGTTCCACCCCTGTGGATTCCCAAACATTTTACGCCAGGACCCCTGGCCTGGCACTGCGACACGCAGCCCCCTGGTATGTGGCGCGGAGGCCGTTCACGTGGGGACTTCTCCGGGGCGGGGGGCGGTTCACACGGAGACCCCTCCGGGGCGGGGGCCGATCTCACGGGGACCCCTCCGGGGCGGGGGACGTTCACGCGGGGACCCCTCCGGGGCAGGGGGCGGGGGCCGATCACGCGGGGACCCCTCTGGGCCCAGGTGGGGGCTGATTCTCCAGTGCCGGGGTGTGGCCCGGATGCCGGGGTACCCGCCCTGGATTTGGGGGGAAGGGGGAATGCTTACATTGACCTCGGTGACGGCGATGTCCACCACGCTGCCCACCACGATCAGCGCGTCGAAGGTGTTCCAGGCGTCGCAGAAATAGTGCTGGGAACGGGGCAGGGGGGTCAGCCATGGGGGAATGTCCCTGTCCCCCCGTCCCCCTGTCTTGCCAGGCCACGCCCCCTCACACAATGCCCCGCCCCTGTTGTGCCTGGCCCCACCCCCGTCATGCCAGGCCCCGCCCCTGTTGTGTCCAGCCCCGCCCTACACTGCGCCAGGTGCCCCCCCCCCCAGCAGGCCCCGCCCCCAGCTCCCGGCCCCGCCTACCCGGGGTTTGAAGGCGATGATTTTCAGCACCATCTCCACGGTGAAGAGGCCGGTGAAGACCATGTTGAGCAGGTCCATGACGTAGTTGAAGGGCTGCGACTGCTCGTAGTGCTGGGGGGGGGGCGCAGGGTGAGGGGGGCCCGGCGCTGCCCCCTGCCCTGACAGAGAGACAAGCCCCGCCCCCAGACAGCCAGGCCACGCCCCCTCCCCAGATGAAAGCACAGGCCCCTCCCCCAGCCAGCCCCCACCCCCCGCCCAGGCCCCTCCCCCAGCCAGGCCCCGCCCCCAGGCCAGGCCCCGCCCGCGGGCAGCACCTGCACGGCCAGGGCGATGGTGTTGAGAAGGATGAGCAGGAACATGCCGTACTCGAAGGCCGAGCAGTTCACGGCCGCCCACACCCGGTGCTGGTGCCGGTTCTTGGGGATGTAGCGCCGCAGCGGCTGGGCCTTCAGCGCGTACTCCACACACTGCCGCTGGGGGGCACGGGGTTAGGGGGGGCGGGACGCCGCTGAGCCGTGCCCCACGCCCGCCTCCGCCGGCCCCCCCGCTGAGCCGTGCCCCACACCCGCCCCTCCCCGCCCCACTGAGCCGTGCCCCACGCCCGCCCCTCCCCGCCCCACTGGGCCGTGCCCCACGCCCGCCCCTCCCCGCCCCACTGAGCCGAGCCCCACACCCGCCCCCGCCGGCCCCCCACTGAGCCGAGCCCCACACCCGCCCCCGCCGGCCCCCCGCTGAGCCGTGCCCCACGCCCGCCCCTCCCCGCCCCACTGGGCCGTGCCCCACGCCCGCCCCTCCCCGCCCCACTGAGCCGAGCCCCACACCCGCCCCCACCGGCCCCCCTCTGAGACGTGCCCCACGCCCGCCCCCGCCGGCCCCCCGCTGAGCAGTGCCCCACGCCCACCCCCGCCGGCCCCCACTGAGCCGAGCCCCACACCCGCCCCCGCCGGCCCCCCACTGAGCCGAGCCCCACACCCGCCCCCGCCGGCCCCCCGCTGAGCCGTGCCCCACGCCCGCCCCTCCCCGCCCCACTGGGCCGTGCCCCATGCCCGCCCCTCCCCGCCCCACTGAGCCGAGCCCCACACCCGCCCCCGCCGGCCCCCCTCTGAGACGTGCCCCACGCCCGCCCCCGCCGGCCCCCCGCTGAGCAGTGCCCCACGCCCACCCCCGCCGGCCCCCACTGAGCCGAGCCCCACGCCCGCCCCCGCCGGCCCCCCGCTGAGACGAGCCCCACACCTGCCTCCGCCGGCCCCCCTCTGAGACCCCATACCCACCCCTCCCCGCCCCACTGAGCCACCCCCTCACTGAGCCCCACCTCCACGCCTGGTCCCCCCACTGAGCAGCCCCTCCCCACGCACTGCATCTTGGGGGATGGGGTTGGGGCAATGGGGTACCCCACACCCTGCCCCTGAAACAGGCCCCTCTCCCCCACACTTGCCACACTGGGGACAGGGGGACAGGTGGTGCCCGGTGCTTGTCCAGCTCACAGTTGTGGTACTCCTGCTCGCCCTGGGCACGGAAGGTGACGGGGGGCTGAGGAGGCCGTGGGGCAGGCGGGGGGCAGGCTATGGGGCAGGCCGTGGGGCAGTACCTGGTTCTTGTCCAGCTCACAGTTGCGGTACTCCTGCTCGCCCTGGGCGCGGAAGGTGATGATGACGAAGCCCACGAAGATGTTCATCATGAAGAAGGCAATGATGATGATGTAGACGATGAAGAAGACGGAGATCTCCACCCGGTAGTTGTAGATGGGGCCGAGGTTCTCCCCGTTGGCGTCGATTGCCTTGTACAGCAGGCTGGGGGGTGGGGGGTGTGAGATGGGGACCCCCAGGGATCCCCCAGCTCCTCCCATTCCCCGTGCCCCCCGTCTCCCCACCCTCCAGCTCCCCTGGGACCTGCCAGCTCCCTCTCACTTTCCCCAGCCCCCCATCTCCCCCCAGCCCCCCGCTCCCCAGTCTCCCATCTCCCACCAGCCTCCCATCTCCCCAGCCCCCCAGGTCCCCCTGATCCCCAGGCCCCCTGGCCCCCCCATCTCCCCGGGCGCACCTGGGCCAGCCCTCGAAGGTGGAGACGGTGAACAGAGCCATCATGCCGGACAGGACGTTGTCGAAGTTGAAGTCGCTGTTGTGCCAGACCCGCTCACGCACCATGGGGTGCCCCACGTCCCCGTCCTTGTACACGATGAACGTGCCCCTGGGGGGCGGGCACGACGGACCCTGATGCGCCAACCCCCGGCCTGGTCACCCCGACAACCAGAGCCCCCACCCCGCCCAGCCTGAGCCCCCCCCAGGCCTGGTCACCCTGACAACCAGAGCCCAGCACCCCCCCCCCGGCATGAGCCCCCCCCCAGCCTGGTCACCCCGACAACCAGAGCCCCCACCCCGCCCGGCCTGAGCCCCCCCCCGGCCTGGTCACCCCGACAACTAGAGCCCCCACCCCTCCGGCCTGAGCCCCCCCCGGCCTGGTCACCCCGACAACCAGAACCCCCACCCCCCCGGCCTGAGCCCCCCCCCGGCCTGGTCACCCTGACAACCAGAGCCCAGCACCCCCGCGGCCTGAGCTCCCCCCGGCCTGGTCACCCCGACAACAGCCCAACTCCCGGCCCCTAATCTCAGACCCCAAAATCTGACCCCCGGCCCAGCAACCAGCCCCCGATCCCAGCCCCTACCCACGACCCCTGACATGTCCTGGGGGGCGGATGGACCAGGGAAGGTCTGGCTGGGACTGGCTGCATGGGGCTGGGGGGCTCTCCTTGAGGGGCCACACCTGAGCAGGTAACATGAGAGCCCAGGGGGGCTGGGGCCAGGTGACCCCTTCTGCCCGGGTGTGACGGAGTGGGGCGGGACACTGGACAAAGGCTGGAGGAGGAGCCGGGGGGGCTGGAGGGGGGGCTGGGGGGTGGTGGGGGTCAGTTTGGAGCTGGCTGGGGAGACGGGGGGGAGGGAGGCCCAGAACCGGGGTCTGGGCTCCCCACCCCCAGGATGGACCCGGCTGAGGGGTCCTGGTCTCTGTCCCTACGAGCTCTGGCTCCCCCGTGTCCCCGGCAGGCTGAGAGTCACGTCTGACTGTGGAGTTGGGGGGTAGGACCCCCTGGCCCCCCCAGGCCCCCGCCCGGGCGACTCGCTGTGGGGGCGCCCGGGGGGGCAGGGGAGGCCGAAGGGTCCGGGGTCAGACCCAGGAAGGTGAAGCCGTGGGAGCTGCTGGCCCTGGAGACAGTGGGAGCAGTTCCAGCATCACCCGGGGACCCCGACACTGCTGGGGGGGGACAGGCGGGCGGGGCTGGGGGGGTGAAGGAGCCGGGTGCGGCTCGGCGGGGGGCGGGGCCGGGCTGGGCTGGGGGGTGAAGGAGCCGGGGGAGGTCGGGGGGGGGCTGGGGGGTGAAGGAGCCGGGGGGGGGGGGCCGGGCGGGGCTGGGGGGGGTGAAGGAGCCGGGGGGGTGGCCGGGCTGGGCTGGGGGGTGAGGGAGCCGGTGGGGGGCTGAAGGAGCCGGGGGGTGGGGGGTGGGCAGGGCTGGGGAGTGAGGGAGCCGGGGGGGGCTGGGCAGGGCTGGGGGGTGAGGGAGCTGGTGGGGGGACGTACTTGCATTCCTCCGGCGTGTGCTTGGCCTCGTCCGTGCAGCTGTAGAACTTGCCCTGGGTAGAGACGTGGGGCTGGCTTCAGACCCCCCCCACCTGCCCCACACCCCCAGCCCCACATAAACCTCCCGCCCTCCACCCCCGCCAGCCCCACACCCAGGTAACCCCCCTCTGCTCCCCCACCTCCTCCTGCCCCCACCAGCCCCACACCCACATAACCCCCCTCTGCTGCCCCACCTCCTCCTGCCCGCGCTCCCATCTGCCCCCCCCGCTCCTTCTTCCCCCACCTCCTCCCGCCCTCCACCCCCGCCTGCCCCACACCCACGTAACCCCCACTCTGCTCCCTCACCTCCTCCCGCCCCCACCTGCCCCACACCCCCAGCCCCACATAACGCCCCTGCCCCTTCTTCCGCCACCTCCTCGCGGGGGGCTCGGCTGGGCTGGGAGCCAGCGGGGGGCAGGGCGCTGGGGGCCAGCGGGGGGCTGGGCTGGGGGGCTTGAGGGGGGCAGGGCTGGGGGCCCCACAGGGGGTGGCCTGGGCTGGGGGCCCCACAGGGGGTGGGCCCGTGGGGGGGGGCAGGTCGCTGGGGCACTAGGTTGGGGGCCCCGCAGTGGGGCGGGGCGCTGGAGGCCCACGGGGGGGTGGGGCACTGGGGGGCGGGACTGGGGGCCCGCGGGTGGCTTGTGATGAAGTGGGGGGTTTTCTTGTTTTCTGTGGGGTTTCACTGGTTTGCATGCCGAGGGGGTGGGACTCAGTGTCCCTGGTTTAACGAGGGGAGGGGAGAGGGAGTTCGTTGGGTCACAGGACCAGCGAGGGAACTTGGGACCCCGGCCGACGGCCTGGAGAACGGAGACCCCAGCGACTGGTGACCGGGTGACCCGGAGTCGCAGCCGGTTCTGGCCAGTGGGGGGACAATGGGCTGCGGGGAGAGGACCCCGGTGACCGGACCAGCCGGTTCCAGCCCGAGGGGCCAGAGGACAGAAGAGGGGAGAGGGGGCCCAGGCGACCCTGTTTCCCTGGAGAGAAGACAATGGACGGAGGGGGGCTTGGGGCCGGGGGTATCAGATGCCCAGCTGGGGAGCAGGGGGGCTCGGGGCTGGAGAGGGGGAGCAGGCAGCGCCCCCCTGGATGCAGGGAGACTGGGATGTGCTGGGCTGAGGGGGGCCAGGCCTGAGGCCGGAGAGTTTCCCGTGCTGGGGTCAGACGAGCGATAACCCTCCTGTGTGACGCTGGCTGAGAATTGCTCTGGGCTAGAAAACGGGGGGGCGGGGGGCATTATTCCCTCTGGGAGCGGGGAGATGGGGGGGCCCAGAGCGAGAGGACTCCCTGGGGGGGCCCACGGCAGAGACAGACGTGCTAAGGCTCAGAGAGGTTCGGCTCCAGGAGGTGGAGGGGCCTGACCCCTGGGAGAGAGGGGACCCCGAGAAGGGCTGTTGCACTGAAGGGGGTTCGCCCCAGGGACCACACGGGGCCAGGAGTGGGCCCGACCTGGGAGTCCATGACAGGGCTCACCTTGAACAGCTGCACCCCAATGCAGGCGAACATGAACTGCAGCAGGGTGGTGACGATCATGATGTTGCCGATGGTGCGAATGGCCACGAAGACGCACTGGACCACGTGCTGGGCGGGGAAGGGGGGTGAGACCCCCAGACACACAGCGACCCCCCCAGACCCCTCGGACACACCGGCCCCTTGGCGCCCCCATCACGGCGCCCCCGGGCCTGCAGCCCCTCCCCCCAAGCACTGCCCCCCCAGCGCTGCCCCCCCTCCCAGCCCCATGCACACCGCCCCCCGAGCGCTGCCCCCCCAGCGCCGCCTCCCCTACCCCCTCCAAGCCCTCTGCACACAGCCCCCCCCGAGCGCTGCCCCCCAGCGCTGCCCCCCCTGCACCCATCCCCTCCCCCGAGCGCTGCCCCCCTCACCTTCAGCCCCTCCCAGCCCTCTGCACACTGCCCCCCGAGCGCTGCCCCCACAGCGCTGCCCCCACAGCACCCCCTTCCCCTGCACCCCCTCCCAGCCCCCTGCACACAGCCCCTCCCCCGAGCGCTGCCCCCTTCACCTTCAGCCCCTCCCAGCCCTCTGCACACTGCCCCCCAAGCGCTGCCCCCCCAGCACCCCCTCACCTTCAGCCCCTTGGCCCGGTTGATGGCTCGGAGAGGCCGCAGCACGCGCAGCACCCGCAAAATCTTCACCACAGAGATGGCGCTGGAGCTGGGGAAGGAGTGGGGATCAGAGACATTGGGGAGAGTTCCCCAACTCCCCTGCCCGGTACCCCCCTGTCCCCTTTCATTACTACCCCCAGCATATCCCACCATGTCCACCAATCCTTCCCATGCCCGGCGTATCCCACCGCCTCCACCACTCCTTCCCACGCCCGAAGTATCCCACCGCCTCCACCAATCCTTCCCGCGCCCGGCATCTTCCACTACCCCCATTAATCCTTCCTACACCCGATGTATCCTACGGCCCCCACCAATCCTTCCCGCCCCCGGCGTATCCCACTGCCTCCACCACTCCTTCCCGCCCCCCGGCGTATCCCACTGCCTCCACCAATCCTTTCTACACCCGGTGTATCCTACGGCCCCCACCAATCCTTCCCATGCCCGGCATATCCCACTGCATCCACCAATCCTTCCTGAGCCAAAACCATTTCCTGGGCCTGGCTACTCCCTTCCCTACCCCCCCAGCCCCATACAGCACCGTTCACCCACTGCACTCTTAGCCCCCCATCACAAGGAGCCGCTCTTCCCTGCCCCACTCACTGGATCCCAAAGGAGATGAGGGAGACGCTCACGACCAGCAGATCCAGCAGGTTGAACCAGTTCCTGCAGAAGGACCCTTTGTGGAGGAAGGCGCCGTAGGCTGTCATCTGGGGGGGCGGGGGGAGAAGAGGGTCAATCCAGGCCTGTGCTGACCCCTGGGCCCCATTCCCCTCCCCGAGCCGGGAGAGAACCCAGGAGTCCTGGCGCCCAGCCCCCCGGCAGTACCTTGAGCAGGATCTCCACGGTGAAGATGGAGGTGAAGGCATAGTCGAAGTACCCCAGAATCTGAGCAGGGATGGGGGGGGAAGACAAGGCCATGGGGGAGAGTCAACGCCCAATGTGGGGCAGCCCCCTCTCCCCTGCCCCAATGTCCCCTCCTGCTCCCCTGCCCTGTCCTGCCCGTCTGCCCCACCACAGCGCCCTCCCCCCCTCCCCTGTGCCCCTCCTCGTCCACCCTGCCCAGGCCCCTGCCCCATCCAGCCCCTTTCCTCACCCCCCCACGCCTCCCTCCCATCCATCCCCACTCAGCCCCATTCTTCCCCCTCCTGTGCCCCTCCCCCATCCATCCCCCGTCTCCCCACTCCTCCTCCTTCCCCCTCCCCCCTTGTACCGCCCCCCACCCTCGGGGGTCTCACGATGTTGCGGAAGGAGTGGGCCCGGATGGGGTCCTCGGCGGCCAGCGAGATGCTGCTGAGGATGATGAAGACGAGGATGAGGTTGGTGAAGATGTGGTGATGGATCAGGGCGTGACACCCCACCCGGAGCCTGGGGGGAGGGGAGAGATCGGGTCAGAACCAGAACCGCCCCCCCCCCCCCCCGCCAGCCAGTCAGTCCCTGCCCTGGGGCCGGCGCCCCCCAGGGGGGACAGGCCCCTGCCCCATTCCCTGCCCCCTGGAGGACCCAGGCCCCGCCCCACGCCCCACTCACGGGTTGGTGCTGCTCAGGATGAAGAAGGAGCTGCCGGCCGGGATGGGCAGGACTTTCTCTGTCGGCGCCTCCTCCAGCTTGTCCAGGTGGGACTCGGCCAGGCTCTCCTGGTCGCCCCCCTCGGTCTCCTCCCCTGTGGGGCAGACGGGCAGTGGGTGTGGGGACCAGGCCAGGCCCCACTGGGCTCAGCCAGCCCCTCCCCGAGCAGAGAACCCAGGAGTCCTGGCTCCCAGCCCCCCGCTCTAACCACCAGACCCCACTGCCCTCCCAGAGCTGGGGAGAGAACCCAGGAGTCCTGGCTCCCAGCCCTCCTGCTCTAACCACCAGCCCCCACTCCCCTCCCAGAGCGGGGAGAGAACCCAGGAGTCCTGGCTCCCAGCCCCCCTGCTCTAACCACCAGACCCCACTCCCCTCCCAGAGCGGGGAGAGAACCCAGGAGTCCGGGTTCCTATTCATCATGATAGGATCTAAAAATACAGTAGGGTCAAGACCAGCAGCCACAGATCAAAGGTCCCAGCGCCCGAGGGGAGAGCGACCCCCTGCCCTGACCCACGCCCTACCCCACGGTGCCCCCCAGCCCCCCACCCTACCCCACAGCGCCCCCTGCCCAGCCCCCTGCCCTGCTCCCCAGCGTCCCCCCAGCGCCTGGCCCTGACAGCCATGGGAGAGCACCCCCTGCTGAACTCCCCTGCCCTGCCCCACGGCGCCCCCAGCTGGGAGAGTCAGACCCGCCCTTCCTACCTCCTTCTTCGCTCCCTTCTTCGTCCTCCTCCTCCTCTTCCTCCTCGCACGGCACCTGGGCAGAGAGCAGCAGGAGCCCAGGTCTGTGTGTGTCCCTGCGCCCCCTGCTGGAGGGGCTGAGCCCTGCGCTATGGCGGGGTAGCCAGACCCCCGCCAGGGGATTACAGCTCCCCTGCCCCTGGTGTGAACCCCGGCGTCCAGGCCAAACCCCATTGTGACGGAGAGGGAATTGTTCAGAAAGTTTTGGATGAGTATGGCGCGTGCCTCAGTTTCCCTGGTGTGCTGCCTGGTTAACCGGCGGGGTGGGGGGGGCAGGGTGCTTGCTCTTTGCAGAGACCCAGGCATGACCCACTCCTGGCTGTCTGAGGCCCGGCCCCCCATGCCGAAAACGGCTGTTCGCCCCCTGGCACCAAATGACCCCGGGGCCCGACTGCCCGCCGGGGGCAGGACCAAGTGGGGGGGTGTCTGAATGTGCTGCGCTGGGCGTGCCTCAGTTTCCCCCACGTGCTGCATGTTCAATGAGGTGGGGGGGAGAGGGGGTGTGACCCCGGGTCCCCGCCTGGCACCCGGGACTCCGGACTACGGCCAGTGGGGAGACAGAGGGCGGAGGAGAGGGGGCCCCAACTAAGGACAGAGAAGGGGCTGCGAGGAGGGGAAACGGGGGGGCACTTCTTACCTTCACGCTGCCGTCCTGGCTGCCGCTGCCCTGGGCTTCGTCCGCCGCCTTCCCCCTGCGGGGAACAGGGGAGCTCGGAGCAGAGATGGGGAGAGAACCCAGGCATCCGGGCGCTCAGCCCACCGCCGCCCCCAACCACTAGACCCCACTCCCCTGCCAGAGCTGGAGGAGAACCCAAGCATCCGGGCTCCCAGCCCCCCTGCTCTAACCCACCAGACCCCGCCCCTCTCCCAGAGCCGGGGAGAGAATGCAGGCGTCCTGGCTCCCAGCCCCCCCTACTCTAACCCACCAGCCCCCACTCCCCTCCCAGAGCTGGGGAGAGAACCCAGGACTCCTGGCTCCCAGCCCCCCCCCGCTCTAACCCACCAGACCCCACTCCCCTCCCAGAGCCGGGGAGAGAACCCAGGCGTCCGGGCACCTCACTTTTTGCTCTCCTCCTCCTTGGACGAGTTGATGTTGTCCCCATCGGCCAGATTGTCCACAGCAATGGCCAGGAAGACGTTCAGCAGGATATCTGGGGGGGGGCTCAGGAAATGGGGGTGCAGGGGGAACCCCTGTCCCAGCCCCCCTCAAATCCACTCACACCCCCCCCACAGTGTCAGCCCCCCCACGCCACTGCCTGACTCCCTCCTGCCACCAGCTCCTGATCCGCCCCCCCACTCCACCCCCCAGCCCGGGATCTGCCCCCACTACTCGCCAGCTGCCTATCAACTCCCCCGGCCCCCGGCCCCCGCCGGCCCCGGCCCCCTGTAGCCCCCCCTGGCCCCCTGCCCCGGCCCCCTGTAGTCCCCCAGCCTCCTGCCCCGGCCCCCTGTAGTCCCCACCAGCCCCTTGTAGCCCCCCCCGGCCCCCTGCCCCAGCCCCCTGTAGCCCCCCGGCCTCCTGCCCCGGCCCCCTGTAGCCCCCTGTAGCCCCCCCGGCCTCCTGCCCTGGCCCCCTGTAGCCCCCACCAGCCCCCTGTAGCCCCCCCGGCCTCCTGCCCCAGCCCCCTGTAGCCCCCCTGCCCCGGCCCCCTGCAGCCCCCGGCCCCCGGGTACAGTTGCCGCAGATGAAGAGGATGATGAAGTAAACGCAGACCAGCATGCCGGGGAAGTAGGGCCCCCCGTAGGCCATGATGCCGTCGTACATCACCGCGTTCCAGTCCTCGCCGGTCAGGATCTGGGGGGCCGGGCAGCCGTCAGTGGGGGCAGGGGGCTGGCGTGTCCCCCTGGAAGGAGCGGGGGGTCCCGGGGGAGTGGCCCTGGGGGGGCAGGGGGGTACCTGGAAGACGGTGAGCAGGGCCTGCGGGAAGGTGTTGAAGGTGGGGGTCCCAGGGGGGCTGGGGGTGGGGGTTGGGGGGTCCCGGGGGGGTCCCAGGGGGTACCTGGAAGACGGTGAGCAGGGCCTGCGGGAAGGTGTCGAAGGTGGGGGTCCCAGGGGGGCCCCAGGGGGCGCAGGGGGGCCCCAGGGGGTACCTGGAAGATGGTGAGCAGGGCCTGCGGGAAGGTGTCGAAGGTGGGGGTCCCAGGGGGGGTCCCAGGGGGTGCAGGGGGGCCCCAGGGGGTACCTGGAAGACGGTGAGCAGGGCCTGCGGGAAGGTGTCGAAGGTGGGGGTCCCAGGGGGGGCTCCAGGGGGTGCGGGTGGGACCCAGGGGGTACCTGGAAGACGGTGAGCAGGGCCTGCGGGAAGGTGTCGAAGGTGGGGGTCCCAGGGGGGGCTCCAGGGGGCGCGGGGGGGTCCCAGGGGGTACCTGGAAGACGGTGAGCAGGGCCTGAGGGAAGGTGTCGAAGGTGGGGGTCCCAGGGGGCGCGGGGGGGCCCCAGGGGGTACCTGGAAGACGGTGAGCAGGGCCTGCGGGAAGGTGTCGAAGGTGGGGGTCCCAGGGGGGGCTCCAGGGGGCGCGGGGGGGCCCCAGGGGGTACCTGGAAGACGGTGAGCAGGGCCTGCGGGAAGGTGTCGAAGGTGGGGGTCCCAGGGGGGGCTCCAGGGGGCGCGGGGGGGCCCCAGGGGGTACCTGGAAGATGGTGAGCAGGGCCTGAGGGAAGGTGTCGAAGGTGGGGGTCCCAGGGGGGTCCCAGGGGGCGCGGGGGGGCCCCAGGGGGTACCTGGAAGACGGTGAGCAGGGCCTGCGGGAAGGTGTCGAAGGTGGGGGTCCCAGGGGGGGCTCCAGGGGGCGCGGGGGGGGTCCCAGGGGGTACCTGGAAGACAGTGAGCAGGGCCTGCGGGAAGGTGTCGAAGGTGCTGCGTTTGGTCTGGGTCTCGTCGAAGTTGAACTTGCCCCCGAAGAGCTGCATCCCCAGCAGGGAGAAGATGATGATGAAGAGGAAGAGCAGGAGCAGCAGGGACGCGATGGATTTCATGGAGTTGAGCAGCGAGGCCACCAGGTTACTCAGCGACGCCCAGTGCCTGGGGGGGAGACGGGGCGACCCACGGCCGGTTAGGGGGCCCAGCCCCATTGCCAGCCCAGCCCGACGCCCGGCCCCACGCCCAGCACCCGACCCCCAGCCCCACGCCCGGCCCCGATGCCCCGTTCCCCCCCGCGGACCTGGTGACTTTGAAGATGCGCAGCAAGCGGACGCAGCGGAGCACGGAGATGCCGAGCGGCTCCATGACCTGCAGCTCCACCAGCCCCGTCTCCAGGATGCCCCCGCACACCACGAAGCAGTCGAAGCGGTTGAAGAAGCTGACGAAATAGGCCTGCAGGCCCAGGCTGTACAGCTTCAGCAGCATCTCCAGCGTGAAGAGCGAGAGCAGCACCTTGTTGGCGTAGGCTGGGGGGGGGGGGGAGATGGGGGTCACTCGGGGGGGAGACGCCCGGGGGCAGGAGGGGCTGGCTCGGGGTGGGGCAGCGCCTTGAACCAGGATTGCCGGGTTAGCACGGTCGAGGCCAGGATTAGGGTAATCTGGGGGGTCTCCCGAGGGAGGCCAGGCATGTTCTCTAGGACTGGGGCTAGTCGACACAGATGGGGGCAGATGGAAGATCCCCGAGGCCTGGCGGGGTGCTGGACTGGGGGGCAGATCGGGGCTGGGATTAGGATCAGCTGGCGGGGACATGGGGGAGATGGAAGATCCCCGAGGCCTGGTGGGGTGCTGGACGGGGAGGCAGATCGGGGCTGGGACCTGTCTGGGTTTGGCATTAAGAGCGACGGGATCCAGGGCACATTGACGAGGGTTTCGTCCGGGATCCGGCCCCACTGGGACGGGGTTTTCCGGTCGTGACGGGGAGCTGGGCCGGGTCACTGCAGACCCCAGGTGGGCAACTGGGCTGGGAATCACAGATGGGGATTGGGATTGAGGATACGAGAGGTCGGGTTAGTCTGGGACCGGGACCAGGACGGGGGGGACGGAGTGGGGCGGATTGACCTGGGGATGTCGCAGGGGAGTTTTGCTGTGACTGTCTGCATTGGGGGGGGGGATCTCGGGGTGACTTCACTTGAGGGGCAACACCTGAGCCGGGAGGGGGCTGGGGCCAGGTGACCCCTTCTGCCCGGGACACTCGACAAAGGCCGGAGGAGGGGCCGGGGGGGCTGGAGGAGGGGCCGGGGGGGCCGGAGGAGGGGCTGGGGGGGCCGGAGGAGGGGCCGGGGGGGCTGGAGGAGGGGCCGGGGGGGCTGGAGAGTTTCAGTTTGGAGCTGGCTAGGGAAGGGGAGGGAGCCCCAGGGCCGGGGTCTGGGCTCCCTGCCCCCCAAGATGGACCCGACTGAGGGGTCCTGTTTCCTGAACCTACAAGCTCTGTTTTGGGCGGTTCCTGTCGTCCAATAACCCTTCTGTGTCACTGGCTGGCTGAGTCGCGGGGAATGGCAGGAAGTGGGGGTGTGGGCCCCGACTCCCCCACCCCCCGTGACACCAGGCCCACGACTCCCCCCTCGCAGGGCACCAGCGCATCCGGCACCCCAGCCAGAGGCTGCTACAGCCCTTTTCCTGGCCCGGGGTCTTTACCAACGTCCGGCAATGCTGCCGAGCCCGCGACCCCCGCCAGAGGTGTGGGGGGGCCCGGGACAGGGGGAAGCGGCGTTGAGACCCCGGCCCATCCTAGGAGCCTGTCCAGAAGGGGGCCGTGGACGTAGTGGGGGAGAAAGACATCCTGGTGGTGGTGGATTTCCCCACCCGCTCCCCGAGGCGGTGGCCTTGTCCTCCATCGAGGCAGACACCGTGGCGGACGCGCTGTGACCATCCTTAGCCGAGTGGGGCTCCCCAAGACGTCTGGACAGACAAAGGGTCCAACTTCATGTCGGCCCCGCTCCGGTGCTTGTGGGAGAAGTGCGGGTCTGGCCCAGCTGGGCCTCGGCGGCTCACCCCCAGTCCAACGGGCTGGTGGAGAGGTTCAACGGGACGCTACAGCGGATGCTGAAAACCTTTACGGACCAGCAACTGCAGGACTGGGACACGTACTTACCCCACCTGCTGTTCGCGTACCGGGAAGTGCCCCAGGGTCGGCCGGGTTTTCACCCGCGCTCAGGTTACGCTCAGGTATCATCCCTCAAGTGAAGTCACCCCGAGATCCCAGCCCCCCTGCAGACAGTCCCGGTAAACTCCCCTGTGATATCCCCAGGTCAATCCGCCCCCTCCCTGCTCCGGCACACAGCTATGAACCTCCACAGCTAGAATAAACTCCTGCCCAGAGCCGGGAGAGAACCCCGGAGTCCAGGCTCCCAGACCCCACTGCTCTGACCCACCAGCCCCCACTCCCCTCCCAGAGCTGGGGAGAGAACCCAGGAGTCCTGGCTCCCAGCCCCCCTTGCTGTGATCAACCAGCCCCCACCCCCCTCCCAGAGCTGGGGAGAGAACCCAGGAGTCCGGGCTCCCAGCCCCCCCTGCTCTACCCCACCAGCCCCCACTTCCCTCCCAGAGCCAGGAGAGAATCCAGGAGTCCTGGCTCCCAGCCCCCCCTGCTCTACCCCACTGTGACGGAGCAGGGAGCGGGGCGGATTTGACCTGGGGATGTTGTAGGGGGGTTACATTGGGGATGGGAAGGAAGCTACCTGAGTTGTAACCTGATCCAGGAGGGGGGTTGGGAGAAGTGACACCTTCTGCCCAGGAGACCGGACAAAGGAGAGGAGGAGCAGAGGGGAGGGGGGAGAGAGCTGCTGGAGGGGTTTGGGTAGTTTCAGTTTGGTCTGGACGGTGCAACCCAGGGAACCCCAAGCTGGGGTCTAAGCTCCCTGAACCCCCCAGAAGGACTTGATTGAGGGGTTCTGGTTGTACCTACACGCTCTGCCTGGGACTGTGTTCCTGTCATCTAATAAACCTTCTGTGTTACTGGCTGGCTGAGAGTCCCGGGGAATCGCAGGAAGAGGGGTGCAGGGCCCTGACTCCCCCACACTCCGTGACACCCACCAGCCCCCACTCCCCTCCCAGAGCCGGGAGAGAACCCAGGAGTCCTGGCTCCCAGCCCCCCTCCGCTCCAACCACCAGCCCCCACTCCCCTCCCAGAGCTGGGGAGAGAACCCAGGAGTCCTGGCTCCCAGCGCCCCTGCTCTAACCCACCAGCCCCCACTCCCCTCCCAGAGCTGGGGAGAGAACCCAGGAGTCCTGGCGCCCAGCCCCCTGCTCTAACCCACCAGCTCCCACTCCCCTCCCAGAGCTGGGGAGAGAACCCAGGAGTCCTGGCTCCCAGCCCCCCTTCTCTAACCACCAGCCCCACTCCCCTCCCAGAGCCGGGGATAGAACCCAGGAGTCCGGGCTCCCAGCCCCCCCACGCTCTATCCACCAGCCCCCACTTCCCTCCCAGAGCTGGGGAGGGACCCCGGCGTCCAGGGGCTCACCCTGGATCTGGGTCAGCCAGTCGGGCTGGTTGTAGTGCTCGGAGGCGATGGTCAGCGTGTTGAGGAAGACGAGGATCAGGACCATCCAGTAGAAGGAGACGGATTTCACGGCCAGGCGGCACCGCTTCCGCAGCAGCCGGTTCATGCGCCGGCACCGGCGGCTGGGGGGCAAAGCAGGGGGATGGGTCAGGGGGGCTGAGCCCCACAGAGACCCCCCCGCCGGCTGGGACAGCGCCCCCCGCAGGGCCCCGCAGAGACACCCCCCCCACGGCTGGGACAGTGCCCCCCCCAGGGGGTCAGTCAGGCTGGGCCCGGCCCCATAGAGACCCCCCCCGAAGGGCGGAGACGCCCCATCCTTCGCTCCCACTCACCAGAATTTCGTCTTCGAGATTTTGCCTCTGGAGAAAGAGAAGAGAAAAGAAACGAAAAATCAAACGCAGCCACCTCTGGGGTGGGACCTGGGGCCTGTTTATACCCCCGGCCCCTGGAGCCCGGGCCCCTCCACGCACTCACAGGTACACGTCGCAGCAGGTGGCGTGATGTTCCTCTTCACCCACGTTCTCGGTGTTGACGGAAGTCGTTTCACTTGCGGGGAGACTGGCTGGGGGAGAGATGTATGGGTGAGCTCCCCCCTCAGCGCCCCCACGGCTGGCTGGGTGACTCTGGATTGACCTGGGGGGGCCGAGATCAGAATCCAGCCTTGCCCCTATTGCAATCGGGAGTGACTCCGGATTGATCCCGGAGGAGCGGGGATCAGAATCCGGCCCTGGCCCCATTGCAATCAGGAGTGACTCCGGATTGACCCCAGGGGACCTGAGATCAGAATCTGGCCCTGGCCCCATTGCAATCAGGAGTGACTCCGGATTGACCCCAGGGGACCTGAGATCAGAATCCAGCCCTGCCCACATTGCAATCAGGAGTGACTCCAGATTGACCCCATGGGAGCTGAGATCAGAATCTGGCCCTGGCCCCATTGCAATCAGGAGTGACTCCGGATTGACCCCAGGGGACCTGAGATCAGAATCCAGCCCTGCCCACATTGCAATCAGGAGTGACTCCAGATTGACCCCATGGGAGCTGAGATCCGACTCTGGCCCTGGCCCCACTGCAATTAGGAGTGACTCCGGATTGACCCCACGGGAGCTGAGATCAGACTCTGGCCCTGACCCCACTGCAATCAGGAGTGACTCCGGATTGACCCCAGGGGAGCTGAGATCAGACTCTGGCCCTGGCCCCACTGCAATTAGGAGTGACTCCGGATTGACCCCAGGGGAGCTGAGATCAGACTCTGGCCCTGACCCCATTGCAATCAGGAGTGACTCCGAATTGACCCTGGGGGACCTGAGATCAGAATTTAGCCCTGGCTCCATTGCAGTCGGGTGCCGCTGGATTGACCCCAGGGCGGGGAGCTGGGAACAGAATATTAATGAGCAGCGAGGGGCGGGGGGCAGCTGGAGACATGAGTCCCCCCCCAGAGCAATGACACACGGGCACAGACAGACAGACAGAGATGGAGGCGCCGCTTTACTGTGGGTGTCGGTGGAATGGCTGGAGTGACGGAGCCATCGGAGTCGGCCTTTCTTCTTCTCTGTCAGGTCTTCCACGGTCACCCCTTCGCCAGGGAGAGACGGACGGACGGACGGATGGGGCGTGTGGGGATGGAGGGACGGACGGACAGGAGGATGTGCGGGGGTGGGGAATGAGAGACAAGACACACAGATGTGAGTGTTGTGACAAAGAAGGGATGTGACCCCACCCCAGGGCATCATGGGTTGTGACAGGACCCAGGGACTGATCCACCCCCCCCCCCCGCCCGATACAGCTCCCCACACTATACAAGAGGGGCCCCAGCAGTTAGAGCGGGGGGGCTGGGAGCCAGGACTCCTGGGTTCTCTCTGGCCCTGAGAGGGGGGTGTACAATTGACCGCAGTGTCCCTGACCCAGAGAGGCTAACGAGGCCCCGGGGAGCTAATGAACTCTGCGTGGCGGGGGGGGGGGGGGGCGGGAGCACCACTGGAGGCAGGGACGCACCCCTGCTACCCCTGGGGGAAGGGCACCTGCTGCCATGCAGCCGCTAATTGCCCCCCCGGGCACTGCTGGGGGGAAGATCACAACTCTGCAGTGTCCCCAGCCCCCGCCCTGTTCTGCTGAGAGAAACCAGACTCTGCTCCACCCCCCCATCTCTTCCCCGCCAGCCCCTCCCCCACTGCCAGGATCCCCCCCCAGCTGGTAATTTACTCGGGTGCCACTAATCTCCCAGCCTGGAAATCTCATTTCTCTGCCCCCTAATCCCCTGGCCACAGCTGGCTGCAGCTAACCCCCCCTCGCCTGGGCGCAGAATCGCTGGCCCAGATACCCAGGGCTGGGCTAGCAGGGGCTGCGGGTCGGGAGTGAGGGGCACCGGCAGAGCTGGGGGGGGAGCCCTGGGCTAGCAGGGGCTGCGGGTCGGGAGTGAGGGGCACCGGCAGAGCTGGGGGGCAGGGCTGGGCTGGCAGGGGCTGCGGGTCGGGAGTGAGGGGCACCGGCAGAGCTGGGGGGACAGGGCTGGGCTAGCAGGGGGCTGCGGGTCGGGAGTGAGGGGCACTGTGGGGTGGGGGTCCCTTACGGGCGTGCTTGTCCTCGGGGTCCCCCTCCTCGTCGTCGGGGTCGATGTCCTCGGCCTGCGTGATCCAGTCCAAGTAGCCCCTGAGATCTTCCTCCATCTGCTGCTTCTCCCGCAGCTTCTGGAAGTCACCCCGGGCTTTGGCCTTCTCCCGCTCCTTGGAGAACTCCCTGCGGGCAGCAAGGGGTTAACCCCCCAGCACATGCAGCAACATGCTAAGCACATGCACACGCTGTGTGCACACGGGAAGCACATGTGGGATCCAGCTGCACGTGCTTTGAGATGCACCGCACCTGCGTGATCCAGCCACACACCTCAACATGCTAATGACACGCACAATCTGGCTGCACGGCCTGTCACATGCATATGATCCGCCCACACAACTGACATGCCAATGGCACACACAATCCAGCCGTGCACCCTCCAACACGCTTAGAACATGCTCCCCCTCTGCACATGTCCTGAGCCGCTTATCACATGATTCCCCACTGTACACACCTGTGACGAAGTGGGACTGTTCTTAATGTTTCCTCTGAATACTGTGTGGGTGCCTCAGTTTCCCCTATGGTCTCTAGGTGGGGGGGGGATCAGGGGGTGTGACTGGTGCAGAGCCCGAGAGGGCCGGTGCGATGGTGTCTGCACAGAGAATGGCCGACGCCCTGTCTCCTGGGCCCCCCGGCAAGGGGATGCGAAAGGTGTTGGCGAACAAAGGGATCAGGTCCCCTCCTGGCCCGGGAGGGGACAAAGCCCAGAGGAGGAGGGGCTGGAGGGGGGCAGTTTGGGGCTGGCTGGGGACGTGGGGTGAGGGCAGACGGGGGGGTCTGGGCTCCCCACCCCCAGGATGGACCCGGCTGAGGGGTCCTGGTCTCTGTCCCTACGAGCTCTGGTTTAGCCCGTGTTCCTGTCGTCTAATAAACCTCCGTGTCCCCGGCGGGCTGAGAGTCACGTCTGACTGCGGAGTTGGGGGGCAGGACCCTCTGGCCCCCCCAGGCACCCGCCCGGGCAACTCACTGTGGGGGCACACGGGGAGGCCGAAGGCTCCGAGGTCAGACCCAGGAGGTGAAGCCGTGGGAGCTGCTCGCCCTGGAGACAGTCTGCTCCGAGAGAAGACTCCCAGAGTCCTGCCCAGCCTCGTAGGGAGCAGTTCCAGCATCGCCCGGGGACCCAGTGACAGCACCCCAACATGCTTAGAACATGCTTCTCCTCTGCACACGCCCCAACATGCTTAGAACACACGTCTCCTCTGCACACACCCCGACACACTTAGAACACGCTTCTGCTCTGCACACGCCCCAACATGCTTTGAACACGTTTCTCCTCTGCACACACCCCGATATGTTTAGAACACACTTCTCTGCACACGCCCCAACACGCTTAGAACACACTTCTCCTCTGCACACACCCCAACATGCCTAGAACATGCCTCCCCCGCTGCACATGCCCCCAGAGCCTCTCCAAGCCACCTCCCACACAAGGGCCCCATTTATTACCTGAGCTCCTCCCCAGAGCTGGGCACATCCCCTCCCCGGCCGCCCCCCTTACCCGCTCAGCACCCCCAGCACCAGGTTGAGCACGAAGAAGGAGCCGAAGATGACCAGGCTGACGAAGTAAACCCAGGGCAGCTCGTGCCCCATAGCGTCCTGCATCTGTGGGGGGGACAGGAGTCAGAGGGGGCCCGGGGGCGGGGGAGACTGGCACCCACGGAGCCCCCGGGGGGATCCACTGTGGATAGCGGCCTAAGGGGGTCAGGAGGGACCCCAGGGCGGGTTAGGGGGGTCCCTGGGGGTTTGGGGTGCAGGGAGATCCCTGCGGGCAGGGGGTGCACGGGAACTCCTGGGAGTTTGGGGAGTGAGGGGGGTCCCCAGGGGTTTGGGGTGCAGGGGGGTCCCAGGGATTTGGGGTGCAGGGGGTTCCAGGGGATTTGGGGTGCAGGGGGACCCAGAGGTTTGGGGTATGGGGGTTCTGGGGTTTGGGGTGCAGGGGTCCCAGGGATTTGGGGTGCAGGGGGACCCAGCGGCTGGGGCACAGGGGGACCCGGGGGTTGGGGTGCAGGGAGTCCCGGGGGTCCTGGCGGTTGGGGTGCAGGGGGACCCGGGAATTGGGGTGCAGGGGGGGTCCCTGGCGATTGGGGTGCAGGGGGTCCCGGGGGTTGGGGTGAGGGGGGGTCCCTGGCGGTTGGGGTGCAGGGGGACCCGGGGGTTGGGGTGCAGGGGGGTCCCGGGGGTCCCGGCGGTTGCGGTGCAGGGGGCTCACCCAGTAGAGCACGTCGGTCCAGCCCTCCATGGTGATGCACTGGAAGACGGTGAGCATGGCGAAGAAGAAGTTGTCGAAGTTGGTGATCCCGCCATTGGGCCCCTCCCAGCGGCCCCGGCACTCGGTGTTGTTGAGGGGACACTCGCGGCCATGCCCCGAGAAGGCGCAGGGCGAAGGGTCCTCCTCGGCCTCCAGGTCTGGGGGAGGGATGGAGAGTGAGCGGGGCCCCAGGCAGGCGGGGGGGGCGGAGGCTGAGCGGGGCCCCGGGCAGGCGGGTGGGGCAGGGGGGGCCTGGGCAGGCGGGGGGGGGGGCGGGGGGAGCAGGTGGGGCCCCGGGCAGGCTGGGGGGGGCAGGGGGTGAACGGGGCCCCAGGCAGGCGGGGGGGGGGGCCCCCGGGCAGGCGGGGTTGTGGGGGGGCCCGGGCAGGCGGGGGGGGGCGGGGGGAGCAGGTGGGGCCCCGGGCAGGCTGGGGGGGGCAGGGGGTGAACGGGGCCCCAGGCAAGCGGGGGGGGGGGGGCCCGGGCAGGCGGGGTTGTGGGGGGGCCCGGGCAGGTGGGGGGGGGGCGGGGGGTACCTGAGCCGACGATGAAGCAGGTCTTGTGCATGCGGCCGATGAAGAGCTCCAGGCCGATGATGGCGTAGATGATGATGACAAAGAGGACGAGGAGCGCGATGTGCAGCAGCGGCACCATGGCCTTCATGATGGAGTTGAGCACAATGTGCAGACCTGTGGAGGAGGGGGGCATGGGGGGGTCAGGCCTGGGTGCGGCTCCCGCAGTGCAGCACGGCAGAGGTGTGCAGTGTGCAGCGCAAGGCAACGCTGTGCCGCGAAATGGGGTGCAATGCACTGGGGCCGTGTGACAGCGCGCAATGCCACGCGCCACGGGGCGGCGCGACCTCACACCGTGCAGTGCAACATGCCGTGAGGCAGTGCAACCTCACACCGCGCAGTA
Organism: Actinemys pallida; assembly: GCA_023634205.1. NCBI lineage: Eukaryota > Metazoa > Chordata > Testudines > Emydidae > Actinemys > Actinemys pallida. Next base: position 2,133,284 of record JALMGD010000033.1, read on the forward strand.
CCACACGCCACGGGGCGGCGCGACCTCACACCGTGCAGTGTGACGTGCTGTGTGGCGGTGTGACCTCACACCGTGCAGTGCAACATGCCGTGAGGCAGTGCGACCTCACACCGCGCAGTGCCACACGCTACGACCTCACACCGTTGTGACGAACTGGGACTGTTCCTAAAGTGGTCTGTGAATGCTGACAGGGGAGTGTGGCTGGGATAGTCTGCATTGGGGGATGGGAGACTGACCTACGGAGAATACCTGAGCAGGTAACCTGAGAACCCAGGAGGGGGCTGGGGCCAGGTGACACCTTTGCCCGGGAAACTGAACAAAGGCTGTGGGAGGGGTCGCTGAAGGCAGAGTCTCAGGAGCGGGCTGGAGAGGTGGCTGGGAGGCAGAGAGGGCTCTGACCTCCCAAGGGGGCTGGGATGCCCGAGGACCCCAAGATGGACCTAACTGAGGGGTATCCTGTTGTCTGTGCCTGCAAGACCTGTCTTGGACTGTGTCCCTGTCATCTAAATAAACCTTCTGCTTTACTGGCTGGCTGAGAGTCATGGTGAATCGCAGGAAGCCGGGGGTGCAGGGCCCTGAGTCCCCCATACTCCGTGACAACCGTGCAGTGCGATGCACCGTGAGGCAGTGCGACCTCACACCGTGCAGTGCAACATGCCGTGAGGCAGTGCGACCTCACACCGCGCAGTACCACACGCCACGGGGCGGCGCGACCTCACACCGTGCAGTGCGACGCGCTGTGTGGCGGTGTGACCTCACACCGTGCAGTGCAACATGTCGTGAGGCAGTGCGACCTCACACCGCGCAGTGCCACACGCCACGGGGCGGCGCAACCTCACACCGTGCAGTGCGACGGGGCGGTGCGACCTCACACCACGCAAAGCGAAGGGGCGGAGCGACCTCACAGCGTGCACTGCAACATGCCGTGGGTCGGTGTGACCTCATAGGAATGCAGTGAAATGCAACACTGCAGCAAAATGGGTTGCAGTGCAAGAGAGCAGGGTGCAACTTTAAATGGCATGCAGTGCAATGCATCACTGCACAATGACACTGCAGGCAGTGAAGGAAACCATTGTGCAGTGTCACACCATGCAAAATGCAGAGCACGTCACCACCGTGCAATGAGACAACACGCACTGTGACTCGCCGATGCGATGGCATGCACTGCAACGCACACATGTGCAGTGAGACAGCGTCCTAGGACATCATTCAACCCAACCCAACTCCCATGGTGCAGCCCCCTGCCCCCCTCGGGCCTTACTGGGGACCCCGGAGACGAGGCGCAGGGGCCGCAGCACGCGGAAGGCCCGCAGGGCTTTGACGTCGAAGCCGCCCGGCTTCCCGCTCATGTGGTGGGCGTCCCCGGGCTTGTGGGACGCCTGCTCCAGGACCACGCTGAACAACCTGCGGGAGAGCGGGCGGGTGAGGGGGGGCCCCAAGGGGTGGGGAAGGGGGGGCCGGCGGGGGACCAGCGGAGCAGTGGGGGCAGCAGGGGGTGCAGAGGGGTGTTGGGGAGACCCGTGGGGGGTGGGAGCCCAGCACGGCAGCTGGGGACGGTTGGGGGCTCGGCGGGGACCCACCCCACCACCACGATGACGAAGTCCAGCAGGTTCCAGCCGTCGCGGATGTAGGCGCTGGGGAGTCGGGCGGGGGAGCCGTGGGGGGTGGGGGCTAGGGGGGACGGGGATGACGGGGGGCTGGGGGGGATGGGGGGACCCACCCCACCACCACGATGACGAAGTCCAGCAGGTTCCAGCCGTTGCGGATGTAGGCGCTGGGGTGCAGGACCAGCCCGTACGCGATGATCTTCAGGAACGTCTCCACCGTGAAGATGATGAGGAAGATGTACTCCACCTGCTCCTGTCGGGGGCGGGGGGGGGGGAGAGACGGGGATTGAACCCAGGCATCTGGGCAGCACCAACCCCCGGCCGTGAGCCACCCACACCCGAACACCCCCTGCATCCTAGAGAATGAACCCAGGTGTCCTGGGGGCCTTTCCTGCTGGGGAACGGACCCAGGTGTCCGGGAGTGGGGGAACCCCGGCGTCCGGGCAGGCCCCGAGCCTGGAGGGGGTGGACAATCCCATGCGGGGGAACCGACGCCCCCCCCCCCGGCCCCCCCCGCCGGGACCGGGTAAGCAGCTTAGAGCTCATGGCCTGGGACACAGACAGACAGAGAACCCAGGCGTCCGGGCTCCCACCCCCCCCAACACTAGACCCCACTCCCCTCCCAGTGCTGGTGAGAGAACCCAGGGGGGAACTCCCACCCCCCCCACCCGCGCTGATTCCTTCCCATTCCCATGACATCTGCCCAGGGACCCAGCAGCTTGTTAAGGACAGTCATTAGCTCCGAGCTCTTAATGAGGCTAAACCCAATGCCAAGGGGCTCACAGGGCCTGCCATGGGGCTGGGAGCCGGACGCCGGGGTTCCCGCCCGGCTCCGGGAGGGGCGCGGGGGTTGCCGGGCGGAGCGGGGGGAGCCGGACGCCGGGGTTCCCGCCCGGCTCCGGGAGGGGCGCGGGGGTTGCCGGGCGGAGCGGGGGGAGCCGGACGCCGGGGTTCCCGCCCGGCTCCGGGAGGGGCGCGGGGGGTTGCCGGGAAGGGCGGGGGGAGCCGGACGCCGGGGTTCCCGGGGCTCACCAGGTCGTGGTTGGCGGTGTTGGAGTCGTCCTCGGGGAAGGGGATATAGACCCCCAGGGCCACGCAGTTGGCGAAAATGGTCATGAGGATGAGGATGTCGAAGGGCCTGGGGCGGGGGGGTGGGTTAAGGATCCGAACGGGGGCGGGGTGCCCCCTTCCTCAGCCCGCGTGGCCCCCCCCACATTCCCCCTGGCTTCCCCCACCCTGTAGCACCGTCCCTTCCCCCCGCCACCCTGAGCTCCCAGCCGGGCGGATGCTTCCACTCCACGATGCTGATGGCGGCCCGGCGCAGGGGGTGGCTCAGCCGGAGGCAGAAGAGGGCCCGGGGGGAGCGCGGCACCGTGGGGCTGCCCTGAGCCTTGTGCTTGGCGGAGGGCAAGCGCCGGCGGGGGGTGGGCGGGGGGCTGCCAGCCTCGGCCCCCGGCCCTCCGGCCTCCGCCGCCCACCCCGGGCTGTCGGGGGGGATGACCGCTGCGGGGCAGAGAGGAGAGGGGTCAGGGTGTGCCCCCCCGCCGAGCCCTCCTCCCTCCGTGGTGAGACCCCTCCCCCCACAGAGCCCCCTCCCCCCGTGGTGACCCCGGAGACCCCTCCCCCCACAGAGACCCCTCCCCCCCGCAGAGATCCCAGCCCCCTTCCCAGAGCCCCCCGCCCTGCCCCATGAGGGCCCCCTGCCTCCTCCATGCCCCCTCCCCTTCCACCCCCCCCATACCCCGATAGCCCCCCCAACCCCTCCATAAATCCCCCTCCTAGTGCCAACTGGGGGCCCAAGAAGTGCTGGGCACTGGAGGGGGGGGGGTCAGTGTATGTGCCCCCCCCATGGAGCCCCCCCAGCTCCCTGCCTCCCCCTCCGGTCCCCCCCATCAGGGTCACTTACCCCTCCCGTTCTCCTCCGACTCCGGCATCCTGGGTTTGGGGGGGGCCACGAAGCAGGTGGGGGGGGGTTAACCTCTTAGCCCGACTGATGCCCTACGCCCCACCCACTCCTGCCGGCCTCTTGCCAGCCCCCCACCTCTCATGGGGAGCCAGCCCAGGTGTGTGTGGGGGTGAGAGCCGGTGATAGGGTGCCCCCAGGTGTTCCTTGTGCCGGCTTCCCCCCCAGGTACCCCCCGGTGCCCCACAGGCCCTGCCCCCCGGCAGCCCCCTGGTGCCCCCTTTCTCTCCGCTCTCCCTCCGTCTCCGTCCCGTCGCTGTCCCTGGCTTGGCTGCGGATTAAGGGGGATTAGCTTCAGAGGCCAGCGCGGGCTAGCGGGGGGGGGGACACACCAGCTGCCCCCCCCCCTCCCTGGGTGGTGGCGGGCACTGGGGGGGGGAGTGGTGGTGAAAGCCGGGGGCAAAGGCATCCTCCATGTGCCCCCCAAACTCCCCCGGTGCATTCTGGTAACCCCCAGGTCCCCCACCTCCTGCCCCCCAGGTGCATTCTGGGAGCCCCCTGGGTCCCCACATCCTGCTCACCTGGTTAGGGTGACCAGACAGCAAGTGTGAAAAATCGGGACGGGGGTGGGGGGGGGTAACAGGCGACTATATAAGAAAAAGCCCCAAATATTGGAACTGTCCCTATAAAATTGGGACATCTGGTCACCCTAGCCCCAGTGCATTCTGGGAGCTTCAGTGGAGACCCCCCCCCCCACCACACACTCCAGGATTCTTGCTGGCCCCAGTGCATTGTGGGAGCCTCGATCCCCTCCCCCCCGAAGAACTGGTTCGATGGGCAGCCCTGGGACAAGTGGGGCTAGGCCCCCCGACCCCAGCCCCCTCCTCTCAATTGATGGGGGAGCCCCTGAGCCCAGGAGCACCCAGGAGCGGGAGTGAGGCCGAGGGTTGAAAGTTGGGGGCCTGAAGGGGATTGTGGGGGGGTCTCGGTGCCCCCGTTCCCCCGTGGTCCGGAAGAAGCGGGTGCGAAGGAGCCGGGCGCGGGGCGGGACATCGGGTCCCCTGGGGCGAGCCGCCCGGGGGTCAGCCCGGCCGAAGCGGCCCCGTGTCTCGCACCTGGAACCAGGCACTCAGCCCACGCCAGGCGCTCCAGCTCCAGGCCTGGGGTCAGGGCCAAGAGCTCACTAAGCAGCCATGGCCGTAACTGGGACTACAAATCCCAGCATGCACCGGGCTGGGGAGGGGCTGGACTACAAATCCCAGCATGCACAGGGCTGGGGCGGGGCTGGACTACAAATCCCAGGATGCACCGGGCTGGGGCAGGGGCTGGACTACACGTCCCAGCATGCATCGGGCTAGGGAGGTGGGGCTGGACTACACATCCCAGCATGCACCGGGCTGGGGCGGGGGCTGGACTACACATCCCAGCATGCATCGGGCTAGGGAGGTGGGGCTGGACTACACATCCCAGCATGCACCGGGCTAGGGAGGTGGGGCTGGACTACACATCCCAGCATGCACCGGGCTAGGGAGGTGGGGCTGGACTACACATCCCAGCATGCACCGGGCTAGGGAGGTGGGGCTGGACTACACATCCCAGCATGCACCGGGCTGGGGGCGGGGCCGGACTACACATCCCAGCATGCACCAGGCTGGGGGGCGGGGCCGGACTACACATCCCAGCGGCCCTTGCAGCGGCTCCTGTGACTCCGTGGCTGCAGAAGCGCAAAGAGGGAACCTGTGAGTGTGAACCAGCCCCCCCCGGGACCCCCCCCCGACCCCCAGCTGTGCCCCCCACATTCCTGCGCCCCCCTTCCTGCGGGGGGGCCGGAGCCCCTGAACCCAGCTGTGCCCCCAGCCCCCCAACCTCTGCACATCCCCCCCAGATGTGCCCCCCACATCCCTCCGGCCCCAACCTCTGCACATCCCCCCAGCTGTGCCCCCAGCCCCCCAACCTCTGCACATCCCCCCCAGTTCTGCCCCCCACATCCCTCCGCCCACCTGAGCCCAGCTGTGCCCCCTGGGTCCGGGTGCGAATCCTGCTCTCTCTCTCTCCCCCCCAGGGGTCGCTGCCTGGGGGCCCCTCCCCCCCCACCATGGACGAGGTCGACAAGATCCTCATCCACTCGCTCCGCCTCTCCGGAACGTAAGCCCCGCCCCCTGCTGGGGGGCGCTGGGGGCTGGGCGGTGCTGTGGGGCAGGAAGCAGGGTGGGGGGCTCAGTGGGGCTGGGGGGTGCCATGGGGCAGGGCGTGGGGCTCAGTGGGGGGCTCTTCCCTGGCGCTTGGGGCTGGGCTCTGGGCGCTGCCGTGGGGCAGGAAGCAGGGTGTGGGGCTCGGCAGGGGGTGCTCTCCCCACCCATCAGTGTTGGTCGAATTCCAGCGCTGGGCGAGCCGTCCCTCTGCGGCGTTCTGTGCGGCTGTTTCCTAGCTGCCGCTCCCCAGAGGTGGCTGCCACGTGGCGCCGGGTCCCTACCCGCCGGGGGGGCTGTGTGACAGCGGCTCCCGGCTCCCCACAGGCAGGTCCCCGAGGAGGTGCAGAGCCTGCGGGAGTTCACCACGGAGCTGATCGTGGAGTCGGTGGTGCGATGCCTCCGCGTCATTCACCCGTCGCTGGGCGCCAGCCTCGGCCACGTGCTGCCCCCTGGCATGTCGGCCCGGTTCCGCGTCGGCACCAGCCTGGCCCAGGCCTGCCAGGTGAGAGACCCCGGAGTCCGGGCTCCCAGCCCCCTGCCCCTCCCAGAGCTGGGGAGAGAACCCCGGAGTCCTGGCTCCCAGCCCCCCTGCTCTAACTGCCAGCCCCCACTCCCCTCCCAGAGCCGGGGAGAGAACCCCGGAGTCCGGGCTCCCAGCCCCCCGCTCTAACTGCCAGACCCCACTCCCCTCCCAGAGCTGGGGAGAGAACCCCGGAGTCCGGGCTCCCAGCCCCCCACTCTAACTGCCAGACCCCACTCCCCTCCCAGAGCTGGGGAGAGAACCCCGGAGTCCGGGCTCCCAGCCCCCCGCTCTAACTGCCAGACCCCACTCCCCTCCCAGAGCTGGGGAGAGACCCCGGAGTCCGGGCTCCCAGCCCCCCTGCTCTAACCGCCAGACCCCACTCCCGTCCCAGAGCTGGGGAGAGAACCCCGGAGTCCGGGCTCCCAGCCCCCCACTCTAACTGCCAGACCCCACTCCCCTCCCAGAGCTGGGGAGAGACCCCCGGAGTCCGGGCTCCCAGCCCCCCACTCTAACTGCCAGACCCCACTCCCCTCCCAGAGCTGGGGAGAGAACCCTGGAGTCCGGGCTCCCAGCCCCCCTGCTCTAACCGCCAGACCCCACTCTCCTCCCAGAGCCGGGGAGAGAACCCAGGAGTCCGGGCTCCCAGCCCCCCCTTCTCTAACCGCCAGACCCCACTCCCCTCCCAGAGCTGGGGAGAGAACCCCGGAGTCCGGGCTCCCAGCCCCCCTGCTCTAACCGCCAGTCCCCACTCCCCTCCCAGAGCTGGGGAGAGAACCCAGGAGTCCGGGCTCCCAGCCCCCTGCCCCTCCCAGAGCTGGGGAGAGAACCCCGGAGTCCGGGCTCCCAGCCCCCCTGCTCTAACCGCCAGTCCCCACTCCCCTCCCAGAGCTGGGGAGAGAACCCAGGAGTCCGGGCTCCCAGCCCCCTGCCCCTCCCAGAGCTGGGGAGAGAACCCCGGAGTCCTGGCTCCCAGCCCCCCCTGCTCTCACCACCAGACCCCACTCCCCTCCCCGAGCCGGGCAGAGAACCCAGGCGTCCTGACGCTCCCCCCCTCCCCCCCAGGAGCTGGGCTACCAGGGTGAGGTCGGGTACCAGACTTTCCTGTACAGCAGCGAGCCCGAGATCCGGCGCCTCCTGCTGTTCCTGGTGGAGAAGCTGCCCAGGGACGACGCTGAGGACGCCAGGCAGCCGGCCGGTACCCCGGGGGGGGGGCTGGTGTCCCGTGGGGTGCGGGGAGGGGCCTCACTGCGGGGTTGAAGGTGTGTCGGGGGGGTGGATCGGAGGGGGAGGGGGGATCTATGGGGTAGGAGGCAGGGGCCATGGCGGCGCTGGCCGTGACCTTTGCCCCCCTTGCAGGGAAGTCGGCCGGGCTACTCCGCGCCATCGCCGCGACGATCAAGGAGCAGCTGGGGACGCCCTGGGTGCCCCCCGCCTGTCGCACCCCCCGGCTACAGAGGCTGCAGGTGGGTCCCCCCCGCCCAGGTTCAGTCCCACGTGTCCAGCCAGCGAGCCCTGTATCCCCACCACAGCCGGCGCAGCCCCACGGGCCCATCTACCCCGGTGTCCCGGCTGGGTTCGGTCCCCGGCAGCCACCTCCCATGGACTGAATATGCATAATTGTATTCTAATTAATTAATTACTTACATTCTCCTGTCCTAGCCTAGAGTAATGCAGAATTTATCTATACACCGTGATCTGTGACTATTAAACATGACGTAACGTATTGAATGTTATGTCTGGGACAATACTCCATTTCTGTTTCGCCTGTAGCTATAACGTACAACGTACCAGCGATCATTTCTTTAATTAATGATGTAATGTCTCGTTCGTGTATTGTACGTTTCCACCTGGCATGTTCCAGTTTAACTTACTAAACGCGCAGATAATCTATTCGAGCGAGAGCAGCTCGTTAGCGGCGCCCAGTGCTAATCCGCGGTCGGGAAACGGGCTCTGGCCTAAGTGACTAGAACGATTTCGGTCGCAGAGACAGCCCGGACGGTATTTAGTGTCTAGTGAAATAGAAAACCCAGAACTGGGAACGAACTCGACACATTTCACGTAACACCAGGCGGGTGAATCCTCCTGTTTATAACACTGACGGGTTCGGGGTCGAATTCCATTGTCATTACAAACCTTCCTTTGGGTTAATGCCGGAGCGTCAGACGAGGCAGGTGGGGAACGGTCGGGAGGACGGCGGAGCCGGTGGCAGGTTCGGGTTCGGGCCGTTAACCAGCTCGATCCAGTTCCGATCTCCCCGAAGGCGCTGGTTGGATTTCGGGGCGTTCGCTGCCGGGGCTTGGTCCAGCCTGCCCTGCCGGGCCCCCTCCCGAACCTGGTGCAGAGCTGAGCAGAAGTGGTTCTGCGGGTGGGGCGGGACTTCCTGTTTTGCACCAGCATTGCCCCGCCCCCATCCGGTGGAACTGGCCCATCATCACTCTCTATCTGCGAGGTGCTACCACCCCATAACCCTCCCCGCCCCCCCCAGCTGGGATTCACCCCACAGGCGTCCCCTGGCAGCGCCCCCCCTTTCCTCTCTCAAATGGTCCTGTGGCAGGCAGTTCCATAGGCTAACGGCGTTGGTTTTCTCCCCACAGGGCACCTCTCTGCTGAAACCGTTTCACGCCCACCCCCTTGGTCCTGCCCCGCGATTCGGGGCCGGTTGGTAGGTGACGTGGGGGGGGGGGGGATTAGGGGCACAGAGGGGTGGAGGGGGCATGGATTGAGGGGGAGTGGGTGGGAGCCGGGGCGGGGGTCGAGGCAGGGGTGTGTGGATTGAGTTCGGGTAGGCTGGGGGGAGGGGTCTGTGGGCCCTGGGGGGCTGGATTGGGGGCACAGGGGGGCGTGGGTGGGAGCAGGGCGGGGTCAGGCTGGGGGCGTGGGTGGGAGGTGGGGGGCATGGCTCTGGGGCAGGGGGCGGGCTCTGACCTCCATGTCTACCCCCCCAGAGCGCCGGGAGTTTTTCGGGAGGTTCCTGCCCCCGGTGCCGGCCCAGCCCCCCCCAGCCGGGCGCCGTGGCCCCCTCCCTGCTGGAGCGACACGCGGGCGACCTGGGGGCGCAGCACGACTGGGAGGCTGACTGGCAGAGCCAGGGGCTGGCGTCTCGCCTGCCTCCCAAGGTGAGGGGGGGGGCTCTTGCCTGGATGTTTGTGGGGGGAGGGGTTTGGGGTCCCCTGGCCCCCAGGAATACATGCCCAGGGGGAGTTGCTGCAGGGGGGTCCCCCAGTCGCACTGACACCCCCCCCCTCCTCCCCCCAGGAGTACGTGCAGTGGAAGCGTCAGCGGCTCCAGCGCCGCCTGCTGGACCAGCTGCGTCAGGCCGCTCCCCCCCACGGCGCCGCCGGCCCCCCCCAGCCAGGGGCGCCCGACCTGGCCCAGCTGCTGGGCGCGGGGGGCACCAGGGGGCCCCTCGCCAAGGGGTCCCGCTTCAGCCACGCCCAGCGCCTGGCGCACGAACAGGTACCAGGGGAGTTGGGGGGCTGTGGGGCATGGGGAGGGGCTGGGGGGGTTGGGGGGCTCAGAACTCGGGGTACCTGGGTAGACTTTGGGTGTGTCTGGGTGGATGGGGGATTGTGGGGGTTAGGGGCTACCTAGGAGGTTGGGGGACACTTGGGATTGGGGGTGGCTGGGAGAGGGGAATTTGGGGGGCTGGGGAGGGAATGGGGGGTGGAGGCTTCCAGGCTCTGGAGGGACTCTGGGAAATTTGGGGGGGCAGTGGGGGGGGGCTGAGGGGAGAGGCCCCCTGTGACTGCCCCCTTGTGGCCCCTCAGGACCCTCAGGAACTTGTGGGGCAGATGCAGGCGGCGGTGGAAACTCTCCCGTCTTCCAAGACCTCGGAGCAGGTAGCAGGGGGGACCCCAGTTCGGGGCAGGGTGGGGGGTGTGACGGGTTGGGTCACAGAACCCCCCTGGGAGCTGCCAGCTGATGTGCCCAGACCACCTCTGCCCCCTGCTTTCCTGCCAGCTCGGGGCCCCAGCCCCCCCGACTTGCTGAGCCAGACCTGCCCGGCTGCTCCCGCCCAGCCCCAGGGTCTGCCCCATGCCCCACAGCCGCTCACAGGGGGGCTCCCGCCTTTAGCCCCCTGACACCCAATGGGGTCTAACCCAAATGAAGCCGTGTTACCCTGTGTAAAGTTTATGCCGGGTAAACTCATGAATTGTCCCCCCTCTATAGAGAGATGCACGGCTGTTTTCCCCCCCCCCCCCCCCCCCGGTATTAACACACACTCTGAGTTAATTAATAAGTAAAGAGTGATTTTATTAAATACAGAAAGTGGGATTTCAGTGGTTCCACTTAGTAACAGACAGAACAAAGTAAGTTACCAGGCAACACAAAACAAAAACCCACAAGTCTGAGTCTGATGCATTTAAAAAACTTGTTACAGATCAAATCTCAGCCTCCGAGATGTTCCAATGAGCTTCTTTCACAGCCTAGACCCCTTCCTAGTCTGGGCCCGACCCTCCCCGGCACGGCCCTTGTTCCAGCTCGGGGGAGCTGGGGGGTTTCTCATGACTGCCGCCCCCTTCCTTCTGTCCCCCCTTTATATCTCCTTGGCCCAAGGCAGGAACCCTTCGTCCCTCTGGGTCCCGTCCCCCCCACTGGAAAAGCCCCAGGGTTAAGATGGATTCCAGGCCCGGGTGACATGGTCACATGTCCTGGGAGCCCCCCCAAGCCTGGCTCCCAGGGACCTGCCTGCAAACAGAGCCACCCCCAGCCAATTGTCCCGGCTAACGGGAGCCACCAGGAACGGCCCCCACTTTGCATAATGACAACAGGCCCCCAGAGTTATTTCATATTTCTAGTCCCAGATCCACGAGTGAGACATTTATACAGACACGACGGCCACGCTCCGGAGATTATCCCATACAAGACCCCTTTGGCGTGAAGCGTCATAGTCACTCGTTAGCATATTTTTATAAAATCATATAGAGTGCACAACGTCACAGGGGGCACTTGCTGGAGAGAGGGGGACCCCCATAAAGGGCAGGGGAGGGGGGGGCGCTCAGCAGTTGGGGGACGGGGGACCTCAATACAGGGTGCGGGATGGTGTTCTGGGGGACCCCAATACAACTGGGAGTTCAGAGCTCCCACCTGGCTGGTCGTTAACCCTGGACCCTAATGATGGCGGGTTCTCCTCCCCTGCCCCCTGATGGTCCCTGGTAGGACTCAGCCAGCTGGTGGGGGGGCTGTTCCCAGGGTGCTCCCCACTGCCCCTCCATGCTGGCCTAGAGACACCCCCCCCTCTCCCCTCCCCAGGAGGTGCAGGCGCTGCAGGAGGAGGAGCTGGCCGGCCTGCGGGGGGAGCTGCAGCGCCTGGAGGCCGAGATGGACGCTGTGGGGGGGGGAGGTGAAGGTCCTGGAGCTGAGCCTCAGCCAGGTGAGAGCCAGGGGCATTTCTCCATGGGTGGGGGGGGGGCTGTGTCTGGGGGGGGCCGTGCACCGTGATCTCTGCCCCCAGGTGGGGGCAGGGCCGGGGGGATTGCCGGGGGGGGGGGGGGGTCATGCTCCCCTGATCTCTCTGCTCCCAGGGGGGAAGCGGGGGGGGGGGGCGTGCACCCTGATCTCTGCCCCCAGGTGGAGGCGGGGCTGGGGGGATGCCGGGGGGGGGGGTCATGCTCCCCTGATCTCTCTGTCCCCAGGCGGAGGCGGGGGCCGGGGGGGTCGTGCTCCCCTGATCTCTCTGCCCCCAGGGGGAAGCGGGGCGGGGGGGGGGGGGTCGTGCTCCCCTGATCTCTCTGCCCCCAGGGGGAAGCGTGGCTGCGGCAGCAGCGGCTGGCTCTGGGGGGGCGCAAACAGACCCTGCAGGTGAAGAGCCGGGCCCTGGAGCTGCTCCCCCAGGCTGAGAACAACCTGGCCAAGCTGCAGGTACTGGGGGGGGGGGGGGGGGGGGGGCTGAGCCCGGGATGGACGGGCTGCGGGCGTGGGGTATCGGGGGGGGGGGGGGGGCTCTGGGGTGCACTTGGGGAGGAGGAAGTTTGTGGGGGTGGGCCCGGGGGGCCGGGGGGGCACGCTGGGGGGGCACTGGGGTTGGAGGGGGGTGTGCAGGGTTAAGGGGATAACGGGGGGCCAGGAGGACGGGCGGCCGAGGTGTTTGGGGGCCTGGGAAGTGGGGGGGCCGGGAGGATGGGGGATGTTGGGGGGGGGGGGGCCGGGAAGTTGAGGGGCCGGGAGGACGGGGGATGTTGGGGGGGGGGGCGGGAAGTGGGGGAGCCGGGAGGATGGGGGATGTTGGGGGGGGGGCCGGGAAGTGGGGGGGCCGGGAGGATGGGGGATGTTGGGGGGGGGGGGGGCGGGAAGTGGGGGGGCCGGGAGGATGGGGGATGTTGGGGGGGGGGCGGGAAGTGGGGGGGCTGGGAGGACGGGGGATGTTGGGGGGGGGGGCGGGAAGTGGGGGGGGCCGGGAGGACGGGGGATGTTGGGGGGGGCGGGAGGCTGGGGGGCTGGGAGGACGGGGGATGTTGGGGGGGGGGCGGGAAGTGGGGGGGGCCGGGAGGACGGGGGAAGTTGGGGGACTGGGAAGTCGGGGCGGCGCTGATCCCCCCGTCCCCCCAGCTGCTGGTGGAGAGCAGCGCCCAGCGCCTGGTGCACCTGGCCACGCAGTGGGAGACGCGCCGGGGGCCACTTGTGGATCAGTATCGTCACCTCCGGGCCGCCCGCCATTCCCGCCAGGTGAGCGTGGGGGCGGGGCTTCTCCACGGGGGTGGGGCTCCTTGCTGGGGGGTGGCCCCTCCCCTGCTGACCCCCCCTTGTCCCCCCACAGCTGGAGTCGACCCGGCGTGTCTCGGAGATCCAGGCCCTGCACGAGCGAGGCCGGAGCGCGGCCCGCCGAGGCCCGGCGCAAGGAGGAGCTGTGCCGGCAGCTGGTGGGCGGGGCCTCTGGTGCGGGGGTGGGGCCTCGGGGCGGGGCCTGGCACGAGGCCCGGGGTGGGTGAACTGGGCACGCGCCCTTTGCACGCCTGCCTGGGGCTGGCTGGGTTTGATTTGCACGCCCGGGTGGGGGCTGGGGGGAGCCCTTTGCACGCCCGCCTGGGGCTGGCTGGGTGTGATTTGCACGCCCGGGTGGGGGCTGGCTGGGTGTGATTCGCACGCCCGGCTGGGTGTGATTTGCACGCCCGGCTGGGGGGTGGGAGGGGCTCTTTGCACGCTGGTTTTGCACCTCCCCGGGCGCAGCCGCTGGAGAATTGAGGCTGGCCCGGGGAGGGGCTGGGGCAGACGCTGACCCCCCGCCCCCCCAGCTGACGGAGCTGGAGTCGCTCCCCAAGGACGTGTCGCGGGCGGCCTACACGCAGCGCATCCTGGAGATCGTCGGCAACATCCGCAAGCAGAAGGAGGAGATCACCAAGGTAACTGGGGGGGAATCGCCCCCTGCCCCCTCTCCCGGGCTGCAGCAGTGCTGTGGCGCCCCCCCCACGCCATGGGGGGCTCCCCCCGGCAGCGGTAGTAGCTCTCTTCCCCCCGGCCCCCAGATCCTGTCGCACACCCGGGCCCTGCAGAAGGAGATCAACGGGCTGACGGGGAAGCTGGATCGGACCTTCGCCGTCACAGACGAGCTGGTCTTCAAGGTGGGGGGCCCCTGGGGGAGGGGTGGGGAGAGGTGGGGGGCCTGGAGGGGGGGCTGTACGGGGCTTTCCCCTGGGGGTCACTGGGGGGAGGGGTTGTGGGGGGATCCCCAAAGGGGCCCCCTGGGGGGGTAGAGAGAGGAGGGTGAGTGGGGGGTATGGGAGGGGGCTGGCCGGGGGGGGTAAGGTGGGGGAGGAGCAGGGTTCCTGACCCCCCCTTGTCTCTGTGACCCCCCAGGATGCCAAGCGGGACGAGTCGGTCCGGAAAGCCTATAAGTACCTGGCGGCTCTTCACGAGGTGGGTGTGGGGGGGCAGAGCTGGGGGGTGGGGGTGTCTCGGGGGGCAGAGTAGGGGGGGTGGGGGAAGCTGCTGGAGGGGCCACACGTGGGGGGCTGGGGGTGTCTCAGGCGGGCAGAGTAGGGGGCAGCTCTCATAGGCAGGGGGAGCCTGGGGGTACCAGAGACCCAGGAGTGGATCTAGGGGACAGTGTGGGGGTGGGGCTGCCACAGCCTGGGGGGGGCTCATTAACCCCTGTCCTCTGCTCCCCGCGCCCCCCAGAACTGCAGCCAGCTGATCCAGACGATCGAGGACGCTGGCGCCATCCAGCGGGAGATCCGGGACCTGGAGGAGCAGGTGAGAGTTGGGGGGGAACAGGCCCGGAGGCTGGAGGGCGGGGGGGGCACGGGGCCCTCCTGGCTCCAGCGCTGAAGGAGTTAATCTGCCCCCCCAGATCGAGAGCGAGGGGGCCAAGAAGACCTTGGCCAACCTGGAGCGGATCCTGGGCGACTACCGGGCCCTGCGGCAGGAGAATGCGGCGCTGCTGGGGAGGAGCCGGGACCCCTGAGACGGCTGCATATAACGCCCCTCCGCTGGGCCCCCCCGATTCTCCACTGCCCCCACCCCCAGCTGCTGGGGTGACCCCCCCCCCCATACTCCCTCCCAAGCAGCAGCTGAGTCTGGGCGCTGGATTTTGCTCCCTTTATTCCCCCCCAGCCGGGGCCCAAGGCGGCTGTGACAGGGGTGCAGCGTCTCACCCCCCCCCATTCCCCTCCTGGAACGAGGCCAATAAAGTCCGTGGTTTTGCAGACAGCTCCTGTGTCCAGTGGTGGGGGGCCTTGTCCATCCCCCCCGCATGCATGGGGCGTTCTCAGCCCCTGGAGCTGCCCTGGGGGCGTCTCATCGGGTGGGGGGCGTGAAGGGCAGGGGGGGCAGCAGGTGCTTCAGCTCCAGGTACCTGGGTGGGGGGGAGAGTAAAGGTGAGGAGGGAAAGGGGCGTGGCTAGCATATTTTGGCCCGGCCCTCCCCAGCTGGATCCCCCCTGGGGGCGTGGCTAATGGCTGGGGCCCCGCCCTCTCCTGCTGGATCCCTGGGGGCGTGGCTAATGGCTGGGGAACCGCCCACCCCATGCTGGACCCCCCCGGGGGGCGTGGCTAGCGGCAGGCCCCGCCCATCCCATGCTGAACCCCCCCGGGGGGCGTGGCTCGCGGGAGGCCCCGCCCACGCCGGGGCACCGTACGGGGGAGGTCGCTGGCTCCGCTTCTTCTGGAACTCGGCCTCGTCCACGGTCCACACGGCGCCTTTCACGTGCTCCACTCGCACGAAGCACTTGTGCAGGCTCAGGTTGTGCCGCACGGCGTTCTGGGGGGGGAGGGGGAGGTCAGGGGAACTGCAGACCCCCAAGTGCCTGGTGCCCCTCACTCCCGACCTGCAGCCCCCCCGCCCGGCCCCACTGGCGTCCTTCACTCCTGCCCCGCAGCCGCCCCAGCCCGGCCCTGCCGGTGCCCCTCACTCCCGACCCGCAGCCCCCCCGCCCGGCCCCACTGGCGTCCTTCACTCCTGCCCCGCAGCCGCCCCAGCCCGGCCCTGCCGGTGCCCCTCACTCCCGACCCCCAGCCCGGCCCTGCCAGCGCCCCTCACTCCCGACCCCCAGCCCGCACCGCTGCCCCTCACTCCCGACCCGCAGCCCCCCAGGTCCGCCGGCGCCCCTCACTCCCGCCCGGCCCCACTGGCGTCCCTCACTCCTGCCCCGCAGCCCCCCCAGCCCGCCCCACCGGCGCCCCTCACTCCCGACCCGCAGCCCCTGCCAGCCTGGCCCTGCCCCCCCAGCTCTGACGGTGCCCCTCACCCCCGACCCGCAGCCCCTCACCTTCCAGGTGGCCGTGTTGTAGCGGAAGTAGCCGAACATGCGGCTGAACCACTGATAAATCTCGTTCAGCGTCAGCTGCCGGTGGGGGGATCCCAGAATAGCCTGTGGGGGAGACGGGGGGGGTCAGGGTGGGGGGGGAGCCCGTTCCCCTCAGGCGCTGGGGCTGGAGGGGGCCCCCTCTCGTGGCCGGGCAGGGAAGCTGAGGGGATGATGGAGGGGTGGGGGGAAGGGAGCAGTGGGTGGGTGGGGGGAGGGGAACAATGGGGTGGGGGGGGCAGGGGAAGGGAGTAATGGGGCGGGGGGGAGCAGCCCCCCCCCCCCAGGCGCTCACCCAGCGGATCAGCATCGCGTAGGTAAAGGGCGGCCGGGCCCTGCTGAGCCGATAAAACTCCAGGGTGGGGCCCAGGTCTGGGGGGGGGGAGGAGAACAGAGCTGTCAATCATGGGGGGGGTGATGCCCCCCCCCACCAGGCTCAGTGTTACCCCCCTCCCCTGGCGAGCGCTCACCCCTCGGGCTCAACACTGACCCGACCCCCCCCTCCCCTCCCCTCCCAGAGCCGGGAGAGAACCCAGGCGTCCTGGCTGCCAGCCCCCCCCTGCTCTAACCACCAACCCCCACTCCCCTCCCAGAGCCAGAGAGAGAACCCAGGCGTCCGGTCCCCCAGCCGCTCACCTGAGCAGATGCCGGCGCCGTGGCTGACCCAGGGGTGGGTCTGGGGGGTCAGTGGTGTCTGCAGCGCCCCCTTCTGGGCGGGGAGGGCGGCTCCCGCCTGGGTCCAGCCAGAGGGGGTGGGGGGTTGGGAGGGGCACTGCTGGCCCTTCGCTGACATTGCCTGGGGGGGAGAGGGGCAGGTAAGTGATATGGCCCCCCCAGGGATTGCCCCCCCGACCCATGGATTCTGACTCCGACCCCCTGGGCCTCAAGCCCCACCCCCACTCCATCTCCCCCCCCAAAACTCGGACACCACCCCTGTTCCTCCCACCCCAGGGCTCTGCACCCTTCTTCCCCCCCCCCCCCCCGGCCCCGGCTCTTACTAGGTCGAGGGCTCGGTCCGTGGCCTCCGTCGTGGCCAGCTGGGTCTGCATGGCCCTCAGGCGCCTCCGCTCCCGCTCCAGCTGGGGTGGGATAGAGGGGGACAAGTGAGTTGGGGGAGCAGGATTGAGGGGAAGCCTCCTGTACTATGACTCCCACGATGCACCAGGACTACAACTCCCATGATGCTCTGCGATGCCACTGGGGCAGTGGTTCGAGCCCCCCCTCCCCCTGGGCAGGAGCCGTCGAGACCCTAAACGCCTGTGATGGGGGAGCCCCCCAGGGCAGCCCCCCCGATCTCCAATGCTGGTGCCCCCTGGCCCCAATTATCCCCCCAACCTCCTCTCCCCAAGGCAGTGCCCAGCTGCGATTGCCCCCCCCCGACCGACCCCCCCGCCTCACCTGCGCCTCCAGGTGCTCGACCAGCTCCCTCTGCCGCTGGCACTGGGCTGCCTTGTCCTGCGCCCACAGCGCGTCCTGCCGGGGGCGTCTGCCAAGACCAACAGCTCAGTTGGTGTCCCTCCCAACCACCAGCCCCCCCTCAGAGCTGGGAGAACCCAGGCATCCGGGCTCCCAGCCCCCACTCCTCTCCCAGAGCCGGGGAGAACCCAGGTGTCCGGGCTCCCAGCCCCCTCAGCTCTAACCACCAGCCCCCACTCCTCTCCCAGAGCCGGGGAGAACCCAGGTGTCCGGGCTCCCAGCCCCCACTCCTCTCCCAGAGCCGGGGAGAACCC
Organism: Actinemys pallida; assembly: GCA_023634205.1. Taxonomy (NCBI): domain Eukaryota; kingdom Metazoa; phylum Chordata; order Testudines; family Emydidae; genus Actinemys; species Actinemys pallida. The sequence goes on from JALMGD010000033.1 coordinate 2,150,978, forward strand.
AGGTGTCCGGGCTCCCAGCCCCCCCAGCTCTAACCACCAGCCCCCACTCCTCTCCCAGAGCCGGGGAGAACCCAGGTGTCCGGGCTCCCAGCCCCCCCAGCTCTAACCACCAGCCCCCACTCCCCTCCCAGAGCCGGGGAGAGAACCCAGGAGTCCTGGCTCCCAGCCCCCCCCCTGCTCTAACCCACCAGCCCCCACTCCCCTCCCAGAGCCGGGAGAGAACCCAGGAGTCCTAGCTCCCAGCCCCCCCCCGCTCTAACCCACCAGCCCCCACTCCCCTCCCAGAGCCGGGGAGAGAACCCAGGAGTCCTGGCTCCCAGCCCCCCCCCCTGCTCTAACCCACCAGCCCCCACTCCCCTCCCAGAGCCGGGGAGAGAACCCAGGAGTCCTAGCTCCCAGCCCCCCCCCCCCTGCTCTAACCACCAGCCCCCACTCGCCTCCCAGAGCCGGGGAGAGAACCCAGGAGTCCTAGCTCCCAGCCCTCCCTGCTCTAACCCACCAGCCCCCGCTCCCCTCCCAGAGCCGGGGAGAGAACCCAGGAGTCCTGGCTCCCAGCCCCCCCCCCCCAAGCACTCACCTCTCATTCTGCCCGCTGTGGTCCCTGGGGCTGGGGCAGCGCTGTGGGGGGGGACCGGTCCGGGGAGTGGGGGGCGTAGCGGGGGGCAGGCGGGTCCCTCGGAATCCACTCCATGCCCGTTATGTTAATCCCTGGAACGAGGGGGGAGAAACTGTTGTCCTTAAAGTACTGCCCAGGATCTTTTCTCTCTCTCTCTCTCTCTCTCACACACACACACACACACACACACACACACACTGTTGTTACTAACGAGTTGCTCCCCTTCACTGCACTGGCCAGGTGAGTTAGATGGGGGGTGGGGGGGGAGCCGATCCGGATCGACGCTCCCATGTTGACAAGACGAGATCCTCTGCAAGACACCCCACATTTATAGCAGCTTCAAAATCTGTGTCTGTGTCCGTCGGTCCTTTGTGCTGCTCCCTCTGGGGTGTCCCGGGGCCGTTCACAGGGGGGTTCCCAAAAGCAGGTGCTGGCGTCTGACCCCCGAGGCCGGGAGTGTGTCTGATCTTCTCTAGTGAGCCCCTGGACACGTTCATGGTCCTTGGTCTGGGTCTGGCTCCAGCCCCTCTCCCAGGGGGGCGCTGTCTGGAGGTGCTGCCTCCCGCCTTCCTCAGCCCCCCTCGGTCATTCAACAGGGGCATTGATCAAGGGGGGGGGGGAAGATCTCGTTCTACTCCCAGCAAAAAGCCATGTTTCTTCTCTCTTGTCTATGCCAAGGGCTATCACATTACACCGAGGGCAACGCAAAGCTCCTACGTGAGGCCCGGCTACAAAGTCTCGTGAAAACCGAGGTCCCACGTGGGTAGCCCCCCGACAAGGTGTGACGAAGAGGCGCAATGTGAACTCATGAACGTTATCAGAGATTTATCTACAAAATGGGGGGTGGACCAGGGCACCGGGCTGCTCTGCACGCCCCTGCCAGACACCCCCCCCCCCCCCCGGCACCCTACCCCCCCCCCCCCCGGTTACCGTGTGTCAAGCCGTGGTGGGACCTCACCACCAGCACGCCCGGGGGCTGCAGCTGCAGGATGGGGGGGCGGGCGCTGGGCTCCGGAGAGATCTGGGAGGGGGAGGAAAGTGAGGGGGTGAATGCGGGGTAGAACCCAGGAGTCCGGGCTCCCAGCCCCCCCCCTCCCCCGCTGTTACCACTAGTCCCCCCTCCCCTCCCCTTCCAGCACCGGGGAGAGAACCCAGGCGTCCAGGCTCCCAGGCCCGCCCCCCCACTGTTACCACTAGTCCCCCCTCCCCTCCCCTCTCACCACCGGGGAGAGAACCCAGGCGTCCGGCGGTACCTGTTGGATGAGCAGGGCCTGGCGCTGGGTGTCCTGGAGCAGGGCCTGGAGGTGGGGGGTGGTTTGGGGGTCCCCCATCACCAGGGGGTACGGTGGCACCTGTGGGGCAGACAAGGGGGGTGCTCTCAGTCCTGGGGGGCAAGGGAGATAGGCTGCCCCCTCTGTGCCCCCCCCCCAGCCATGTGGGGACCCACCTGCTGCTTCCTGGCGGGGGGCGCGGGTTCCGCGGGTGAGCACCGTGGGGCGGTTCTGGGCCCCACCAGTTGGGCCGGCTGGGCTGTCGCCATGGGGCACATGGGATGCCGAGGGGCTGGGCATCGGGGCCTGGCACAAGCTGTGGGGAGAAAGGGCAGGTGAGGAGGTGGGAGAAGCTACAAGAAAGCACACGCATGTGCGACTGGTCACACTGCTCACGTGTGATCCATGCAACACGTCACATGTACACGCACGGAGGAGACGCATGCCTGTCACGGGGAGCACACGCATGTGAGCGGTTTCCCATGGTGTGGGGGTCACCAAGCGCGCAGAGCCGTGCAACATGTGATGGGTGGCTTCACGGTGAGCGTGCATGCACACTGGTGCGTGTGCAAACCACGCAATGTGTCCTGTGTGGCCCCATGGGGAACATGCGTGTGCAGGTCTGAGCCGTGTCACACGCAGGGGCCGGGAGCCGCCGGGCCCAGCCGGACCTTAGCAGCCCTCAACCTCCCTGACGAGCAGCGGGGCTAATTAGTGACCCCAGCTGGGGGAAACGGGCCTTGATGCACCAGACAGGTCTGAGCCAGAGCCGGGAGAGGGGGGCAGGGGGTGGATGTGGGGCGAGAGAGAGGGAGAGATTGGGGGCTGGGAGGGCTTGTTAGAGGGATGGAGAGGGTGGGGGGCTGGTTGGGGGGGGCTCAGGGATCCCCGAGGGGGGCAGCAACCTGTGGGTCTGGCCGTGGGGTTTTGAGCGACAGACTCCTGACAGCGCTGCCACCTGTGTCCGGGATCCAGCGTGTCTGTGATCCGTGCGACGTGTCACGTCCTGGGGCACGTGCGTGGCTCTGTAGGAGCCGTGTCTTTGCCCCCGTGACTGCCCAGGGCCGCGCAGCCTCGTGACACGCGTGGGCCGATGGGATCTGTGGCCTGCCTCACACGGCCAGCGCACGGAGCCCTCTCATGGTTTGCACGCGTGTGGACCCCATGACATGCATGCATTTCCTCCGTGTGCTTGGGGCCCTCCCACGCCGGCCCAGCGGGGCTCACGTGTCATTGTGAACATGCCTGGACACATGACGCACCCTCCGGATGGGCGGCCCCGGGTTGTGGGTGAGAGCAGAAACCCAGCACCTGGGGGGGCAAATCCAGACAGCGCCCCCATATTTGCCCCACACCTTGACCCCTGCGCCTCCCACCGTGCTCTGACCCCCAGCTATAACCTACCCCCGCCAGCTCCCCACGGTCCCCCACGCCCCTTCCTGCCCCCAACCACTAGCCCCCACCCCCTCCCAGAGCTGGGGAGAGAACCCAGGAATCCTGGCTCCCAGCCCCCCTGCTCTAACCCACCAGCCCCCACTCCCCTCCTGGAGCCAAGGAGAGAACCCAGGAGTCCTGGCTCCCAACCCCTCCTGCACTAACCCACTACACTCCCCCCCCGAGCTGGGGACAGAACCCAGGAGTCCTGGCTCCCAACCCTGCCCTCCTCCCCCTGCTCTAACCACTAGACCCCATTCCCCCCCCCCCCCAGGGCAGGGGCCGGTTCGAGCTGCTTCCCGGCAGCGGGGGCAGGGCCGGGGCCAGGTTCCGAGAATCGGGGTGACGTCCCGTTTGGCCCCCGCGTCTGATTTCTCACCGCGGCCCCCGCTTCCCAGACGTCACGGAACCCGGCCACGTCAGCGGCGTGGGACGCGGAGCCCGGGGGGTTAAATCTGGGGTGGCCCCCCCGAGCCTCAGCACGCACGGAGCTGGGGGGTGCAGCCTGCTGACCCAAGGCCCCCAGCCCAGCCCCACGGGTCTGTGGGAGGCTGAATTTCACACACACACACACACCCGCCCCGATGCTCCCCAAAGCTCGAATCACGCTAGGCCTGGAGAGATCGCACACGAGTAACCAGCTCCGGTCTCACAGGCCCCACTCCGCTCCCAGAGAACCCAGGCGTCCTGGCTCCCAGACCACCCGCACGCTCTGAGCAGCAGCCCCCACTCCCCTTCCAGAGCCGGGGAGAGAAACCAGGAGTCCTGGCTCCCAGCCCCCCCTGCTCTGACCCACCAGCCCCCACTCCCCTCCCAGACCTGGAGAGAGAACCCAGGAGTCCTGGTTCCCAGCCCCTCCTGCTCTAACCACCAGCCCCCACTCCCCTCCCAGAGCCGGAGAGAGAACCCAGGAGTCCTGGCTCCCAGCCCCCACCCCCGACCCCACTCCACTCGCAGAGCCAGGGAGAGAACCCAGGAGTCCTGGCTCCCAGACCCCCTGCTCTAACCCACCAGCCCTCACTCCCCTCCCAGAGCCGGAGAGAGAACCCAGGAGTCCTGGCTCCCAGCCCCCACTCTCCTCACCCACCAGCCCCCACTTCCCTCCCAGAGCCGGGGAGAGAACCCAGGAGTCCTGGCTCCCAGCCCCCCCCCTGCTCTAACCACCAGCCCCCACTCCCCTCCCAGAGCCGGGGAGAGAACCCAGGTGTCCGGGCCCCCTGCCCCTGAGCTGGTTATTTCTCCCCGGTTCCGGCGGCTGCAGTTTGTGTCCTGGGGGTTTTGTGGGCCCGGTGGGCGTCCACCGGGGGATTGGAAAGAGGAGTCGGGCGGGGGCTGGTTCAGCCCGGCCGGGGTCCCCTCGCCTGTGGTGTGAATGCGAAATTCACCTCCTGGCCGTGCTCTCGAGGGGCCTCTGCAGCCAGACGGACCCAGGCCGGAGTCTGCATCCCAGGAGCCGGGTGGGAATCGGGAGTTCGAGTCTGGATCAATCCACGGGGCTGGGATGCGGGCACGTTGCGTTATTAAAATCCTGCTGTTTAGCGGGGTGACTCTGGATTGACCTGGGGGGCTTGGCTCCGAATCCAGCCCTGCTCCTACTGCGATCAGGAGTGACTCTGGATTGACCCTGGGGGGCTAGGCTCCGAATCCAGCCCCACTCCTGATTGCACTAGGAGCAACTCTGGATTGACCCTGGGGGGCTTGGCTCAGAATCCAGCCCTGCTCCTAGTGCAATCAGGAGTGACTCTGGAGTCACCCTGAGGGGCTTGTCTCAAAATCCAGCCCTGCTCCTACTGCAGTCAAGAGTGACTCTGGATTTACCCCAGGGCAGCTGAGATCAGAGCTGAGTCCTGTCCCCACTGAAATCAGGGGTGAATCTGGATTGACCCTGGGGCAGACCTTAAATCAGCCGAACGACTCCCCCTGTGTCCCGACGAGACCGGCGGGCACCTCTGGCCTGCCGGGGCGCGCCCCGACCCCCCCCACTCACCGCTCGGCGCTCCTCGGCATGCCGGCTGGCAGGGGAGCAGTGCGAAATGCGCCCCGCGGGTGGGGATTTATAGGGTGGCCCTGGAACAGCCGTGCTGTTGAGGTGCCGGTGACTCAGTGGAAACGGAGCGCCAGGGCGGCGTGCCCCGCGTGCCCTTTGTGGGGGTTTTTTCTTTGCTCGAAAATAACACCAGCTTTTTGGTCGGGGTTTTCGGCGTCCCAGTCCCCGAGGCTTCTGAGCACCGAGAAGCTACCACAGAACTATCAGTGTGCGAGGGAAAGAAAACCACAGAGCGCACGAGAGAGACACATGCGCGGGTGCACACCCTCACACGCACACGCCCGCCGGAGGAAACAGCTTTGCGGGGGGTTATTAGGAGCGGGGCCGAGGGATTGGAGTCGGGGCCGGGGCGGGCGCAGTGTGCCTGCCGTGTGGAGAAATGGGGTTTTGTTGCTAATGGCACGGGGAGAGAACCCAGGAGTCCTGGCTCCCAGCCCCCCCTGCTCTAACCCACCAGCCCCCACTCCCCTCCCAGAGCCGGGGATGGAACCCAGGAGTCCTGGCTCCCAGTTTGGTGACGAGTGTGTGTGTCACAGGCCCATCATGGGTAAAGTGTGTGTGTGCACACACGTGTGTCTGATCGCACGTGTGTGTGTGTGACATGCGCCGGCAGCGAGGGCTCGAGTAGCCGGCCAAGCTGTTGCCCCTGGGGCTGGTTAGCAGCCCCTGTCTCGGGGCCGGACCTGGGTGTGTGCGTGAGACTGCGTGTCTGCGGTTGTGATGCTGTGAGTGTGACCGTGTGGCTGAGGGTGTGCGTGCCGGGGTGTGTGTGTGTCCGAGAGAGAGATTGTGTATCAGCGTGTGTGTGGTTGTGTAGTGGTGGGTGTGCGACTGTATACCTGAGTGTGTAGTGGTGGGTGGGTGGGTGTGATTGTGTAGTGCTCTGTGTGCGTGCGATTGTGTATTGCTTGGTGTGCGTGTGTCAGTGTGGTTGTGTAGCGCTTGGCATGTGTCACTGTGGTTGTGTAGCGCTCGGTGTGTGAGTGTCAGTGTGGTTGTGTAGGTCTCTGGGTGTGATCGTATAGTGCTGTGCGATTGTGTGGTGCTCAGTGTGTGTGTGTGTCACTGTGGTTGTGTAGCTTTCTGAGTGTGATTGTGTAGAACTGTGTGTGTCTGTGATTGTGCAGCGCTGTGTGCATGTATCAGTGTGGTTGTGTAGTGCTCAGTGTGCGTGTCAGTGTGCTTGTGTCGGTCTCTGTGTGTGCGTATCAATGTGGTTGTGCGGCGTTTTGTGTGTGTGTGTGGTTGTGTAGGTCTCCGTGTGTGACCACTTAGCGGTGTGTGTGCATGTGTCAGTCTGATTGTGTAGCGCTGTGTGTGTGGTTGTGTAGCATTGTGTGGGTCAGTATGGTTGTGTAGTGCTGTGTGGGTCAGTGTGGTTGTGTAGCGCTGTGGGTCCGTGTGTCAGTGTGGTAGTGTAGAGCTCTGTGTGTGTGTCAGTGTGGTTGTGTAGCGCTGTGTGTGTCAGTGTGGTTGTGTAGCGCTGTGTGCGTGTGTGTCAGTGTGGTTGTGTAGCACTGTGGGTCCGTGTTTCAGTGTGGTTGTGTAGCGCTGTGTGTATGTGTGTCAGTGTGATTGTGTAGCGCTGTGTGGATCAGTATGGTTGTGTAGCACTGTGTGGTACGTCTGTCAGTGTGGTTATGTAGCGCTGTGTGTGTGGGTCAGTGTGGTTGTGTAGCGCTGTGTGTGCAGTGTTGTGTAAGTCTCTGTGTGGGACCCTGCAGCGCTGTCTGACTGTGCGTCCCAGCCTGACCCCGCGACCCCTCTCCTCACCCCTCCCCAGCCCCCCTCTCACCTTGGGGGGCTCCAGCCGCCCCACCCCACCGGGGGGCCCCATGGCCGCTGGCTCAGAGCTCCCGGGCTCCTCAGACGCTTGTGGGCCCCCCCCGCCATCCCCCGGTTATATGGGCGCCGGCCTCCTCCCGACGTGATGCCAAACCCTCCGCCCGCCCCCCCAGACCCACCTCCCTGCCCCCCCGGCGCTGCCGGGGTGCTGCTGGCCCGACCCCCCCCGGCGGGCGGGGAATTTTCAGGGGAACTCCAGGGTCAGGTCGGGGCGCGGGCAACTTTCACCGCGCAGGAGAGAAAGCAGCCAGCTGACCCGATACGGCACACGGGGCCCGCGGGCACCGCCCAGCACCGCCCGTCCCCCCCAGAGCCCCCCGGCACCGCTCGTCCCCCCCAGATCCCCCCGGCACCGCCCGTCCCCCCCAGAGCCCCCCGGCACCGCTCGTCCCCCCCAGAGCCCCCCGGCACCGCCAGTCCCCCCCAAGCCAGGCCCGTGGGCACCCCCTGGCACCGCCCGTCCCCCGCCAGAGCCCCCTGGTACCACCCGTCCCCCCCGAACTGGGCCCGTGGGCACCCCCTGGCACCGCCCATCCCCCCCAGAGCCTCCCGGTACCACCCGTCCCCCCCGAACCGGGCCTGCGGGCACCCCCCGGCACCGCCCGTCCCCCCCAGAGCCCCCCGGCACCACTCATCCCTCGCCAGAGCCCCCCGGCACCGCCAGTCCCCCCCAACCCAGGCCCGTGGGCACCCCCCAGCACCACCCGTCCCCCCCAGATCCCCCCGGCACCGCCAGTCCCCCCGAAGCCAGGCCCGTGGGCACCCCCTGGCACCGCCCGTCCGCCGCCAGAGCCCCCTGGTACCACCCGTCCCCCCCGAACTGGGCCCGCGGGCACACCCCGGCACCGCCCATCCCCCCCAGAGCCCCCCGGCACTGTCCATCCCCCCCAGAGCTGGGCCCGTGGGCACCCCCCAGCACCGCCCGTCCCCCCAAGAGCCCCCCGGATCCACCCGTCCCCCCCAAGACGGGCCCGCGGGCACCCCCCGGACGGGTGCGCGTGGGGATGGACAGGTGGATGGAGGGGTGTGCGTGGGGACGGACAGGCGGACGGAGGGGTGCGCGTGGGGACGGACAGACGGGTGTTCATGGAGACAGACAGACAGGCGGAGGGGTGTGCGTGGGGACGGACAGGCGGACAGAGGGGGGCACGTGGGGACAGACAGGCGGGCGGAGGGGTGTGCGTGGGGACGGACAGGCAGGCGGAGGGGGGTGCGTGGGGACGGACAGGCGGACGGAGGGGGGCGCATGGGGACGGACAGGCGAGCGGAGGACAGGAGGGCGCGTGGGGATGGACAGGCGGGTGGAGGGGGGCGTGTGGGGACGGACAGGGGGCAGGGGTCCGTGGGAACGGACAGGCGGACAGGGGGCAGGGGTCCGGGGGTGGGGGGGCGAATGCTGCAGGACGGGGCTGACCCTGTCTAGCCGACTCGGGGCCCTGGGGGGGCTGGGCTGGGGGGCAGAAAAAGAGGTGCTGGGGGGAGGGGCAAAGAGCCTGGGGGTCATTAGTTACCATCCCCCCAGCCCCCCTCATCCCCTCCGGCTGCCCCACATCCCCCTCCCCTCGCCCCCAGTCCCTCCCTCAACCCCCTCCCCCCCTCCCGCCACCCAACATCCCCCTCCCTCAGCCCCCTCCCGTTCCCCTTGCCCCCAAGCCCCTCCATCAGCCTCCTCAACCCCACATCCACCTCCCTCATCCCCATCACCCCCCTCCCGCCGCCCCACATACCCCTCCCGTTCCCCTCGCCCCCCAGCCCCTCCCTCATCCCCCTCACCACCTCCCAGCGCCCCACATCCCCCAGCCCCTCCCTCTGCCCCCTCCTCCCTCCCCACATCCCCCTCCCTCATCCCCCTCCCCTTCGCCCCCCAGCCCCTCCCTCATCCCCCTCACCACCTCCCAGCGCCCCACATCCCCCAGCCCCTCCCTCTGCCCCCTCCTCCCTCCCCACATCCCCCTCCCTCATCCCCCTCCCCTTCGCCCCCCAACCCCTCCCTCAGCCCCCTCCCGTTCCCCTCGCCCCCCAGCCCCTCCCTCATCCCCCTCACCACCTCCCAGCACCCCACATCCCCCAGCCCCTCCCTCTGCCCCCTCCTCCCTCCCCACATCCCCCTCCCTCATCCCCCTCCCCTTCGCCCCCCAACCCCTCCCTCAGCCCCCTCCCGTTCCCCTCGCCCCCCAGCCCCTCCCTCATCCCCCTCCCCACATCCCCCTCCCCGTTCTCTCTCCCCCGCCCCCTCCTTGGCTCCGCCCCCCGCTCCCTCCCCCCGCCTCGCCCCGCCCCCCCCAGCCGCCGCCGGAGCCGCCATGGCCGGCGCAGCCTCCCCCTCCCCGCGGTCCCCCCTGCGCCGGCCCTGGGCGGGGGGGGAGGGGGCAGAGGAGCAGGAACCGCCCCCGCGCGCTGCCCCCCCCCCCCGGGGGGCAACGGCCGGCCCCGCGCCGCGCTTGGCAGCTCTCCCAGCAGGCCCCGGGGCAGCCCCACTCCCAGCATGCCATGGGGCCCGGCCAGGAGCCACTCTCCCAGCATGCACTGGGGCACAGCCAGGAGCCGCTCTCCCAGCATGCCGTGGGGCCCGGCCAGGAGCCGCTCTCCCAGCATGCCGTGGGGCCTGGCCAGGAGCCGCTCTCCCAGCATGCACTGGGGTACGGCAAAGAGCCACTCTCCCAGCATGCCGTGGGGCACAGCGAAGAGCCGCTCTCCCAGCATGCACTGGGGCACAGCCAGGAGCCGCTCTCCCAGCATGCCGTGGGGCACAGCGAAGAGCCGCTCTCCCAGCATGCACTGGGGCACAGCCAGGAGCCGCTCTCCCAGCATGCCGTGGGGCACAGCGAAGAGCCGCTCTCCCAGCATGCCGTGGGGCCTGGCCAGGAGCCGCTCTCCCAGCATGCACTGGGGCACAGCGAAGAGCCGCTCTCCCAGCATGCACTGGGGCACAGCCAGGAGCCGCTCTCCCAGCATGCCGTGGGGCCTGGCCAGGAGCCGCTCTCCCAGCATGCACTGGGGCACAGCGAAGAGCCGCTCTCCCAGCATGCACTGGGGCACAGCCAGGAGCCGCTCTCCCAGCATGCCATGGGGCACAGCGAAGAGCCGCTGTCCCAGCATGCCGTGGGGCACAGCGAAGAGCCGCTGTCCCAGCATGCCGTGGGGCCTGGCCAGGAGCCGCTCTCCCAGCATGCCATGGGGCACAGCGAAGAGCCGCTCTCCCAGCATGCCGTGGGGCACAGCGAAGAGCCGCTGTCCCAGCATGCCGTGGGGCCTGGCCAGGAGCCGCTCTCCCAGCATGCCGTGGGGCCTGGCCAGGAGCCGCTCTCCCAGCATGCCATGGGGCCCGGCCAGGAGCCGCTCTCCCAGCATGCCATGGGGTACGGCGAAGAGCCGCTCTCCCAGCATGCCGTGGGGCCCAGCCAGGAGCCGCTCTCCCAGCATGCGCTGGGGCACAGCGAAGAGCCGCTCTCCCAGCATGCCGTGGGGCACAGCGAAGAGCCGCTCTCCCAGCATGCCATGGGGCCCAGCCAGGAGGTTCTCTCCCAGCATGCCGTGGGGCACAGCGAAGAGGTGCTCTCCCAGCATGCCGTGGGGCACAGCGAAGAGCCGCTCTCCCAGCATGCCGTGGGGCACAGCGAAGAGCCGCTCTCCCAGCATGCCATGGAGCCCAGCCAGGAGGTTCTCTCCCAGCATGCCGTGGGGCACAGCGAAGAGGTGCTCTCCCAGCATGCCATGGGGCACGGCGAAGAGCCGCTCTCCCAGCATGCCATGGGGCACGGCGAAGAGCCGCTCTCCCAGCATGCACTGGGGCACAGCGAAGAGCCACTGTCCCAGCACGCGATGGGGCCCAGCCAGGAGCCGCTCTCCCAGCATGCAGCGGGGGCGCGCCGGGTGCTGTTCGCCGATGCCCTGGGCTTGCCCTTGACCCGCCTGCGGCGCTACCAGCCCTGGCCGCCCCCCTCGCCCGAGTCGCCCCCCGAGGTGCTGCCCCCCGCCGGCCAGCCGCCCCTCGCCCCCTACCTCCTGCCCGCATTCGTGCTGCCCCCGGCGGGGCAGGGAGAGCCGGAGCGGCTGGTGCGGCTGCGCAGGGCCATGGTGGAGCTGGAGGAGGTGATGGCGCCGGGGCCGGGCGAGCCGTGGCTGCTGCGGGGCACCGTGCGGGTGCTGAACGTGACCTATCGCAAAGCCGTCCACGTGCGGGCCAGCCGGGACAGCTGGCGCACCTACCGCGACCACCCCGCCCGCTACGTGCCGGGGGGCTCGCCCGACGGGGGGCTGAGCGACCGCTTCACCTTCAGCCTGCCCTTCGGCCCCGGCCAGCAGGAGGAGCAGGGCGAGGAAGAGGAGGAGGGGGATGAAGCCCGGCTGGATTTCGTGATCCGGTACCAGACCGACGAGGGCGTCTACTGGGCCAATAACCAGGGCAAGAACTACAGCGTGGTGATGAAGGGCCGGGCGCCCCCCCGGGCGCCCCCCAGTACCGCCGGCCAGGACGGCGCCGGGCGGCAGCTGAAGAGTTGCATGAGGCCGGAGAGGATGAGGTAAAATCCCACCTTCCTCCCGGGACCCCAAAACCGTCCAGCAGAACCCGCCCGAGAACCGCCAACCCCCCCCGGGAACCGCCAATTCCCCCGATCCCCATGACTCTGAGCCCCCAATCCCCCAAATCTATGACTCTCAGCCTCCCAATTCCGCCGATCCCCGTGACTCTGAGCCCCGCAATCCCCCAGATCTATGACTCTCAACCCCCCAATTCCCCCGATCCCGTGACTCTAAGCCCCCAATCCCCCAGATCTATGACTCTCAACCCCCCAATTCCCCCGATCCCGTGACTCTGAGCCCCCAATCCCCCAGATCTATGACTCTCAACCCCCCAATTCCCCCGATCCCTGTGACTCTGAGCCCGCCAATCCCCCAGATCTATGACTCTCAGCCCCCTAATTCCGCCGATCCCCATGACTCTGAGCCCCAAATCCCCCAGATCTATGACTCTCAACCCCCCAATTCCCCCGATCCCCATGACTCTGAGCCCCCAATCCCCCAGATCTGACTCTCAGCCCCCCAATTCCCCTGATCCCCGTGACTCTGAGCCCCCCATCCCCCAGATCTATGACTCTCAACCCCCCAATTCCCCCGATCCCGTGACTCTGAGCCCCCAATCCCCCAGATCTATGACTCTCAACCCCCCAATTCCCCCGATCCCCGTGACTCTGAGCCCCCATGCCCCAGATCTGACTCTCAACCCCCCAATTCCCCCGATCCCGTGACTCTGAGCCCCCATCCCCCAGATCTATGACTCTGAGCCCCCCAATTCCCCCGATCCCCGTGACTCTGAGCCCCCAATCCCCCAGATCTATGACTCTCAGCCCCCCAATTCCCCCCAATTCCCCCGATCCCCGTGACTCTGAGCCCCCCAATCCCCCAGATCTATGACTCTCAGCCCCCCAATTCCCCCCAATTCCCCCGATCCCCGTGACTCTGAGCCCCCCAATCCCCCAGATCTATGACTCTCAACCCCCCAATTCCCCCCAATTTCCCCAATCCCCGTGACTCTGAGCCCCCAATCCCCCAGATCTATGACTCTCAGCCCCCCAATTCCCCCCAATTCCCCCGATCCCTGTGACTCTGAGCCCCCAATCCCCCAGATCTATGACTCTCAACCCCCCAATTTCCGTGACTCTGAGCCCCCACTCCCCCACATCTATGACTCTCAGCCCCCCAATTCCCCCCAATTCCCCCGATCCCCGTGACTCTGAGCCTCCATCCCCCAGATCTATGACTCTCAACCCCCCAATTCCCCCGATCCCCGTGACTCTGAGCCCCCAATCCCCCAGATCTATGACTCTCAGCCCCCCAATTCCCCCCAATTCCCCCGATCCCTGTGACTCTGAGCCCCCCAATCCCCCAGATCTATGACTCTCAACCCCCCAATTCCCCCGATCCCTGTGACTCTGAGCCCCCAATCCCCCAGATCTATGACTCTCAACCCCCCAATTCCCCCGATCCCCGTGACTCTGAGCCCCCATGCCCCAGATCTGACTCTCAACCCCCCAATTCCCCCGATCCCGTGACTCTGAGCCCCCATCCCCCAGATCTATGACTCTGAGCCCCCCAATTCCCCCGATCCCCGTGACTCTGAGCCCCCAATCCCCCAGATCTATGACTCTCAGCCCCCCAATTCCCCCCAATTCCCCCGATCCCCGTGACTCTGAGCCCCCCAATCCCCCAGATCTATGACTCTCAGCCCCCCAATTCCCCCCAATTCCCCCGATCCCCGTGACTCTGAGCCCCCCAATCCCCCAGATCTATGACTCTCAACCCCCCAATTCCCCCCAATTTCCCCAATCCCCGTGACTCTGAGCCCCCAATCCCCCAGATCTATGACTCTCAGCCCCCCAATTCCCCCCAATTCCCCCGATCCCTGTGACTCTGAGCCCCCAATCCCCCAGATCTATGACTCTCAACCCCCCAATTTCCGTGACTCTGAGCCCCCACTCCCCCACATCTATGACTCTCAGCCCCCCAATTCCCCCCAATTCCCCCGATCCCCGTGACTCTGAGCCTCCATCCCCCAGATCTATGACTCTCAACCCCCCAATTCCCCCGATCCCCGTGACTCTGAGCCCCCAATCCCCCAGATCTATGACTCTCAGCCCCCCAATTCCCCCCAATTCCCCCGATCCCTGTGACTCTGAGCCCCCCAATCCCCCAGATCTATGACTCTCAACCCCCCAATTCCCCCGATCCCGTGACTCTGAGCCCCCAATCCCCCAGATCTATGACTCTCAACCCCCCAATTCCCCCGATCCCCGTGACTCTGAGCCCCCATGCCCCAGATCTGACTCTCAACCCCCCAATTCCCCCAATCCCGTGACTCTGAGCCCCCATCCCCCAGATCTATGACTCTGAGCCCCCCAATTCCCCCGATCCCCGTGACTCTGAGCCCCCAATCCCCCAGATCTATGACTCTCAGCCCCCCAATTCCCCCGATCCCCGTGACTCTGAGCCCCCAATCCCCCAGATCTATGACTTTCAGCCTCCCAATTCCCCCGATCCCCGTGACTCTGAGCCCCCAATCCCCCAAATCTGACTCTCAGCCCCCCAATTCCCCCGATCCCTGTGACTCTGAGCCCCCCAATCCCACTGATCTGTGACTCTGAGCCGCCTCGATCCCCCCGATCCCTGTGACTCTGATCCTCACAATCCCCCCGATCTGTGACTCTGAGCTCTCCAATTCCCCCCCAAGCCCCCTGATCCCCATGACTCTGAGCCCCTCAATCCCCCTGATCCCTGTGACTCTGAGCCCCCCAAATCCCTGTGACTCTGAGCCCCCCCAAATCCCCCAATCCCCATGACTCTGGGCCCCCCCCATCCCTCCAGTTTATTGGGGGCACAGAGCCTATGGTAGAGCAGCCCAGACACTGCTCTGAATTACATGGGGCGGGTTATATGGGGAGGGACCCTGCTGGGATGGTCCCTGCCCCACAGGGCACAGCGTGTCGGGGGGAGATGTTGGAGGTCTTGGGGTGTCACTGTGGACAGAGGATCAGCAAGTGGGAGGGAAAGGCTTCATTTGGGCAGGGTGGAGTAGCATTGTTGGTCTGTGCAAGCGTCCGCACTTGTGCAAAGTGAGTGTGCATTGCTACCAGATCAGGTGCAAGCATTAGCACTAGTCCAAAGCAAGTGTGCAATGCTCCCAATCCAGAATTCACTCTGCTCCCTTGTGCAATTGTTGCAATAGTGCAAACTGACTGTGAAACATTCCTGAGTCAGAATTCACCCTGCTCCCTTGTGCTATCATTTGCACTAGTGAAAAGTGAGCGTGAAACGCTCCCAAATCACAATGCCCTCCTCTCTCATGCACAGGACAGCACTAGTGCAAAGCCAGTGTGCGATGCCCCCAAAGCAGGTGCATGCGTTAGCACTTGTGCAAAGTGACTGAAAGGTGCCCAGGTCAGCATTCACCCTGTTGCACTGTGTGTCTTTGTACTAGTGCAAGGCAAGTGTGCAATGCTCCCAAACCAGAATTCATGACGCGGTCTCGATGAAGGGCTTTCACGCCTGCTTTTCACTAGTGTACATGCTGACGCGAGTGGCCCCATGCAGGCTGTCGGTGCAGGTCTGCCGGTGGTTCTAGGAGGGCAGAGACCAGCCGGGGGATTAAAGCCCAACGCCGGGCGAAGAGAAAGGCAGTTCAGGTGAAACCCCCCCACCCCTCACAATCACGTTTCCAGCTGCCGGCGGGCGAGTTCTGCGTAGTGAAAAACAAGCGGTGGGGGAAATGGGGGCAGCGCCGTCACGTCTTATTTCTAAAGAACGAGACCGAGGGCTGCGGAGAGAAGGTGAAATCACGTCGTCGGGGTGTTTTCTCTGAAACTCGGGTAGAAAAAGTGGTTTTCAAAAGAGGCAGGAAACAGAGTTAATAACGAGCCGAGCGGGGAGTGAAAAGTCTTGCGGTCGGCTGATTTTGGCGGAGATCTCATTAAAGTGGGTAGATAGGTGGATAAAAGGGCCCAATATGGGCGTTTGTGCACCAGAATCTAGGGTGGGGTCTGGGCGGCGCCCGGCGGGACGGGGCCGTGACCTGGGTTGGGGTCTGCGGGGCACCCGGCGCGATGGGGCCCCGATCTCGGCCGGGGTCTGGGGGGCGCCCAGCGCGACGGGGCCCCGATCTCGGCCGGCGTCTGGGTCCCGGGTATAAATACATCTCATGTGTTTTATTGGCTTCACCTCCATCCCTGGGTCCGGCTCCTGGCTCGTTACCCTCATGAACGTCAAGTATCGGGGGAGCCGTGTTAGTCTCTGTCCACGAAACAACAGGGAGTCTGGTGGCACCTCACCGACTAACACAGGGGTCCCCAACGCGGTGCCCGCGGGCGCCATGACCCCCACGGGGCATCTCTATGCGCCCGCCCACTGACAAGGGAGCGTCCCGCCACCAAGGAGCTTCTTGGCGGCATTTTGACGGCTAGTCGTCCGGCGCCCGCCATGCTGAAAGGTTGGGGACCACTGGACTGACAGATGGATTTGGGACAGCTGCAGGTATTATCCTGACACCTGACGAGAGGGGACTTAGCTCACCCTAACGAGGGCTAATTAACAGGCTGTGGGGTGGGAAGGGAAGGGCCGGTGGGCGACTGCTGCTCTAGGTTCTCAGGGGGACAAAGGCCTTGCTCTGCCTCAGTTTCCCCATCTGTACGGGGGGGGGGACAGGAAATGAAGATGAGCTGCGTGAGATACGAGGCGGGGGTTGTAACCCCCCCCCCATGTCTCCGGTGTGGGTGAGGGGCATCCGGGTGTCCAGTGATTAGAGCGGGGGTGGGGGAGGGCTCGGAGCCAGGACTCCTGGGTTCCTTCTGCTGCTGGGCTTGGGATGGCTGAAATGTTTCTTCTCCGCTAAGACGTGAGCATCAAAGGAAGTTTCTTTTTCCATGGGCCCCTCCCACCGCGACTGACTCTGTCTACAGCCCTGCACAGCCAGACAGGCGTTCGCACAGCCAGACACACAGGCGGCACGTTCAGCTTTCCCCTCCGCCGGCCCTCCTTGCTCCCACCCTCTGAGGCTGAGGCTGGTGGAGTTAGCCCTTGGGGACCCCTCTGCAATCAGGGGTGACTCCGGATTGACCCTGGGGGCTGAGATCAGAATCCTGCTCTGCCCCCATTACAGCTGGGGGTGACTCCGGATTGCCCCCGGGGGGCTGAGCTCAGAACCCAGCACTGAGCGCGGTGCAATCAGGGGTGACTCCGGATTGGCGGGACCCGGTGCCGAGCTCAGGGCCCAGTGCTGAGTGCGGTGCAATCAGGGGTGACTCCGGATTGGCGGGACCCGGTGCCGAGCTCAGGGCCCAGTGCTGAGTGCGGTGCAATCAGGGGTGACTCCGGATTGGCGGGACCCGGTGCCAAGCTCAGGGCATGGGCCGCGGGCGAGAGCTGCCATGCAAAGCTGCGGCTTGGCACTTTCATGGTCCCGCCCCCTCGCAGCCCCAGATCTCAGGCCCGGGTTCCCAGACGGTGACTCGCAGGGAAGGGGAAAACCCAGGAACGCGCCCAAAATAGCTGCAGGGTTTTACTGGCGTGGAGCTGCTGACCCGGATCAGGCCCCGTCGCGCTGGGCGCTGCACAGAGACACCGTCCCAGTCCCAGAGAGTTTCCAGTCTAAACAAACAAAGGGAAACTGAGGCACCCAGTGATTAAAGCTCAGCTGGGCACGTGTGGGCGAGCTGGAATGGAACCAGGGAGCCCTGGCTAATACCCTGCCCACTAAGGCTGGGGGCCCGGACACCTGGGTTCTCTCCCTGGTTCTAGGAGGGGAGCGGGGGCTGGGAGCCCGGACTCCTGGGTTCTCATCAGACACTTTGCAAGGTGCCACCCCCCGGCCCCGGGCAGTGACTGGATCCCTTCTCCCCCCACAGGCCCTGCGAGGAAGAGCCAAGCGATGAAGACATACCAAACCCTGCCCGTGAGGAAGGTATGTGCTGCGAGCTTCCCCCCAGCAGTGGCTCCAGCTGGGGTCACCCCCAGCGCTGCGAGCTTCCCCCTAGCAGTGCTGGGCTGGCTGAGGGGCGCGCTAGTGTGGGTGACCCCATCTCTCTCTCTCCAGAAGGGAGCCCGGAAAGGGAGACGCGAAGAGAATCGCCCTCAGCTCCCACGGGACAGGTAAGAACTGCCGGCAGCAGGGTGGGGTGGGGAGAGAGGCCCCTGCCCAGCCCCCCAGCGCCCGGGCCTGCCTGCCAGGGGAGAGCGCCCCACACCCAGCCCCTCGCCTGCCCCCCAGTGCCGGCCCTGCCTCCCAGTGGAGAGCGCCCCACACCCAGCCCCCCAGCACCCGGGCCTGGCTGCCAGGGGAGAGCGCCCCCCACCCAGCCCCTCGCCTGCCTGCCAGGGGAGAGCGCCCCCCACCCAGCCCCTCGCCTGCCCCCCAGTGCCGGTCCTGCCTGCCAGGGGGGAGCGCCCTCCACCCAGCGCCCGGGCCTGCCTGCCAGGGGAGAGCGCCCCCCACCCAGCCCCTCGCCCGCCCCCCAGCGCCGGCCCTGCCTGCCAGACCGGGGCCCCTGTCTCCCCGGGTGCGAGGGTCAGCCCCTACCCCAGAGATCTCCCAATCTTACTGACAAAGGCCGGCTCGGGCCCCGCTTCTCACAGGTGGGGAAACTGAGGCACGGCTGGGCCACCATCGCCCCCCACCCTGGAGCTTCAGGGGGATCCTGCCTCTCCAGCCCTCATCCTTCCCTTGCCCCGCTGCAGGTCCCGGAGCTGCCGGTCCCCCCCACGTCCCCGGAGACGGAACTGCATGCCAGGGAGCTCCCGGTGCCCTTGGCTGAGTCCCCTGGGGGCGGCCGTGGGCCCGAGGCCGGCTCTCTGGGGCCGGGGGCCTCCTTCTCGGAGGCTGGCCTGGCAGAGCAGGCTGGGCTCTGGCGGGCGGAGGAGGAGGCCGTGGACTCGGAGCTGGAGCAGCTGTATCTCTCCCACCTCAGCCGGCTGCGGGCAGAGGAGCTCGGGGACGCCGGGGGGCGGCCAGGGGGCACGGAGGCGGCCGGCTCCCCCCCGGCCTGGCTGCCTGCCCTGCGCCTGAGCATGTTGAGCGACCGGGACCTGGTGGTCGGCTGGGCCGGGCCGGAGCGGGCGCTGAACAGCTCCCTGGCCCAGGAGATCACCCTGCGCTATGCCAGCCCGGCCGCCCGGCTCACCCCGCCTGCCTGCCCGGGGCGGGACAGCCCCCCGGCGCTGCTGGAGGCCGGGCTCCGGGGAGCCGGCCCGGGCGGGGCCCTGCGGCTGCTGGCGCCGGCTGCCGTGGTGGTGCCGGCACGGACAGCAGCCCCGGCGGGGCGGGGCCAGGGGGGCTGGGGAGGGCCGGGGGCGCCCCGGGAGGGGGCGCCCGGCTGCCCCACGCGGCTGGGACAGGCCCTGACCCGTTCCCTGTTCGTTCTGGGCCTTGTGGTCGTCCTGCCCGTGGTCCTCAGCGGCTGCCTGCCGGCCGCGGCCGTCACCCTGTATGTGGTTCTCACGTGGCGCCAGCCCCCCCTGCTCTAGCCCCCTGCACCCCAGAGCCGGGGAGAGAACCCAGGCGTCCTGGCTCCCAGCCCCCCCTGCTCTAGCCCCCTCCACCCCAGAGCCGGGGAGAGAACCCAGGCGTCCTGGCTCCCAGCCCCCCCTGCTCTAGCCCCCTCCACCCCAGAGCCGGGGAGAGAACCCAGGCGTCCTGGCTCTCAGCCTCCCTGCTCTAGCCCCCTCCTTCCCAGAGCCGGGGAGAGAACCCAGGCGTCCTGCCTCCCAGCCCCCCTGCTCTAGCCCCCTCCACCCCAGAGCCAGGGAGAGAACCCAGGTGTCCTGGCTCCCAGCCCCCCCTGCTCTAGCCCACACCCCTTGGGACCCACGCCGGAGGCCACGTGCCTCTGAAGACCTTACATCGGTTCATTGTCCTGCTTTGCTTCTCCGGCCCACGACCCCCCCACCCCATGGCTCTGTATTTATTTTGTACCGGGGAGTGTGTGTGTGTGGGGGGTCAATTCGTGCCCCCCCCCCAGCGTGGTGCAAAGCGGGTCGTTTGCAGCGTGATGTGTCGGTCCAGCCGCCGGAGGGGCTGGCGATCGTCCGGCTGATTCGCCGTGCGGTGAGGTCCCACGGCACCTCGGAGCCACCCAGCTACACACTCCGCCGCTGCGTGGCCCAGGAAGTGCCGCTGTGGGAGCAGGGGGGTTGTGCCTCAGTTTCCCCATGCGGGAGCTCTGCCCGTGTTTGGGAAGCCGTGGGAGGCTCTCGGAGTGATGAAGAACAGCCAGAGTCGGAGCTGAGTCCGGATTGAGGCCGGGTGGAGATGAGAGGAATTGGGCCCAGATCCTGTTGCAGTCGGGAGTTACTCCAGATTGACTCCAGATTAAGTGAAATCATCATCCAGCCCTGACCCCATTGCAGTCAAGTGTGACTCCAGATTAAGTGAGCTCTGAATCCAGCCCTGACCCCATTGCAGTAGGGGGTGACTCCGGATTGACTCCAGATTAAGTGAGCTCTGAATCCAGGCCTGACCCCATTGCAGTTGGGGGTGACTCCGGATTGACTCTGAATTAACTGAGATGGGAAGTCAGCCCTGCCCCTGTTGCAGGTGAGGGGGATCCAGGGCCGGAAAACCTGCCTCGGAGCGAGAGGCAAGATGCTCGAGCCAGACGGAAACTGGCTGGTTCGGGGGGGTCCGTGAGCCCCGGCTCCACGTACCGCCCCGGCGGGAGGGGCAGAAATCTGATCACAGACGCGTGGGGGCTTGAAGGGGGTGAAACGCGTCCACACAGCTGATGGAAACGCTAAATAAAAACGGTCCCGGCCACAGCCCTGGTGTCTGTTCCTGGGGGGCTCACGGCGCTGGGGGAGGAGGACAGGGTCCGGCTGTGGGGGGGAAGGTGACGGGTCTGGAGGCGGGATCGGCCCAATTCCAGGTGGGGGCCAGTGCCCCCCGGTGGGGGCCAGTGCCCCCCAGAGGGGACGGGCCCCTGCCCCATTCCCTGCCCCCCTGAGGCAGCCAGTCCCCGCCCTGGGGCTGGGTGGGAGCCGGCGCCCCCCAGAGGGGACAGGCCCGTGCCCCATTCCCTGCCCCCCTGAGCCAGCCAGTCCCCGCCCTGGGGCTGGGTGGGAGCCGGCGCCCCCCAGAGGGGACAGGCCCCTGCCCCATTCCCTGCCCCCCTGAGCCAGCCAGTCCCCGCCCTGGGGCTGGGTGGGAGCCGGCGCCCCCCAGAGGGGACAGGCCCCTGCCCCATTCCCTGCCCCCCTGAGCCAGCCAGTCCCCGCCCTGGGGCTGGGTGGGAGCCGGCGCCCCCCAAAGGGGACAGGCCCCGCCGCACTCTCCTGCCCCGGGGATTGGGGGCGGTTCGGGGACAGGGTGCTGCGGCCCCCATCAGATTTGCGCAGTTGCTTTGTACATGTCCCGTATCCCTTCGTGTCTGGGGGTCAGCAGCGCTGGGGAGAGAACCCAGGAGTCCTGGCTCCCCGCCCTCGGTCCTGATGTTGCGTTGCTGCCCGAATCCCCCCTCCCACCCTCGGCTCCAGCTCCGCCCCCCACGTCCCTCTGCCCCCCAGGCTCCCTCCCCCCGCCGCACCTTCCGGTGGACGCTGAACAAGATGGTCGGATCCCGGCCGCCTCCCGGCTCCTTTGTGGGGACCGGAGCCTGAGCCCCCCCCGCCTGCGGGCTCATTGGGGGGGGGAGGCCGGACCCCCCCTTCCCGGCTAGAATCCGGCGTGACTCCGGAGCCGCACCCTGTATTACCCCCCGACACCGGATCGAACCGGGGTCCTGGGGATGGAGCGAGGCGGCGGCGGGGGGCCGCCCGGGCCAGGCCGGCGCCCCGGGACCCGCCCCGACCTGGATTTACCCCCTTGGATCTAACCGGGGGGGGGGATCCGGATTCCCACTGTGGAGCGAGCCGATCCGGATTGCAATTGGATCGATCTGCTGGAGGAGGCGGCTGTGCTGAAGAGGGCAGATTCGGAGTCACTCCGGATTGATCGGGGGCAGGGGATCCGCTGGAGGAGAGACCTGGCCCCTTGGATGTTGTCGAGGCCCCGATCCGGGTAGCTTGGGGATCCGCGGGGAGCCCTCGGCACCGGGCTCTGGAGGCGGCCGAAGCGGGGGGGGGCAGCGCTCCCGGTCCCCCACGCAGCCCCCCGAGCCCTGTCCGGCCGGCATGGGGGGCGGCCCGGCGGAGGGACCCCCCGCTCCCCGCAGGGCCTGAGCGCCGGGGCGGGGGACGCGCCCCCACCGAGCGGGGAAGGATTTGGGGGTCTCGCCTCACGTCGGGGAGCAGCGGAACGGAGGTGAGCTGGGGCTGGCTGGGGGGGGCCCTGCCTCGGCCCCCCCCGGCCCTGCCCCCCCATATACACCTCCCTGGCCCCCTACCTGTATACACCCCTCCAGCCCCCCCATATACATCACTCCGGCCCCCCACCTGTATACACCCCTCCAGCCCCCCACATATA
This sequence comes from Actinemys pallida, assembly GCA_023634205.1. NCBI lineage: Eukaryota > Metazoa > Chordata > Testudines > Emydidae > Actinemys > Actinemys pallida. The sequence goes on from JALMGD010000033.1 coordinate 2,173,132, forward strand.
CCCCCGTCCGGCCCTAGCCCCCCATCTGTATACATTCCTCCAGCCCCGGCCCCCCTCCTATATACAACTCTCCGCCCCCCCCATACACGTCCCAGCCCTCCTCCTATATACACTCCTCCAGCCCCCCCCAATATAGACCACTCCGGCCCTGGCCCCCCACCTGTATACACCCCTCCAGCCCCCCACGTATACCCCCCTCCGGCCCTGGTCCCCCACCTGTATACACTCCTCCAGCCCCGGCCCCCCTCCTATATACACCTTTCCGCCCCCCCATATACACCCCCCAGCCCCAGACCCCCACCTGTATACACCCCTCCGCCCCCCCATATACACCCCTCTGGCCCCGGCCCCCCACCTGTATACAGCCCTCTGGCCCCCCACCAATATACACCCCCCTGGCCCCAGCCCCCCATCTGTATACACCCCCTACCCATATACACCCCTCTGGGCCCCCACTCATCCCATCATTCCTCACCCCATATACACCCCCTCCATCTCCCCCTCCCTGGCCCTCCATCCCCCCCCAGCCACACACACCCCTTCCTCTGCCGCCCCCTCCACCCCCCCAGCCACCCTCTCCACCCACCGCCCCTCCATCCCCCCTTTGTTATCCCTACACCCCAGCCCCCCCCCAACTGACAGGTGCAGAGACCTGACAACATGGCCTAGGAGTGGCTGGGGGGGGGGGGGTGTCATTCAGGGCCTGGGGAGTGTGTGTGTGTTTGTGTACATCCATGTATATATGTTTCCACTTTGTGTGTCTATGTATTGTACGGCTGTCTTGTGGGTATATATATATATTGTATATGTGTGTGTGTGTGTGTGTGTGAATATATAGTTGTGTGTGTATTATGTGTGTGCAGTGTGTGTGTTTATAGTGTGTGTTTATAGTGTGTGTGTGTGTGTAGCGGGTGTATACACGTACGTTTCCACTTTGTATGTGTGTATTGTGTGTGTGTGTGTGTATGTAACATGTATAGTGTGTGTGTAGGTTTGTGTGTGGATTGAGTGTATGTAACATGTCTAGTGTGTGTATGTGTGTATTGTGTGTGTAACATGCATAGTGTGTGTGTTTGTGTGCAGATTGTGTATGTAACATGTCTAGTGTGTGTACGTGTGTGTAGCATGTATAGTGTGTGTGTAGGTTTGTGTGTAGATTGTGTGTATGTAACGTGTCTAGTGTGTGTGTGTAGCATGTGTGTACACACGTACATGTTTCCACTTTGCGTGCCTGCGTGTGTCGTTCTACTTTGCGGGTGTGTTTCCGGGGTGTGTGCACGTTTCTCTCTCCCCTCGGCGTGCGGCCGTGCACTGGGGGGGCCTCGTGCAAATCCCCCCCCCCCCATTATAAGCCCCCAACCTGCCAGACCCCCCCCTCACTGAGCCTGCGTCTCTGCAGCCAGTCACCTACCCCTGCCCCCAGCTGGGACAGGACAGCGGGGGGGGGGGGGTATTTTGGCCAGGCCCCCACCCAGCAGGCCCTGAGTTGATGCTCATCTACTGTGGGGGGGGGGGGGTCAGGGGCGACTCCACTGGCCTCATTCTCTTCTCTCTTCCCCTGGGGCAATCAGGAGTGACTCCAGTTTGACGCCAGTTTAAGAGCGGAATCGGGTCCCGGCTCAGCTCCATGGCCCACCTCTTCCCCAGGTGGCTGGAGGGGGGGGGGGGTGAGTGTGACAGAGCCCGGGTGTGGCTCTGTGTGTGTTTGTGTGTGAGCACACACGTGTGCAAAGGACCCTTTCAAAGCGCCTGGGGTGAGCAAAAGCAGCTGGAAAGCTTCAGCCCCCAACGCGCGGGGGCAGCCGAGTGTGAGCGGGACCGAATGTGAGCAGGACCGAGTGTGAGCAGCATCAAGGCGCGAGGGTATGAACACGGCAGGGGCCCAGCGGGGTGGGGGGCGTGTGCCAGGCTCAGTCTGCAGGAGGGGGAGTGTGTCGGCACGACTGTGAGCGGGACTCGGTGCGTGGGTGTGTGTGTGTCAGCCTCAGCATGAGCGCGAGTGTCCGGGCGGCTGTGAGGACGAGCGTATGTCACTGCGAGTGTGTGCGCATGTTGTGAGTGGACACGGGACTGTGCGATTGTAGTTCAGTGCATGTGTGCGTGAGTGCGGCTGTGACACTGACACCAACTGTGCCTGGGTGTGAGTGTGTCAGTGCGGCTGTGAGAACGACTGTGTGTGTGCGTGTCAGCGTCAGGGTGGCTGTGAGGACGGGTGTACACGAGCGTGTCCGTGTCTGTGCGGCTGTGAGGACGACTGTGCGTGTCAGTGTGGCTGTGAGGATGGGTGTACACGAGCATGTCAGTGTCAGGGTGGCTGTGAGGACGACTGTGCGTGTGCATGTCAGGGTGGCTGTGAGGACGGGTGTACATGAGTGTGTCCGTGTTGGTGCGGCTGTGAGGACGAGTGTGCGTGTCAGCGTCAGGGTGGCTGTGAGGAGGGGTGTACACAAGTGTGTCCGTGGCTGTGAGGACGACTGTGCCCTGCCCTCTAGGGGGCCCCGGCCCCCATCCAGCCCCAGGGTGGGGGGCTGGCTGGTTCGGGGGTGGGACTGGGAGATGGGACCCCGTGAGCCCCAGACGAGGTGGGTGATGGGATCAAGGGGCCTGCGCTCAGCAGCCCCACCCTCAACCGGGACAGTCCTGGGGGCACCAGGCATCACCCCACTGCCCCATAGCCTGGGCTTGGACCCCGCGTGCCAGGCTGGGGGGGTCCCACGCGGCAGGGCCAGCCCCCGCCCCAACGATCCCTTCTCTCCCCTGCAGAGGCCCCGGGGCCATGGGCCGTCCCCGCTAGCCCCTGCGATGGCGAACGCCAGCGAAGCGGACGAGCCGGGCCTGCCGGGCCCCCCGGCGGCCTCCACCTACGCCAAGCTGCTGCTGCTGGGGTTGATCATCTGCGTGAGCCTGGCGGGGAACCTGGCCCTGGCGCTGCTGGTGCTGAAGGAGCGGGGGCTGCACCGGGCCCCCTACTACTTCCTGCTGGACCTGTGCCTGGCCGACGCCGTGCGGGCGGCCGTCTGCTTCCCCTTCGTCCTGGTCTCCATCCGCCACGGCTCGGCCTGGACCCACAGCCCGCTCAGCTGCAAGGTGGTGGCCTTCCTGGCCGTCCTCTTCTGCTTCCACGCCGCCTTCCTCCTCTTCTGCATCAGCGTCACCCGGTACATGGCCGTGGCCCACCACCGCTTCTACGCCAAGCGCATGACCCTGTGGACGTGCGTGGCCGTCATCTGCATGGTGTGGACCCTCTCGGTGGCCATGGCCTTCCCACCCGTCTTCGACGTGGGCACCTACAAGTTCATCCGGGAGGAGGACCAGTGCATCTTCGAGCACCGCTACTTCAAGGCCAACGACACGCTGGGCTTCATGCTCATGCTGGCCGTGCTGGTGGGGGCCACCCACGCCGTCTACGGCAAGCTGCTGTGCTTCGAGTACCGCCACCGCAAGATGAAGCCGGTGCAGATGGTGCCGGCCATCAGCCAGAACTGGACGTTCCACGGGCCGGGGGCCACCGGCCAGGCGGCCGCCAACTGGATCGCCGGCTTCGGCCGGGGCCCCATGCCGCCCACGCTGCTGGGCGTCCGGCAGAACGGCCACACCGCCAACCGCCGCCTGCTGGGCATGGAGGAGTTCAAGGCCGAGAAGCGGCTGGGGAAGATGTTCTACGTCATCACCGTCCTCTTCCTCCTCCTCTGGTCGCCCTACATCGTGGCCTGCTACTGGCGGGTCTTCGTCAAGGCCTGCAGCATCCCCCACCGCTACCTGGCCACCGCCGTCTGGATGAGCTTTGCCCAGGCCGCCGTCAACCCCATCGTCTGCTTCCTGCTCAATAAGGAACTCAAGAAGGGGCTGGCGGCCCACGTGCCCTGCCGCAGGACAGAGCCCCCCCTGCCCCGGGAGCCGTACTGCGTCATGTGAGGGGGGGGGTGCTGGATACGTCACGCCGGGGGTGTCCCCGAAGAGTCAGGGCCGGGGGAGAGGGTTCGAGGGGCGGGGTGCGGCAGGGCAGGGTGGGAGTCTGGACATCCGGAGTCAATCCAGAGTCACCCCCTGACTGCAGTGGGGTCAGGGCCGGATTCTGATCTCAGTTAATCCAGAGTCAATCCAGAGTCACCCCCTGACTGCAGTGGGGTCAGGGCCGGATTCTGATCTCAGTCAATCCAGAGTCACCCCCTGACTGCAGCGGCCTTACTCCGGATGCGGTGGGTTATTCTGGATTCACACCCAGGTACCTAAAATGGGGAATTTGCTGTGTCTAGTTGATTCCCCATGGGGGGGGGGGGGGGGATGAGTGAATGGGGCGGGGCTGGAGGGAGAACCCGGGGAAGGGGGGTGGAGAAGGGAGGGGTGGGGAGAGCGGGAGAGGGAGTCCAGCCCACCAACGCCCACCCCCTGCCTCGGCTGGGTGATTTAGCAACCTGTCAGTCAGTAACCAGGGACTTGCCCCCCCCGTCTCCATGGCAACAGCCAATGGGAGCCCGACAGACCATGTCATCCTGGAACAATGCAACCAGGAAGCTGGGGGGGGGTACGATCCATCCTCACCCTGAAATCCCTGGAGGCTCCGGGGGGGAGGGAAACGGGGCTGCTGCGATGGCCGCGTGTTCTGCGGAAAGGGGCCAGTGGCTGCAGAGACCGGCAGGATCACAGGCGGCAGTGCCAGGGAGACAGGCAGTGATAGTAACACACACAACGCTAGAGTACCCTGCGCCAACGCTCAGGTTCCGTGCACAGGAACAGGCAGCGGTGCTGGAGTAACAGGCGGAGTAACACACACAACGCTAGAGTACCCTGCGCCGATGCTTGGGTACCGTGCACAGGAACAGGCAGCGGTGCTGGAGTAACAGGCGGAGTAACACACACAACGCTAGAGTACCCTGCGCCAACGCTCAGGTTCCGTGCACAGGAACAGGCAGCGGTGCTGGAGTAACAGGCGGAGTAACACACACAACGCTAGAGTACCCTGCGCCAACGCTCAGGTTCCGTGCACAGGAACAGGCAGCGGTGCTGGAGTAACAGGCGGAGTAACACACACAACGCTAGAGTACCCTGTAGGAACACAGCTGCATGCGAGAGTAGATGGGAGAGGAACAGGTACACAGGGGACTGGCTCCCTCTCCCAGCCCCTTTGCTCCTCCCCAGAGCTGTTTGCATTCCCGCAGGGACAGACTCCGGAGGGCAAAGGGATTTGGGGCGGGATGTTACGGGGCCGAGCCCTGATCCCGGGCTCCTGGCCAGACACACCCTGCTGGCAGCAGGGAAGTGACTCCGGACTGATACCCACAGAAATGAGATCAGAATCCGTCTCTGGGACTGCCGGCTGCTGGGATGGGGAAGGGAGGACCTAGCACCGGGAGCCAGGACTCCTGGGTTCCATCCCCGGCTCTGGGAGGGAAGTGGGGGCTGGTGGGTTAGAGCAGGGGGGGCTGGGAGCCAGGACTCCTGGGTTCTCTCCCCGGCTCTGGATGGGAAGTGGGGGCTGGTGGGTTAGACCCAGGGGGGCTGGGAGCCCGGACTCCTGGGTTCTCTCCCCGGCTCTGGATGGGAAGTGGGGGCTGGTGGGTTAGACCCAGGGGGGCTGGGAGCCCGGACTCCTGAAATAGGTGAGTGAAGGGTGGGGGGGGTTTCCAGCCGAGCCCCGGCCCACCTGGCCCAGCAACGGATCTGCCCGGGCTCAGAACTCTCCATTTGCTGGTTTTGTTCGGAGTTTTTTTTTGTGTGTGTGTGTGGGGGGGGATTTTTTTGTCAGAAAAAAAAATCGAAGAAAAAGACGCGGAAAAAAAATCAATGTTTTTGTACAAAAATACCCCCCCCCCCATAATTTCGGGGCTTGGGGGGAGGGGAGGGCACGAGACGGCGACAGGACGGCCGGACAGAGACCCGGGGGGGGGGGTGGCCGCTCTGTCGGGGGAGGGAGAGTATTGGGGTGGGGCGGGGGTGGCAGTGTGGGGGTTCGCTCAGATCTTTGGTTCTTGTCCAGCCCCTCCCCCCCTTTTTCGGGGTGCCGGGGGGCACGGACTGTTCTCGTTTCTTTTCTTTTTGATATAAAAACCGACGGAATGAAACTAACTGACCAAACGGTGTTTTCTTGGAGCCAGGGGCACGCAGGGCCCGTCTCCCGGGGCGCCCGGACTCCTGGGTTCTTTCCTTGGCTCCAGGAGGGGAGTGGGGGCTGGTGGGTTAGAGCGGGGGGGGCTGGGAGCCAGGACTCCTGGGTTCTCTCTCCAGCTCTGGGAGGGGAGTGGGGGCTGGTGGTTAGAGCAGGGGGGGCTGGGAGCCCGGACTCCTGGGTTCTCTCTCCAGCTCTGGGAGGGGAGTGGGGGCTGGTGGGTTAGAGCAGGGGGGCTGGGAGCCCGGACTCCTGGGTTCTCTCTCCAGCTCTGGGAGGGGAGTGGGGGCTCATGGGTTAGAGCAGGGGGGCTGGGAGCCAGGACTCCTGGGTTCTCTCCCCGGCTCTGGGAGGGGAGTGGGGGCTGGTGGTTAGAGCAGGGGGGGCTGGGAGCCAGGACTCCTGGGTTCAATCCCTGATTCTTGCCATCAGTCATTATTGGCCGTTGTGGAAGAAATCCCTTCTCTACCTTTTCCCCCCTGCGAGCTGGGTCGGGCGAGCGCAGTCTGAATGCAGACCCCGGCTATGCCAGCCTCGGCCTCTCCCAGCCCAGGGGCGCTGGTGCACCCAGGGCAGAGTTCGGGCCAGGAAGCAGCTGGCTCCCCCGGCATCTGAACCGAAACCTCCATCTGTGCTTTGGTTTCCTGCTTTCGGGGCCGACCCTGCCCCCGAAATTTCGATTCAAAGGTCACAGATTTCTCTTTCTTCGAAAACAGCCAGCGTGATAAGATCTGGGGCATGGGGTGAGGGGGAGACATGCAGCCACGTCTGGGGTGGAGCAGCCACACACAGGGATGCCTCGCCTGGCACTGAGATGCAGCCACTTCTGGAGTGGGACAACTGGGGAACAGCCACACATAATGCTGCATGGTGCTGGCTTGCCTGGTGCTGAGATGCAGCCACCTGTGGGGTGGGCTGGCTGGGAAGCAGTTTGGGACAGGAAGTGAAGCTGATGCCTGTTTCTGAGTGCAACTGGAGTGGAAATTTCGAGCGGGAGAATGGGCACCTCCGAGCTGGGATTTGGCCCGGACGCCGGGGTTCAATCCCTCAATTTTAGGGGGGGAAAAGCCAGGCTAGGGGAGAGCGCCGCTTACAGAGCCCCCCGCTGTAGGGCCCCCTTCCCATCCCTTTGTAAATGTCTCTCCCGAGATTCAGGGTCACAGCGCCACACAGTGGTGACTCAGCAATGCAGCAGCCCCCTCCCCTCCCCAATTTTATTTCCTCTGCTTGATTATAGGGTCCTGCTGGAAAAGCCCCCACCCTGCAATCTACTGCCCCTCGCGCGGGGCAGGGGAGGCAGTATCTTCTGCTCCCCTCTGGGCTGTTCTTTACGAGGCTGACGGCTATTTGCAGCACCACTAATATTTGCTTTGCCATGTGCAATGCACAATGCACTATTGTTTGCAGTGCATTCTTACGTGCAAGGCACCATTATTCACGGGGGCCCCATTATTGGCAGGGTTCTATTGTTTGCAGTGCATTACTACGTGTAATGCACTATTGCTCACAATGCATTGTTTGCACTGCACTCTCGTGTGCAATGCACCATTATTTGCGGGGCTCTATTCTGTGCAGAGCATTGGCTTCTGCAATGCACTATTATACATTACACAATATTGTTTGTGGTGCACTCTCGTGTGCAAGGCACCGTTGTTCCCGGGGCACTACGTCGGCGCAACGAGCAATTACGTGCCACGTGCATTTGCTCCGCCTGGCGGGCGCGCGCTTACCCACAGCCCGGTGCCCAGGGCGCAAGCGCCGCATTCGGCGTTACTGCGCATGCACCCAGGGAAGTGCCTACCAACGCGCATGCGTCCCGCGCAGTCTCCCTTTGAGACACTGCCGAGGGCCCTGGCCCCGCCCCATCTCTGGCGGACGCGACCGAATCCACCGAGCCTGGTTCCGCCTCCTGCCCATTGGCCGCCGCCGAGAAGGCGCCCGTCGTATCAGCGTGCGGGTCCCCCACGTGGGAGGCGGGACGAAGGCGGAACCCACAACGATTGCTGGCGCCGCCGGCCAGTCGCCGCTCGGTTCGCCCCCCCACGTGGGACGGAAGGCTTTACCCTCCCGCCGTTGGCGGGGCCGCCCTGCCGCTGGCCAATCAGAGCGGGAAGGGGAGAGAGGAACAGAGGGGGGAGGGAGAGACGCGCGAGGCGCTCGAGTTTGGCAGTTGGCGGCGGCCGTTGCTCCCCTCGCGCCTCTTCCGTTTGAAAACGAGGGTTGAGCGGGAGGGGGGCTGGCGCGGCCCCGCCCCCGGGCCTGAGCGGACCGAACCATGAGCGGGGACGGGGGAATCCCCCGGACCCCACCACCCTCCCCGGCCGCCAAGCGCCGCCGCCCGGGCCCGCTGCTGAAGGAGACCGAGGCCGCCCAGGCGCTGACCCAGCTGACGGCCTGGGGGGGCCTGGAAACCGCCGGGCGGCAGGGGGCGCCCGCGGCCCAGGGGGACCTGGAAACTGCCGTCACCGGGCTGGCGCCCCCTGCTGGGGAGGGGGGCCTAGAAACTGCCATCCCCCAGCGGGGCAGCCTAGACACCGCTGGTAGCGGGCAGAGGAGCCTGGAACCCACTGCCCCGCGGGGGAGCCTCGAGGCTGTCGCCAATGGGAAGGGGAGCCCCAAGACCGCCGGCGGCAGGAAGGGGGACCAAGAAACTTCTGAGGGGGAGATGAGCCCCCAAGGGGCAGCTGGGGTGAAGAGGAGCCTTGAGACTGCCGCTGAACCAGGGAGCCTTGAAACCGATTCTGCTGAGGAGAAGGGGGTCCTGGAAACCGCTGCCACAACGACGGGGAGGCTCGACACTGACCCCACTGAGGGGAAGGGGGTCCTGGAAACGACAGCTACAAAGATGGGGAGGCTCGAGACTGACGCCGCGGAGGGGAAGGGGGTCCTGGAAGCCGCCGCTGCAAAGATGGGGAGGCTTGACACCACCGCCGCTGAGGGGAAGGGAGGCCTGGAAACTGCCGACGGCCGGGAGGGGCGGAGGAAGAGGAGGGCGGAGGAGGAGTGCTCCATCATCTCGGTGGGGGAGGAGGAAGAGGAGGAGGAGGAGGGGGCCGTGGCGGCCCGGCCGGCCCCGGACACGGAGCAGTACCTGGAGGCGCTGGAGGCGGTGCAGCTGGAGCTGGAGGCGGTGAACGAGCAGGCCGGCTGCGCCTTCCGCATCCTCAAGGCCAAGTTCGGCCACATGCGCCGGCCCCACCTCGAGCGCCGCAACCTCATCATCCAGAACATCCCCGGCTTCTGGGTCACCGCCGTATCCCTCCGCCGGGGGGCGGCGCGGAGCTGGGCAGGGGGCGCTCTCCCTGGGGGGACTGGGGGCTGGGCAGGGGGCGCTCTCCCGGGGAGGCGGGGGCCTGGGCAGGGGGGGCGCTCTCCCTGGGGGGACTGGGGGCTGGGCAGGGGGCGCTCTCCCGGGGGGGCGGGGGCCTGGGCAGGGGGGCGCTCTCCCTGGGGGGACTGGGGGCTGGGCAGGGGGCGCTCTCCCGGGGGGGACTGGGGGCTGAGCGGAGAGCGGGGGGCTAGGCCTGGAGAACCCAGGCATCCGAGCTCCTGTTGCGATTCCTTGACTCGGGCTCCCCAGTTCCTCAATCACCCCCAGTTGTCGGCCATGATCAACGACCGTGACGAGGACACCCTGAGCTACATGACCAACCTGCAGGTGAGAGCGGGAGGGGGGCTGGGCCCCCGGACGCCTGGGTTCTCTCCCCGGCTCTGGGAGGGGAGTGGGGGCTGGTGGTTAGAGCAGGGGTGCTGGGAGCCAGGACTCCTGGGTTCTCTCCCGGCTCTGGGAGGGGAGTGGGGGCTGGTGGTTAGCGCAGGGGGGCTGGGAGCCAGGACTCCTGGGTTCTCTCCCCGGCTCTCGGAGGAGTAGGGGGACCAGAGTGGTGTGGGTGGGGGTGCGCGCTGTGGAAAGTCTCAGGCCCGGACTCCTGGGTCCTTTCTGCCCCGCAGGTGGAGGAGTTCACTCACGCCAAGTCGGGGTGTAAGATCAAGTTCTACTTCAGCGGGAACCCCTACTTCCAGAACGAGGTGATTGTCAAGGAGTTCCAGCCCGCCTCCTCAGGTACGGGGCGGGGCTGCTTTCGGGGGGCGCTGGGGGGTGCTCCCCACGCCTGCCCCCTCACCCCTGCCTCTCCCCCCCCAGGCCGGCTGGTGTCACACTCCACCCCCATCCACTGGTGGCGGGGCCAGGACCCCCGGGCCCACGGCCGCAAGAGCCCCGAGATGGGGCGCAGCTTCTTCAGCTGGTTCGGGGACCACAGCTTCCCTGCTGGCGACCGGATCGCTGAGGTGAGCCCCCCCCGAACTCCCCAGCCCCCCGCCGGCCGCCCCTCCCGCCTCTCACCCCTCTGCTCCGTGCCCCCAGATCATCAAGGAGGACCTCTGGCCCAACCCCCTGCAGTACTACCTGATGGGCGAGAACGGGGGTGCCGGGGACGACAGGTGAGACTGCGCCCCCCGCCGGAGCGGGAGGACATCGGGGTACGGCAGGCTGGGGAGCCAGGCACTGTGGGGAACTTGTCGGTGGCTGAGAAGTGCATGCTGGGTAAGCCCCGGGGGCAGGCGCTGAGCATTGGGGGTAACCTGTCCGTGGCTGTGGCTGAGAAGTGCATGCTGGGTAAGCCCTGGGGGCAGGCGCTGAGCATTGTGGGTACCCTGGGGGATGGGTGCCGAGCATTGTGGGTAACCCGGGGGGCGCTGAGCATTGTGAGTACCCCGGGGGGACGGGCACCAAGTATTGTCGGTAATGGGGGGGACGGGCGCCGAGCATTGTGGGTAACCCGGGGGGGGACGGGCGCCGAGCATTGTGGGTATCCCGGGGGGATGGGTGCTTAGCATTGTGGGTACCCCGCAGGGATGGGCGCTGAGCATTGTGGGTAACCCGGGGGGGACAGGCGCCGAGCATTGTGGGTAACTCTGCGGTGCCCACAGCGGGACCGAGCATGGGGACGACTGTGTGGTGATCGTGGATGACGAGGGGGAGGAGGACGAGGTGCAGGAAATCATGGACGAGGAAGAGGACGGCGAGGAAGGTCAGTAACGGGGGTCCCTGGGTAACACCCCCTCCCCCAAGGGGCTGTCTCTCTGCGCCGAGCGGTGGGGTTTCTCATGACGGGGGCAGGGCTGGGCGAGCAGGGTTGTGGGTCGGGATGGGGGGTGCCAGTGGAGTGGGGAGGGGGTTGTGGGGAGCAATTGGAGGGGTGGTGGTGGAGTGGGGAGGGGGCTGTGGGTTGGGATGGGGGGGCGCTGGTGGAGTGGGGAGGGGGCTGTGGGTTGGGATTGGGGGGCACCGGTGGAGTGGGGGGGGGCTGTGGGTCAGGATTGGGGGGCGCCGGCAGCACCGACGTCTGTCCCCCCCCCCCCCCCAGGCAGCGCGGTGGAGGAGCTGATGGCGGCGTCGGCCGGCCGGGGCTCGGAGCCGGAGGAAGACGGATGATCCCCCCCCCGCCCCACCAGCACCCGAAGACGGACCAGGATCCCCCCCCGGCGCCCCCTGCTGGGCTGGACTCTGTGACTGACCTTTGCCCGCGGCCCCAGCTCAGGGCTTGGGGCAATTAATCGCATCCCTTAAGTTATTGAGGGCGGCTGCAGTTCCCAGCCTGGCCACTGGGGGGCAGCGCTCCCCCGCCACGTCACAAGCGGGGCAGTCGTCTGGGGGGGGCCTGGGCCTGCTGGGGTCGGGTATCGGCCCAGGGCGCTGGGGGCATGGTGGGTAAATACCCCCCCCCCCATGGGCCCGTGGGCCCCTGCCTGGCCATGGGAGAGGGGCATTGTGGGTAAATACCCCCCCAGTGGCTGGGTGGGGCCTGCCTGGCTGCGGGAGAGGGGCATTGTGGGTAATTACCCCCCCAGTGGCCAGGTGGGGCCTGCCACTCCAGTGGCCTGTTCCGTGCAGCTCAGGGTCTTTTTCCATTAATTAATTGTGTTCAGTGGTCGGCCGTTAACACCCCCCCAGCCTGGGGCCCCCCGGACCTGCTGCCAACCTCAGGGCCCCCCCGGAGGCTGCTTCCCCACCTCCGCTGCACCCACCGCAGCTCAATCCCATCAGCCCCTGGGGCTGGGCATGATGTGATCTGCCTGTCTGCTGGGGGGCACCGTGGGGCAGGGCGGGGGGCCCCTCTGATGTCTTGTAGCTGTGGGTCAGGCGCTGGGCTGGTCAGCCCCCGGCGCCCCCCATGGCTGCCCTATGCAATGCTACTGGGGGGGGGGTGTGCCGGGGGGGTGTGTGTGTGTGTTGGACGCGGCCCCCTGAAAACAGCACTTAATATACGGAGAGATTTCACCCCCCCGGCTCCTTCCTGCTGCGCCGCCCCCTGCCCGCCCGCCGTGGGGTCCCCCCATCCCCCTGCTCATCCGGCCCGCCCGCCGTGGGGTCCCCCATCCCCCTGCTCATCCGGCCCGCCCGCCGTGGGGTCCCCATCCCCCTGCTCGCCCGCCATGGGGTCCCCATCCCCCTGCTCATCCGGCCCGCCCGCTGTGGGGTCCCCCTATCCCCCTGCTCATCCGGCCCACCCGCCGTGGGGTCCCCATCCCCCTGCTCGCCCGCTGTGGGGTCCCCCTGCCCGCCCGCCGTGGGGTCCCCCCATCCCCCTGCTCATCCGGCTCGCCCGCCGTGGGGTCCCCCATCCCCTGCTCGCCCGCCGTGGGGTCCCCCCATCCCCCTGCCCATCCAGCCCAACCACCGTGGGGTCCCCCTATCCCCCTGCTCATCCGGCCCACCTGCCGTGGGCTCCCCATCCCCTGCTTGCCCGCCGTGGGGTCCCCATCCCCTTGCCTGCCCGCCGAGGGGTCCCCCTGCCCACCCGCCGTGGGGTCCCCCATCCCCCTGCTCATCCGGCCCACCCGCCGTGGGGTCCCCCATCCCCCTGCCCGCCCACCGTGAGGTCCCCCAACCCCTGCTCGCCGTGGGGTCCCGCTTCCCACAGTGGGGTCCCCCCATCCCCCTGCCATGGGCCCCTCATCCCCTCCGGGACATCCTGCCCCGCTGTCTGAGCAAAGGGGCCGTGGCAGACTCCCCCTTCCCCACCCCCACCCCAAGCTGAGAGAACCCAGGTGTCCTGGCTCCCCACCCCCGGTGTGGGGGCATTGCTGAGTCTTGAGGTCTCAGGGTCTGTTTGGTTCCTGGGCCTGGGGCGCCAGTGAAGCCCGGGTGGGCTCATGGGGCAGCGGAGATATTCCCAGCATGCACTGCTGCGGGGGAGCCCCCAAAGGCTGCAGCTCCCAGCATGCCCCTGGGCTGGTCGGGCTGTGGGGGTCACCTCTGCTTGGCTGCCAGGGGGCTCCCCAAATCGTCCTAGATCTGTTCCCCCCGCCCCCCGCTGCTTCTCCCTCCGGGGACCCCCCCCCACACGTCCCCCTCCCCACTCTGGGGACCTGCCCCTCCTCGGACCCCCCACTTCCCCCTCCCTCCTCCAGGGACACCCCCCACTTCCCCTCCCCCCTCCAGGGAGGCCCCATCCCCGGCGCTGTTCCGGGGTCCCGCCCCCAGCCAGGTGAGGGGGAGGGCAGCGGGCAGGGAGGGGTTAACGGGGGGGGGGGGGAATCAGCTGCTGGGCAGGGATTGGCCGGGGGATTATCGGCCCCCTTCGTCCTGGGAACTTCCCATGGGGGGGGCGAGATCTCACCCCCACCCCCCGCCGGGGCAGCCGGACGCCGAGCGGGGACCGAGACGGCTGGGAACCGGGACAGACCCGGGGTAAGGGCCCCCCAGCACCCCCCACTCCCGACCTGCAGCCCCCCCCAGCCCGGCCGGTGCCCCCCACTCCCGACCTGCAGCCCCTGCCCCCCCCCAGCGCCCCCCACTCCCGACCTGCAGCCCCTGCCCCCCCCCAGCGCCCCCCACTCCCGACCTGCAGCCCCTGCTCCCCCCCAGCCCGGCCGGTGCCCCCCACTCCCGACCTGCAGCCCCCCCCAGCCCGGCCGGTGCCCCCCACTCCCGACCTGCAGCCCCTGCCCCCCCCCAGCGCCCCCCACTCCCGACCTGCAGCCCCTGCTCCCCCCCAGCCCGGCCGGTGCCCCTCATTCCCGACCCACAGCCCCCCCAGCGCCCCCCACTCCCGACCTGCAGCCCCTGCCCCCCCCCCCAGCCCGGCCGGTGCCCCTCATTCCCGACCCACAGCCCCCCCAGCGCCCCCCACTCCCGACCTGCAGCCCCTGCCCCCCCCCCCAGCCCGGCCGGTGCCCCTCATTCCCGACCCACAGCCCCAGATTTTTTGTAGTCTCCTTGGCCCTGGGATGCAGGCACTTGTGGGGCCGGGGTCCTGGGGGGCAGGTGCCCGCTTTGGGACAGGAAGTGAAGGAGCCCCCCCTTTCCCCCCAACTGCAAGGACGGGGGGGGGCACATTTCGGGACTGGCCCGAGGGGGGGGGGGGCTGCACATCCCAGCATGCACCTGGCCGCACCTGGGGGGTGGAGCCTGCAGGTTGTAGCTCGTGCAGCTGGGGGCGAGGGAGGCAGGAGGCCAGGTGGGGGGAGGGCTTGTTCCCTGCAGGGGGGGTGGGAAGATCAGGCCCCCCCCCCCCCACGCACGGAGCTGGTGGAGCCCACATGCCATGTCCCCTGGCTTCACCCCATTGCTCTGCCCGCAGGGGGTGGGGTTCGGCTGGGGGGGCTCTTGGGGGTTGGGCACTCCCCAGGGGCACTGATGGGGGGGTCCCCGGTGGGGGAGGGGCTCAGCTGGGGTATCCCAGCCCCTCCCGCCTGCATGGGGGTTTGGGGGGCAGTGCAGTGTGTCCCCCCTGGGTGGGTGTGGGTCACCCCTGCCCCACTGCTGGCCCCCTAGCGCTCGGCCCTGCCTGCCAGGGGAGAGCGTCCCCCGTCCCCCTCCCTGCCCCCCACCTACCTTTTCTCCTTCTCCCATAGATGCTGCCTGCCCCCGCCATGGCCCCCCCAGCGCCCACCCTGCTGATGGGTTTGGTGCTGCCCTGCGCCCTGGCCTGGTCCAGCCCCCTCAGCGCCCCCCGCGTCTACCTGTCCTACAAAGGTGAGGGGGGGCGCAGCCCCTGTGCCCGCTCCCAGCCGGCCGGAGTGCACACGGGCGTGGGCAGGCACGTGTGGCGAGTCACACGCGCGTGCAAAGCGTGCGTACACGGTGATAGATATGTGCAGGACATGGGCGGTCGCCTGCAGAGATGTGTGTTTAGGCGAACACGCCTGCTCCTGGATGCTGGTGCACACGTGTGTCTGTGCGAGCAGACGGGCAGCCCGAGTCCTGGCCGGGTCACCAGGGGGCACGTGGTGCGGAGGTACCCGAGGTGCCCCTCCGCTCCTCCCCCCCTTGCTGGGGACTCCGGGATCTGGTTACCCGGCCGCAGGGAGCGGCTTTCCCAGAAAAGCTTAAAATACCCAGAATGCCGAGCAGGGCTGAGTCGTCCCCCGTCCCCCCCGCCTCCTGTGTCGTGCAACATGCTGACCAGTCGTGCAACGCGGCACCCAGCTGTGCAACGCGGCATCCAGCCGTGCAATGCATCAAGACCACCTGCCTGTCGTGCAACACGCTGACCAGTCGTGCAACGCACCATCCAGCTGTGCAATGCATCAGGACTACCCGCCTGTCGTGCAACACGCTGACCAGTCGTGCAACACGCTGACCAGTCGTGCAATGCACACGGGCAGTGGCTCCCCCCCATTGTCTCAGTCCCAGCCTGGCTGGATATAGCTGTGACACACGGCCCAGACACGCCGCAGCAGGCACCTGGCATGGGGCTGGCTGGAGGTCACCCCCAAAGCCTGCAAAGCCTGGGGCTTGTGGGGATTTCCGGCAGGACGCCTGGGTCCCGTCCCTGGCGCCGGGAGGGCAGCGGGGGCTGGTGGGTTAGAGCAGGGCGGGCTGGGAGCCAGGACTCCTGGGTTCTCTCCCCGCTCTGGGAGGGGAGGGGGGTCAGGTGGGTTAGGGGGCGGCTAGTTGTTAGCCCCCCCTTCTCCGCCAGGAACCTGCCCTTGGCCCCGGCTCTCGGACCCTGGCCTGGAATCTCCCCCCGGGGCTGTGCCAGCTGTGCCCGTGGGGGGGGGATTGACACGCTCAAGGTCACTGCAGGTGGGAAGCTCGCAGCGCGGCCTGGCACAGGGCTGGAATGCGGCCGGGGGATTTCAGGGATTATTTCTGGGCTTTGCTCTGCCCGGCCCCCCCCCCACCCCCAAAATACCCCCTGAGCTCAGCCAGCGCCAGGCAGATTAACGGGGGTGGGGACCACTCCAGCTGCTGCCCGTGGGGGGGGGGGGCGCTAGGACTCCTGGGTTCTCGAGGGGGAGCTGGGAGGGGAGTAGGGGCTGGTGGTTAGAGCAGGGGGGGCTGGGAGCCAGGACTCCTGGGTTCTCGGGGGGGGGGGGGGGGCTGGGAGCCAGGATTCCTGGGTTCCCTCCCCGGCTCTGGGAGGGGAGTAGGGACTAGTGGTTAGAGTGGGGGGGCTGGGAGCCAGGACGCCTGGGTTCTCTCCCCGGCTCTGGGAGGGGAGTAGGGACTAGTGGTTAGAGTGGGGGGGCTGGGAGCCAGAATGCCTGGGTCCCATCCCAGCTCCATCGCTCCCCCCAGAGCTCCTGCAGACCCGCACCGCCCGGCCCTTTGCTTTCGCCTTCAACACCAGCGACTATCGGATCCTGCTGGTGGACCAGGACCAGGACCGGCTCTACCTGGGCGCCCGCGACTACCTGGTGGCCCTCGACCTCCACAACGTCAACAAGGAGCCACTCATCGTAAGGGGGCCCGGACGCCTGGGTTCTCTCCCCGGCTCTGGGAGCGGAGTGGGGGCTGGTGGTTAGAGCAGGGGGGCTGGGAGCCAGGACTCCTGGGTTCTCTCCCTGGCTCTGGGAGGGGAGTGGGGGCTGGTGGTTAGAGCAGGGGGGGCTGGGAGGCAGGACGCCTGGGTTCTCTCCCCGGCTCTGGGAGGGGAGTGGGGGCTGGTGGTTAGAGCAGGGGGGCTGGGAGCCAGGACTCCTGGGTTCTCTCCCTGGCTCTGGGAGGGGAGTGGGGGCTGGTGGTTAGAGCAGGGGGGGCTGGGAGCCAGGACTCCTGGGTTCTCTCCCCGGCTCTGGGATGGCGGGTGGGATCTAGTGGGTTAGAGCAAGGGGCGGGGGCTGGGAGCCAGGACTCCTGGGTTCTCTCCCAAGCTCTAGGAGGGGAGCAGGATCTGGTGGATTAGAGCGGGGCTCGGGGGGAGCCCGGACTCCTGAGTTCTCTGGGAGGGGAGCGGGGTCTAGTGGTTGGAGCGGTGGGGGTGGGGGCTGGGTGCCCGGATGCCTGGGTTCCCTGGGAGGCAGGAGGGGTGTAGGGGGCAGGAGTCAGGAGCACGCACTGGGGGGCAGGTTCTGGGGTTCCCATCTCAGACCCAGTCTCTGCTCTGCCTAGATCCACTGGCCGGCGTCCCAGAGTCAGCAGAGCGCCTGCCGCATGGCGGGGAAGGGTCAGCGGGTGAGATGGGGCAGGGCCCCCCAGTCTCCCCCCCGGTTCCCCCTCCCCACAGCCCTCCCCCACCCTGTCACCCCCCTCCTGAGACCACGCAGGGCTTCCCCAGTTGCCCCCCTGCCTCCCGCCCCCCTGCCGGGAATCTGCCCCCTGGGACCCCCTTTGTCTCTGCCCCCCCAGATCCTCCTGCGATTCCCTCCCCCCCATTGGGGTCCCAGCTCTGCCCCTACTCACCCGCCTGCGCCCCCCCCCCCCGCCCAGGGCGAGTGTTTCAACTACGTGC
This sequence comes from Actinemys pallida, assembly GCA_023634205.1. Lineage (NCBI taxonomy): Eukaryota > Metazoa > Chordata > Testudines > Emydidae > Actinemys > Actinemys pallida. The sequence continues at coordinate 2,190,922 of JALMGD010000033.1, forward strand.
GTCTGGTGGAGCCTGTGAACCGCACCCACCTGTATGTCTGCGGGACGGGGGCCTGCCAGCCCGTCTGCGCCCTGGTGCACCGCGGCTGGAGGTCGCAGGTGAGCCGGACGCCTGGGTCCCCCCCGCCGCTGGGGGCGCTGGGAGCCGGGACGCCTGGGTTCTCTCCCGGCGCTGGGAGGGGAGTGGGGTCTGGTGGGTTAGAGCAGGGGGGGGCTGGGAGCCGGGACGCCTGGGTTCTCTCCCGGCTCTGGGAGGAGAGTGGGGGCTGGTAGTTAGAGCAGGGGGGCTGGGAGCCCGGACTCCTGGGTTCTCTCCCAGCTCTGGGAGGGGAGTGGGGGCTGGTAGTTAGAACGGGGGGGCTGGGAGCCAGGACTCCTGGGTTCTCTCCTGGCTCTGGGAGGGGAGTGGGGTCTGGTGGTTAGAGCAGGGGGGGCTGGGAGCCAGGACTCCTGGGTTCTCTCCCTGGCTCTGGGAGGGGAGTGGGGGCTGGTAGTTAGAGCGGGGGGGCTGGGAGCCAGGACTCCTGGGTTCTCTCCTGGCTCTGGGAGGGGAGTGCGGGCTGGTAGTTAGAACGGGGGGGCTGGGAGCCAGGACTCCTGGGTTCTCTCCTGGCTCTGGGAGGGGAGTGGGGTCTGGTGGGTTAGAGCAGGGGGGGCTGGGAGCCCGGACTCCTGGGTTCTCTCCCGGCTCTGGGAGGGGAGGGGGGTCTTGTGGGTTAGAGCGGGGGGGGGGCTGGGAGCCCGGATGCCTGGGTTCTCTCCCCTGCTCTGGGAGGGGAGTGGGGGCTGGGGTAGCAGGGCAGCGTACTGGGGGTAAGAGTTCTGAGCCCTGCCCCCCCGTCCCCGCCCAGGAGTATCTGTTCCGCATGGTGCCGCAGTCGCTGGAGCCGGGGAAGGGGCGCTGCCCGTACGACCCCCGGCAGAGCAGCCTGGCCATGCTCGTCAGTAAGTGGGGGCTGCGGGTGTCACGGACTCCCAGGTCGGGCCCACTCCTGGCCCCGTGCAGTCCGTGGGGGGTACCCCTTTTAGTGCGACAGCCCTTCTCGGGGTCCTCTCTCTCTCGGGGTCAGGCCCCTCCACCTCCTGGAGCCGCACCTCTCTGAGCCTTAGCACGTCTGTCTCTGCCGTGGGCCCCCACAGGGAGTCCCCTCGCTCTGGGCCCCCCCATCTCCCCGCTCCCCGAGGGAATAATGCCACCCCCCCCCATTCTCTAGCCCGGAGCGACTCTCAGCCAGCGTCACACAGGAGGGTTATCGAGCATCTGACCCCAGCACAGGAAACTCTCCGGCCTCAGGCCTGGCCCCCCTCAGCCCAGCACATCCCAGTCTCCCTGCATCCAGGGGGGCTCTGCCTGCTCCCCCTCTCCAGCCCAGAGCCCCCCTGCTCCCCAGCTGGGCATCTGATACCCCCGGCCCCAAGCCCCCCTCTGTCCATTGTCTTCTCTCCAGGGAAACAGGGTCGCCTGGGCCCCCTCTCCCCTCTTCTGTCCTCTGGCCCCTCGGGCTGGAACCGGCTGGTCCGGTCACCGGGGTCCTCTCCCCGCAGCCCATTGTCCCCCCACTGGCCAGAACCAGCTGCGACTCCTCAGCTGGGTCACCCGGTCACCAGTCGCTGGGGTCTCCGGCCTCCAGGCCGTCGGCCGGGGTCCCAAGTTCCCTCTCCGAGTCTGTGTCCCAACAAACTCCCTCTCCCCTCCCCTCGTTAAACCAGGGACACTGAGTCCCACCCCCTCGGCGTGCAAACCAGTGACAAAACCCAGAGAACCCCCCACTTCATTACAGGGGGGGCTGGAATCTGTCTGTCCCTCTGCGGGGGGGGTCTCATTCCCCCTCTCACGGCCCCCCCTGTCCCGCAGATGGGACGCTCTACGCCGGGCTGCACGTGGATTTCATGGGCACCGACGCAGCGCTTTTCCGCACCCTGGGCCCCCGGCCGGCCGTGCGCACGGAGCAGTACGACTCGCGCTGGCTGCATGGTACGGGGGGGCTGGGAGTGAGGGGTGCTGGGGGGCCGGGCCGGGGGGGCTGCGGGTCGGGAGTGAGGGGCGCTGGCTCTACCGGGGGGTGCTCTGGGTTAGCAGTGCCCCCTGGTGGCAGACGCGGGCGTTGCACTCACCTTGGCTCCGCCCCCACCTCCCTCCCAGACCCTGTTTTCCTCCGGGCCCACGTGGTGCCGGACAGCTCCAAGCGCAGTGACGACAAGCTCTATTTCTTCTTCCGCGAGCGGGCGCTGGAGGGCGCCGTGGGGCCCAGCGTGCTGGCCCGGGTCGGCCGGGTCTGTCTGGTGAGTGTCGTGCAGGGGGCGCTGGGGGTCCGGGCGTGGGGCTGGGCAGGGGGTGCTCTCCCCTGGCAGTCAGGGGCTAGCTCCCCATCCTGGCTTTTCCCCCGCCCCGAAATTCAGGGATTGAACCCTGGCGTCCGGGCTGAATTGCAGCTCGGAGGGGCCCGTTCGCCCTCTCGAAACTTCCACTTCAGTTTGAGTCAATAACAGGCATCTGCTTCACTTCCTGTCCCAAACTGCTCCCCAGCTGCCCCGCCCCAGAGGTGGCTGCATCTCCGTCCCAGGCGGGCCATCCCCATGCGGCATTCTGTGCGGCTGTTCCCAAGGGCTCCGCCCCAGAGGCGGCTGCACCTCGGTGCCGGGCGAGCCGATCCTTGTCCCCTGTGTCTCTCCCAGAACGACGACGGCGGGCAGCGGGCCCTGGTCAATAAGTGGACGACGTTCCTGAAGGCCCGGCTGGTTTGCTCCGTGATGGGCGAGGATGGAGTGGAGACCTTCTTCGACGAGCTGCGTGAGCCTGTGGGGGCCGGGCGGGGGGGCAGGGACGTTCCCCGGGGCTCAGTCTGAGCCGTAGCTGAACGCCCGCGAATTCCTAGTCCCGACCGCGCCAGCCAGGACAAGCTGCCAAGAGCCGCGGGAGAGTCAGGTGTGGGGACGGCCCCGGGGTGACACCGACGTTTTCCCTCTGGCTCTGGGGCAGGTCCCAGCCGCGTTCGTGGGCAGGGAACGTCTCACCCCACGGCCGAGGTCGCCACGCATGTTTCCCCGGGACACTGATGTTCAGCGGGTTATGAGCTTTCATCCTGGCAGACGTCAGAGCGGGGACCGTAGTAGTGCAGCTGGTCACAGGGGCGGGGGGCTGAATACAGGGTGTGGAAGAAGGTCACAGATGGGAGCGGGGCCCGGGATGCCTGGGTTCTCTCCCCAGCTGTGGGCAGGGATTGGGTTACAGCAGTGGGGGATGGGAAGGGAGCCCGGATGCCTGGGTTCTATCTGTGATTCATCTCCCCCCCGCCCCCCTTTCCAGGAGATGTTTTCCTGCTGCCGACTCAGGACGAGAAGAACCCCCGGGTGTACGGGCTGTTCTCCACCCTGGGGTGAGTCGGGGGTCTGGGGATTTGGGGGTGGGGTCTCGGAGGGGGCAGGGCGACCCCAGGGGGGCTGGGCGGTCTGTAACCCCCCTGTCCCCCCCAGGTCAGTGTTCCGGGGCTCGGCCGTCTGCGTTTACCCCCTGAGCACCATCCGCAGCGCGTTTAACGGCCCCTTCGCCCACAAAGAGGGGCACAGCTACCAGTGGGTGCCCTACACCGGCCGCGTGCCCTACCCCCGCCCCGGAGCCGTGAGTGGGGGCTGGGGGCCTGGGGGCCTGGGTTCTCCACGGCTCTGGGAGGGGAGTGGGGGCTGGTGATTAGAGCAGGGGGGGCTGGGGGTCAGGACTCCTGGGTTCTTTCCCCGGCTCTGGGAGGGGAGTGGGGGCTGGGGGCCCGGACGCCTGGGTTCTTTCCCCGGCTCTGGGAGGGGAGTGGGGGCTGGGGGCCTGGACGCCTGGGTTCACTCCCCGGCTCTGGGAGGGGGTGGGGCTGGGGCTGGACGCCTGGGTTCACTCCCCGGCTCTGGGAGGGGGTGGGGGCCGGGGGGCGGCGGCTCTGGGAGGGGGTGGGGCTGGGGCCGGACGCCTGGGTTCTCCCGCTCTGTCCCCGCAGTGCCCGGGCGGCGCCTTCACCCCAGGACTGGGCTCCACGCGCGAGTTCCCAGACGAGCTGGTGATGTTCGTGCGCTCGCACCCGCTGATGTACGACCCCGTGTACCCGGCGCCGCGGCACCCCCTGCTGGTCCGCGCTGGCCTCCCCTATGGCTTCACCACGCTGGCTGTCGACCTGGCCCAGGCGGCCGACGGGCGCTACGAAGTGCTCTTCCTCGGCACCGGTACGCCGGACACCTGGGTCCCATCCCCGGCGGGGAGCCCGGACGCCTGGGTCCTATCCCTGGCCTGGGGGCCCGGACGCCTGGGTCCCATCTCTGGCCTGGGTGGGGGAGGAGGGATGGGAGCCTGGACACCTGGGTCCCACCCCTGGCCTGGGGGGGGAAGGAGGGATGGGAGCCCGGACGCCTGGGTCCCACCCCTGGCCTGGGTGGGGGAGGAGGGATGGGTGCCCGGACGCCTGGGTCCCATCCCTGGCCTGGGTGGGGGAGGAGGGATGGGAGCCCGGACGCCTGGGTCCCTGGGGGGGGCAGTGGCTCCCCCATCTCAGGTGCTCTCTCCTCACTCCTCCCCCCTCAGACCGGGGCACGGTGCAGAAAGTGGTGGTGCTGCCCAAGGACCCAGGCGTCCTGGAGGAGCTGACGCTGGAGGAGGTGGAGGTGTTCAAGGTGAGAGGCCCCGCCCCTTTCCTCTTGGCCCCACCCCTTTTGTTCCACCCTTACATCTTAGCCCTGCCCCTTCTTTCCCTGGCTCCGCCTCTCCCCCTCTCCAGTGGATTCACCGCCCCTCCCTTCTCCCCACAGACCTCGGCCCCCGTGAAGACCCTCTGGATTTCGTCAAAGCGGGTAGGTCGGGGGCAGGGCTACTGCCCCCAGAGGCGCCATGGTCTGGCAGGGGGGCTGGGGGCCCGGACGCCTGGGTTCTCTCCCCGGCTCTGGGAGGGGAGTGGGGGCTGGTGGGTTAGAGCAGGGGGGGCTGGGAGCCTGGACTCCTGGGTTCTCTCCCCAGCTCTGGGAGGGGAGTGGGGGCTGGTGGGTTAGAGCAGGGGGGGCTGGGAGCCTGGACTCCTGGGTTCTCTCCCCAGCTCTGGGAGGGGGGTGGGGGGCTCAGTGGGTCTGGGGGGGTCCGTCCCTCAGGTGCGCGTCTCCCCCCAGCACCAGCTGTACGTGTCCTCGGATGTGGGCCTGACCCAGCTGAGCCTCCATCGCTGTGGGGCCTACGGCCCGGCCTGCGCCGACTGCTGCCTGGCCCGGGACCCCCACTGCGCCTGGGACGGCCGCCGCTGCACCCGCTACAGCCCCGCCCCCGCCAGGTGAGCCCCCCGGACGCCTGGGTCCCGTGCCCCAGGGGGAGGGGCCCGCTACAGCCCCGCCCCCGCCAGGTGAGCCGCCCGGACGCCTGGGTCCCGCACCCCGGGGGGAGGGGCCCGCTACAGCCCTGCCCCTGCCAGGTGAGCCGCCCGGACGCCTGGGTCCCGTGCCCCAGGGGGAGGGGCCCGCTACAGCCCCGCCCCCGCCAGGTGAGCCGCCCGGACGCCTGGGTCCCGCACCCCGGGGGGACGGGCCCGCTACAGCCTTGCCCCTGCCAGGTGAGCCGCCCGGACGCCTGGGTCCCGCGCCCCGGGGGGCGGGGGCTTCGAGCGGGGGGGGGCAGAGTGGGCGACAGGTGCAGCCTGGGGGGGTGCAGCTGGTAGGGAGCTGACGCTGTGTCTCCCCCCACCCCCCCCTCGCCAGGCGTGTCCGGCGCCAGGACATCAAACATGGAGACCCCGTTCGCCAGTGCCGCGGCTTCAACGCCCTGGGTGAGTGCCCCTCGCGGCGGGGGCTGGGGGCAGCCTGGACACCTGAGCTCTCTCCCGGCTCGGGGAGGGGAGGGGAGTGGGGGGCTGGGAGCCAGGACGCCTGGGTTCTCTCCCGGCTCGGGGAGGGGGTTGTCCCTGTTGCTGCCCCCACTGACGTGTGCCCCCCCCCCCCCCCAGCGGAGCAGGAGCTGGCGGAGCAGGTGCAGTTCGGGGTGGAGGGGGACAGCGTGTTCCTGGAGTGCCGGCCCCCCTCCCCCCATGCCCAGGTCCGGTGGCTGCTGCAGCTGGAGGGCGGCACCCGGCGCCCGGTGAGTGACCCCCCCCCCCCCCAGCTACAGCCCCCCATTGCCCGGGGGGGGCATGGAGGATCTGACCCCCCCCCCCCCCCGTGTCTCTCTCTGCCCCCCAGCTGCCCCGGGAGCGGGTCCTGCTGCAGACGCCCCAGGGGGCCCTGCTGGGCCCGGTGACGCCGGCGGACGAGGGCCGGTACCAGTGCGTGGGCACCGAGAACGGCTACACGCGCCCGCTGCGCCGCCTGCTGCTGCGCGTCCTGCCCCACGGCCTGCTGGGGGGCTCCCCGCCCCCCGTCTGCCAGAGCCCCTGGGTCCGGCCCCGGAGCAGAGCCGAGTCGTCGGGAACCAGCCGGGGGGGGCCGTCTCTGCGACGCGACCGGAGCTCCCCCCCCCGGAACTGACTGGGGGCGCCGAGGCCTGAGGCCGGGGTGAGGGGCTCGGACCCCACGGGGGGGTGGGTTCGTTTCACATTCCAAGGGGGACCCCGGAGCGAACCCCCCGGGGAGGGAGCCGAGGGGGGGCTCTGCCTGGTGCCTGCATTTCCTTTCCATGGACATCGGCCCCGTTGCTGACTGCGGGGGGCCCGGACGCCTGGGTTCCCCCCGGTTTGATTTGTAGAGTCTATTTTTTCATGGCTGGGGGGTTTCTAACGTGGCTGGATTTGGGTTTTTTAAAAGTAATTTATTTTTTATTTCCTGTGACCCCCTCGATGCTGTGGACGAAACCGGCTGCCAAAGATTAAAGGGGCCAACGTTTGATTTTCTAAATGTGCTCCCAGCGCGTGGCGAGGGGCTGGCTCGTCAATCGGGGGGGGGGACCCTGCAGGCCCTGCCAGCCCGGCCCTGGGATCCCCCCCCCCCCCCCCCCCAGCCTGGCCAGTGCCCCTCACTCCTAGCCCGCAGCCCCTGCCCCCCAGCCCTGCCCCCCCCCAGCCTGGCCAGTGCCCCTCACTCCCGACCTGTAGCCCCTGCTAGCCCAGCCCTGCCGGTGCCCCTCACTCCCGACCCGCAGCCCCTGCCAGCCCGGCCCTGCCCCCCCAGCTCTGCCGGTGCCCCTCACTCCCGACCCGCAGCCCCTGCTAGCCCAGCCCTGCCCCCCCAGCTCTGCCAGTGCCCCTCACTCCCGACCCGCAGCCCCTGCCAGCCCGGCCCTGCCCCCCCAGCTCTGCCGGTGCCCCTCACTCCCGACCCGCAGCCCCTGCCAGCCCGGCCCTGGGCTCCCCTCCCGCCCTGGGGGAGGTTGGGGGGTGGGAAGCTGTGGGGGAGATTTGTGGTGGGAGCCGGCAGCTGCTCCATCCCCTGGGGTCCGGCATGGCGGGGGTGGGGCCCCGGTTCTGCTCTGCGACGCCAATGTCCCAACCCGGTTTATTCAGGGCGCTGGGGCCTCTCGGGCCTGGTTTGCTCTGGGTGTTTGACGGCCCAGGAAGTGCTCGCGGGGGAGGAAGCTGGTCCTCCCCCCCCGCCAATTTTTCTCCCCAAGTTCCAGGACCCAGCGGGGGAGCCGGGGGGGACGACAATTGTCACCATTGGATCACTAATTAGGCCTCGGTTGTGGCGGGCGGGCGGGTGGCTCGACCCCGTCGCTGGCCGATTCGAACGCAGCGTTTCGCCGGTTCGCGTTTCCTCGGGGGGGGGGGGGGCAGCGTCTACCCGTCCTGTGTCAGCGAAGGGGGTTCCCAGCTCCCCAGGCCGGCAGGAGAATCCGTCCAGCCGCCCGGGGCGGCTCCGGGGCCGGGGCCAGGCCGCGATGGGGAGACCCCCGAGCCAGGAGCGCTGGGGGATACGTGAGAGCTGGGTTTGGCCCGGGTCGTCGCCAGCAGCGGGGGTCAGTTCCCTTCTTCAAAAACCCCAGGGCGAGAACCAGAAACGAGCCAGCCGAGGGAGAGAGGTGCTGAGAGGCGAAGGGCGGCCTTGGACCCGGGCCGGGAAGGCCTGGGGAGGAGCCGGACTCTGGCAAATGAGGGGCAAATACAGAATTGGGCCAAAACCGAGCGTGAAGAGCAGCGAGCCGGAGCCTGGGGCCGTCGCAGCAGAAGCAGGAGCTGCTCCGCGACCCGTGGGGCCCCTGGGCGAGCCAGCTGCTAAAGGGTCACTCAAGGACGACAAGGCCATTGCGGAGAAATGAATCGAATTCAGTCTTCACGGCTGAGGATGGGAGGGAGATTCCCAAACCTGAGCCCGTCTGTTTAGGTGACAGATCTGAGGAACTGTCCCGGATTGAGGTGTCGCTAGAGGAGGGTTTGGAACAAACTGATAAACTAACCAGCACTAAGTCCCCAGGCCCAGATGGGCTCATCCGGGCCTTCGGCAGGAATTCAGACGTGCCGTTGTCGTCTGTAACCTCCTTGAAATCCGCTTCTGTCCCCGATGACGAGGACGGCTCCTGTGCCGCCGATGGTTATCAAGGGCTCCAGCGGTGCCCCCGGCAATTACACGCCGGTGAGTCTGACTTTAGTCCCGGGCCAACGGCTCGCAAGTGTCGTTGAGAACAGAACGGCCAGACACGGAGCTCACCATGACTTGTGGGGAAGAGTCAACGTGGATTTTGTAAAGGGAAATTGTACCTCACCAATCTACTAGACTTCTCCGAGGGGATCCAGTGGAGATCGTGGGCTTAGATTGTCAGAAGGCCTTTGACAAGGTCCCTCGAACAAAGGAAGTAAAGCAGGACGTGTCGTTTACTCCTCCTCCTCACACAAGAACCAGGGGTCACCCCATGAACTGAGCAGGCAGCAGGTGTGAGACAAGCCAAAGGACGACAGTAGCCTGGGGAACTCCCTGCCACAGGACGCTGTGAAGGCCTAGCAGGGCTCAGAAACGAACTAGAGCCGTTCCTGAGGGTGGGCCGGGGCCACTGCTGGTGGAGGGAAGGGGAATAGTTGGGTGTCCCTCCCTCCCAGGGGCACCTTTTCCTTCCTCCTGTCTCCCTACCTGGACACCTGGGTTCCTTTTTCTTCCTCTCACTGTTCCCCCTCCCCCCACCGGTACTCGGACGCCTGTCTTACCCCCCCCCCCCCCCAGATACCCAGGCTGCCCTTTTCCTCCCCTGCCCAGACGCCTGGGTCCCTCCCCTTCCCCCCTGCAGCGAGAGAGGACGGGGTTATAGGACGGCCGGGGACAGGACCCCCCCAACCCAGAACTGGGCCCCATTTGGCCGTGTCCATTGTTAGTGGTCTCAGGACAGCACCCCGAGCATCCAGCTGAGAGCGGGGTGTGTGTGTGTGTGCGCGCGCGCTGGGCACGGTCCCTTCCTCCGGGCACGACGGGGACCCGGCCAGACATGGAGAATGTCATGAGGGGCCGTGGCCTTCGCCCCAGACAGGGATCCCCGGCCACCTGCCTCCAGTCAAACAGGGGGAGCCCCTGGGTCTGATCTTGGGGGGCAGGTGGGACATTGGGATACACCACCCCAGCCCCACTGTGTCCGCGCGGAAGGATGCAGCAGATGGGGAAACTGAGGCACGGCCAGATGTCCTGGCGAAGAGCCAGAAAAGCACTCGGGGTTTGCGGTCTGGGGTCGTGGGGCCCTCGCCCGGCTGGGCCCGGCTCTGTGATCCCATAACCCAGGTGGGGGGATTTCCAGCACCGGCCCACAGCCCAGCCCAGAGATCGGCCAGCCAGGCCCGCAGAGCTCCAGATACCTCAGTCGCATCCCCCCGCACCCCATGGACCCCACACTGCCCCGGCCCTTCCTGGCTCCCCCCACCCCACGACCTGCCGCTGGGTGTGCGGCTCCAACACCCAGCCCTGCCGGCCCGTGTTTACAGTCGGGGTGACGCCTCCCCCAGCGACCCGCCCCCGGCTTCCTGCCCTTCACGGCCCCCACCATGGCTCCAACTCCCGCCCCACAATCAACATGCAAATGAGGGCCCGGCTCCCACTCATGGATGGAGGCAGGGGGCACCCCCTGCCCCGCCCCCCTCCCAGGGAAAGAACCCAGGAGTCCGGGCTCCCAGCCCCCCCTGCTCTAACCACTCGACCCCACTCCCCTCCCAGAGCCAGGGAGAGAACCCAGGAGTCCTAGCTCCCAGCCCCCACTCCCCTCCCAGAGCCGGGGAGAGAACCCAGGAGTCTTGGCTCCCAGCCCCCCCTGCTCTAACCACCAGCCCCCACTCCCCTCCCAGAGGCAGGGAGAGAACCCAGGAGTCCTGGCTCCCAGCCCCCCCTGCTCTAACCACCAGCCCCCACTCCCCTCCCAGACCCGGGGAGAGAACCCAGGAGTCCGGGCTCCCAGCCCCCCCTGCTCTAACCACTAGACCCCACTCCCCTCCCAGAGCCAGGGAGAGAACCCAGGAGTCCTAGCTCCCAGCCCCCACTCCCCTCCCAGAGCCGGGGAGAGAACCCAGGAGTCCTGGCTCCCAGCCCCCCCTGCTCTAACCACCAGCCCCCACTCCCCTCCCAGAGGCAGGGAGAGAACCCAGGAGTCCTGGCTCCCAGCCCCCCCTGCTCTAACCACCAGCCCCCACTCCCCTCCCAGACCCGGGGAGAGAACCCAGGAGTCCTGGCTCCCAGCCCCCCTGCTCTAACCCCCAGCCCCGTGGTGCCAGGCAGGATACCAGGGTCGATGGGCGCTAAACTCCATGATACTCCCCAACTAGTTTGACAGGTTTTATTAGTGACAGACCATGGGATGTGAAAGTGCCGCCCCTCCCCCCTGCCCTGCCCCCCCCAGCTCTGCCAGTGCCCCTCACTCCCGACCCGCAGCCCACGTCTCATTGCAGTCTGTGGTGCCCGGGGGGGGGGGGGGGCTTTTTCTCCTTTTAACACCTCCCCATCCATGCCTCAGCTCTCTCTGGTCGCCCCCTGAGCCAGTGGGGTGGGGGGGGCCCAGCGGCGAGTTGGGAGAGGCGGGGGGGGGCTGTGGTCGGAGGATACCCAGCCCCAGAGGTGGCTACTGGGGGGCGGCTGGGTCTGGGGTTTGGTCCTTCATGCAGTTGGGCGGCTCATGCAGATGCCAGCACCTGCAGGGAGAAAAGGGGGGGAGAGACCATGAGCACTGGGGGGGCCCTGTGGGATGGGGGGGCCTGTTCTCACCTCTCTGGTGGCCAGCCCCTGTATGGGGGGCGGAGCTAAACCAGGGAGAGATGGGGCGTGGCTAGCTGGGGGCGTGGCCAGTGTGGGGGTTGTTCTGTGGGCGTCGCCAGTGGAGCTCCGCTGGGGGGTGACTAGACGGGGGTGTGGTCAGATGCAAGAGTGTGCTGGGGGCGTGGCCTGGGTGGATATATGGGCGTGGCTAGAATGGGCGGAGCCAATCATCACCCCGCCCCCCCCAACCCGTTCTCACCTCTGGGGTCACCAGTCCCCGCTCGGCTCCCCTGGTGCCCCCTCCGCCTGCTCGTCGGCCTCGGGGCCCTGCCCCAGCCTGCTGATGTGGCGCAGGAAGGACGTGGCGTTGAAAGCTCGCTGGGGGGCACAGAGAATATACTGCGTGAGCCCCCCCGGGACGGGACCCAGGCATCCGGGACGGCTAACCCCTAGGGGGACCCCCAGTGCACGCACCCTCTGGGGACGGGACCCAGGCATCCGGGACGGCGAGCCCCTAGGGGGACCCCCAGCACACCCACCCTCTGGGGACGGGACCCAGGTGTCCGGGACGACGAGCCCCTAGGGGGACCCCCAGCGCAATCCACCCTCTGGGGACGGGACCCAGGTGTCCGGGACGGCGAGCCCCTAGGGGGACCCCCAGCGCAATCCACCCTCTGGGGACGGGACCCAGGCATCTGAGGCAAGGACAAGGGACCCAGGCGTCTGGGGTGGGGGAACGGGACCCAGGCGTCCGGGGCTCACCTTCCACTGAGTCCTGGCGAAGTTTTTCTGGATCTGTTCGCTGACAGAGCCGTGAATGTTTTTGTCCAGCGCCGTGTCCCCCGAGATCCTGGGGGGGGTCAGAGGTGAAAGGTCAGGGAGCTCTGGAGCGGGACCCCCCACCCCTCCCGTCCCATGGAGGGGTGCTCACCACGGGTGCTGCAGGGCCTGTTCGCACGTGTAGCGCGTCTCGGGGTCCCGCTGCAGCAGCTGCTGGATGAAATCCTTGGCTGGGGGGAGAGGGGGGGTCCCTGTGAGCAGGGGACCCCCATATCCCCTCCCACGTAGGGACCCCCCCACTCCCATATGGGGGACCCCCATATCCCCTCCCATGTAGGGACCCCCCTCCCTGTCCGAGCCCCTCCAGGTTCCCCTGCCTGCCCCCCAGGGCCCCCACCCAGATTTCGGGGCCCCCCCGCGGGGTCTCACCCGAGTCCGAGATATCATCCCAATAGGGCGAGTCGAACTCGAACTCCCCTTTGAGGATCTGGGCGAAGAGTTCGGAGTCGTTGTCGTCGTAGAAGGGGGGGTAACCGCACAGCCTGGAGGGGAACGGGGGGGTGAGAGACGGGGGACCCCCCCATGGACACCCCTTGCCCGGGGCCAGCGCCCCCCGCAGCCCTCCCGGACACCTGGGTCCCCTGCCCCATGTCTCCTCCCTTCCCCAGAGACACCAGCCCGGACGCCTGGGTCCCCTGCCCCATGTCTCCTCCCCTCCCCAGAGACACCAGCCCGGACACCTGGGTCCTGTTCGCCACCTCAGACGCCTGGGTCCCATTCTGCGGGACCAGGTGTGCTGTGGGGATCCCCGGTAGCGGTGCCCCCCGGACGCCTGGGTTCTCTCACCCCTGGCAAGGGCGGGACTTACAGGATGTAGGAGATGACACCCAGCGCCCAGGAATCCACAGCTTTCCCGTAGGGCTTCTGCTCCAGGAGCTCGGGGGCTGGCGGGCGAGAGACGGGAATCAGTGCCCTGGCCCCCCCAAACTGCCCCGGCCCCCCCAAACTGCTCCGGCCTGCCCCCGGCCCCCCCAAACTGCCCCCCATGTCCCCGGCCCCCCCAAACTGCCCCGGCCCCCCAAACTGCCCCCCATGTCCCCGGCCCCCCCAAACTGCCCCCATGCCCTCGGCCCCCCAAACTGCCCCCCATGTCCCTGGCCCCCCCAAACTGCCCCCGCCTGCGCCCGGCCCCCCAAACTGCCCCGGCCTCTCCCAAACTGCCCCCCATGTCCCCAGCCCCCCCAAACTGCCCCCAGGCCCTCACCCACGTAGCCGGGGGTCCCGCAGGCCGTGGCCATCACCCCGTCCGACTCCAGCTTGGAGAGCCCGAAATCCGTGATCATGATCTTGGCGTCCTCGAGGGGGCTGGCGTAGAGCAGGTTCTCGGGCTGGGGGCACGGGGGGGTTACACTGGGGGGCAACTGGGCAGAGACCCCCCATCCCCTCCCTGCAGCCCCCACGACCCCCCCAGAGCGCAGCCCCCCCACAGACTGCACCCACAATCCCCCCTCATGCCCCTAACCCCCCCATCCCCTCTCAGATCCCCCCATCCCCTCTGAGACTCCGCCCCCTGCTGTGACTCCGCCTCCACCCAGGGCCCCACTGAGACCACGTCCCCCTGTGGCCCCGCCCCTGGTCTCTCGGAATCCCCGCCCCCAGGCCCCTCTAAGACCACGCCCCCTCGACGCGGCCCCGCCCCTCACCTTGAGGTCCCGGTGCACGACGCCGAGCTGGTGCAGGTAGCTCACGGCGCCCAGCACCTGCCGGACGAGGCGGCTGGCGTCCCGCTCCGTGTAGTGCCCCCGTGCTACGATCCGGTCAAACAGCTCCCCCCCCGTCACTCTGCCGGAGACCCCCCGTCAGCCGGGGGACCCAGGCGTCCGGGCTCCAGCCCCAGCCACCACGGCCCACGCCGCTCCCAGAGCCGGGAGAGAACCCAGGAGTCCTGGCTCCCAGCCCCCCCTGCTCTAACCCACCAGCCCCCACTCCCCTCCCAGAGCCGGGGAGAGAACCCAGGAGTCCGGGCTCCCAGCCCCCCCTGCCCTAACCACCAGCCCCCACTCCCCTCCCAGAGCCGGGGAGAGAACCCAGGAGTCCGGGCTCCCAGCCCCCCCTGCTCTAACCCACCAGCCCCCACTCCCCTCCCAGAGCCGGGGAGAGAACCCAGGAGTCCGGGCTCCCAGCCCCCCCTGCTCTAACCCACCAGCCCCCCTCCCCTCCCAGAGCCAGGGAGAGAACCCAGGAGTCCTGGCTCCCAGCCCCCCCTGCTCTAACCCACCAGCCCCCACTCCCCTCCCAGAGCCGGGGAGAGAACCCAGGAGTCCGGGCTCCCAGCCCCCCCTGCTCTAACCCACCAGCCCCCCTCCCCTCCCAGAGCCGGGGAGAGAACCCAGGAGTCCTGGCTCCCAGCCCCCCCTGCTCTAACCCACCAGCCCCCACTCCCCTCCCAGAGCCGGGGAGAGAACCCAGGAGTCCTGGCTCCCAGCCCCCCCTGCTCTAACCCACCAGCCCCCACTCCCCTCCCAGAGCCGGGGAGAGAACCCAGGAGTCCGGGCTCCCAGCCTCAACCACCACGGCCCACCCAGGTCCCAGAGCCGGGGAGAGAACCCAGGAGTCCTGGCTCCCAGCCCCCTCCCTGCCCCAACCACCACAGCCCACCCCCCTCCCAGAGCCCGGGAGAGAACCCAGGAGTCCTGGCTCCCAGCCCCCCCTGCTCTAACCACCAGACCCCACCCCCCTCCCAGAGCCAGGGAGAGAACCCAGGAGTCCGGGCTCACAGCCCCCCTGCTCGAACCACCAGCTCCCCCTCCCCCAGCAGAACCCAGGCGTCCGGGCTCACAGCTGCATGGCCAGGTACAGGTGCGTGGGAGTTTCATGGATGTTCTCCAAAGCCACAATGTTCTCGTGATGGACCCTGCAACGGAGCGGGGAGGGGTCAGCCCCCGAAACAACCCCGGAGCCCCCAGCTCCCCAGCCACACACCCGTCCCCCTCCCCCAGCCACACACCCCTCCCCCCCGCTCCCCACCCACACACCCCTCCCCCTCCCCAATCCCTCCCCCCAGCTCCCCAGCCACACACCCCTCACCCCCTGCTCCCCAGCCACACACCCCTCCCCCCCAGCCACACACCCCTCCCCTCCGGCCCCCCCTTACTTCCGGAGCACGGCGATTTCATTCTCCACAGCCACCTCCTTGCCCCGCAGCGCCTTCTTGGGGATGCATTTCAGGGCCACCAGCCGCTGGGAGCCCCGCTCCTGGGCCAGGAACACCTCCGAGAAGGCCCCTCTGCGGGAGAGACCAACATGGGCGGCTGCCCCCCACCCCAGCAATGCAGAGAGGGGGAAACTGAGGCACGGAGATGCTGGAGAGCGGATACGTCCCCCAGAGTCACCAACCCAGGAGTCCTGGCTCCCAGCCCCCTCGTGCTCTATCCCACCAGCCCCCACTCCCCTCCCAGAGCCTGGGAGAGAACCCAGGAGTCCTGGCTCCCAGACCCCCTGCTCTACCCCACCAGCCCCCACTCCCCTCCCAGAGCCTGGGAGAGAACCCAGGAGTCCTGGCTCCCAGCCCCCCCCTGCTCTATCCCACCAGCCCCCACTCCCCTCCCAGAGCCTGGGAGAGAACCCAGGAGTCCTGGCTCCCAGCCCCCTCGTGCTCTATCCCACCAGCCCCCACTCCCCTCCCAGAGCCTGGGAGAGAACCCAGGAGTCCTGGCTCCCAGACCCCCTGCTCTACCCCACCAGCCCCCACTCCCCTCCCAGAGCCTGGGAGAGAACCCAGGAGTCCTGGCTCCCAGCCCCCTCGTGCTCTATCCCACCAGCCCCCACTCCCCTCCCAGAGCCTGGGAGAGAACCCAGGAGTCCTGGCTCCCAGACCCCCTGCTCTATCCCACCAGCCCCCACTCCCCTCCCAGAGCCTGGGAGAGAACCCAGGAGTCCTGGCTCCCAGCCCCCTCGTGCTCTATCCCACCAGCCCCCACTCCCCTCCCAGAGCCTGGGAGAGAACCCAGGAGTCCTGGCTCCCAGACCCCCTGCTCTACCCCACCAGCCCCCACTCCCCTCCCAGAGCCTGGGAGAGAACCCAGGAGTCCTGGCTCCCAGCCCCCTCGTGCTCTATCCCACCAGCCCCCACTCCCCTCCCAGAGCCTGGGAGAGAACCCAGGAGTCCTGGCTCCCAGACCCCCTGCTCTATCCCACCAGCCCCCACTCCCCTCCCAGAGCCTGGGAGAGAACCCAGGAGTCCTGGCTCCCAGCCCCCTCGTGCTCTATCCCACCAGCCCCCACTCCCCTCCCAGAGCCTGGGAGAGAACCCAGGAGTCCTGGCTCCCAGACCCCCTGCTCTACCCCACCAGCCCCCACTCCCCTCCCAGAGCCTGGGAGAGAACCCAGGAGTCCTGGCTCCCAGCCCCCCCCAACCTGCCCCCAGTCTATTCACCCCTCCCCAGGATTTGTGCCCCCCCTTGCCGGGTGACTCACGCCCCAAGTTTCTCCTTGATGTCATAGACGGTGCCGATCTCCTCCGTGGTTTTTCTCCAGCTCTCTCCCATGAGCACGGCACGCGGGTCTGGCCAGGCACTGGGGAGACAGGCCAGGGCAGGCCCCATGGGTTGGGCATAGAACGCTGCTCTGATCCACTAGCCCCCACTCCCCTCCCAGAGCCGGGGAGAACCCAGGAGTCCTGGCTCCCAGCCCTCCCGCTCTAACCACTAGCCCCCACTCCTCTCCCAGAGCCGGGGAGAACCCAGGAGTCCTGGCTCCCAGCCCCCTGCTCTAATCACCAGCCCCCACTCCCCTCCCAGAGCCGGGGAGAACCCAGGAGTCCTGGCTCCCAGCCCCCCCTGCTCTAACCCACCAGCCCCCCTCCCCTCCCAGAGCCGGGGAGAACCCAGGAGTCCTGGCTCCCAGCCCCCTGCTCTAACCCACCAGCCCCCACTCCCCTCCCTGAGGCGGGAAGAGAACCCAGGCGTCCTGTTCAAAAGCGATAGGGGTTGAAGACCAGATGCACTGAGCAGGGCATTGGTGAGGAACCTCCATTCTGGGGGGGCAGGAAGCGGGGGAACCTTCCCATGGGGCTGTGCAGAAGGGCCTGGGAGTCTGCTAGACCCTCCCCCCAAAGACTAGGGTCACCGTGCCCCACCTCCCCCCACACCACACACCCGAGGCCAGGGACCTTCCATGGTTAAGTGGTGAATGGGAGGCAAAAAAGATGGCCACCATTGGGTGTTAAAGGGGTGTGGGGGTGAAAGGATCCGGGGGGAGGGCTGGGAAAGGGTTGGGGTGCGTGTGATCAATTAGTGATTGGAGGGGAGGGAGAGGATGCAAGGGGATGGATGGGGTGTGTGGGGATGGAGGGATGGGGCGTGTGGGGATGGAAGGATGGATGGAGGGATGGGGTGTGTGGGGATGGAGGGATGGATGGATGGGGGTGTGTGGGGATGGATGGAGGGAGGGAGGGATGGATGGATGGGGCATGTGGGGATGGATGGATGGAGGGATGGGGCCCGTGGGGATGGATGGATGGATAGAGGGATGGATGGGGCATGTGGGGATGGATGGATGGGGCATATGGGGATGGATGGAGGGATGGGGCATGTGGGGAGGGATGGAGGAATGGGGTGTGTGGGGATGGATGGGGTGTGTGGGGATGGATGGACAGATGGAGGGATGGAGGGATGAAGGGATGGGGCGTGTGGGGATGGATGGAGGGAGGGATGGGGTGTGTGGGGATGGATGGAGGGATGGAGGGATGGGGCGTGTGGGGATGGATGGATGGATGGTGTGACGGCTTCGGTCACAGAGACCCCCTTGGGACTGTCACCTGACGTGCTGAGTTTACCTTGGAGCCCATTTTCCCTGCCAGCCGGGGACTGCAGAACCAGCCTTGTGGAGCCAGACACGCCAGCCGGCTGCAACCCTGACCCTCGTCTGGGCCACGGCCCCAAAGCTGCAGGTGTTAACTAAGAACTGCTCTGCAGGTTCCCTGCCTCCAGCCACCCAGCTCCCCGTGGGGTCCAAACCCCACATAAGAACGTAAGAACGGCCAGACTGGGTCAAACCAAAAGTCCATCTAGCCCAGTATCCTGTCTGCCGACAGTGGCCAATGCCAGGTGCCCCAGAGGGAGTGAACCTAACAGGCAATGATCAAGTGATCTCTCTCCTGCCATCCATCTCCACCCTCTGACAAACAGAGGCTAGGGACACCATTCCTTACTCATCCTGGCTAATAGCCATGAATGGACTTAACCTCCATGAATTTATCCAGTTCTCTTTTAAACCCTGTTATAGTCCTAGCCTTCACAACCTCCTCAGGCAAGGAGTTCCACAGGTTGACTGTGCGCTGCGTGAAGAAGAACTGCCTTTTATTTGTTTTAAACCTGCTGCCTATTAATTTCATTTGATGACCCCTAGTTCTTGTGTTATGGGAATAAGTAAATAACTTCTCCTTATCCACTTTCTCCACATCACTCATGATTTTATAGACCTCTATCATATCCCAACTTAGTCTCCTCTTTTCCAAGCTGAAGAGTCCTAGCCTCTTTAATCTCTCCTCCTATGGGACCCATTCCAAACCCCTAATCATTTTAGTTGCCCTTTTTTGAACCTTTTCTAGTGCCAGTATATCTTTTTTGTGATGAGGAGACCACATCTGTACGCAGTATTCGAGATGTGGGCGTACCATCGATTTATATAAGGGCAATAATATATTCTCAGTCTTATTCTCTATCCCCTTTTTAATGATCCCTAACATCCTGTTTGCTTTTTTGACCGCCGCTGCACACTGCGCAGACATCTTCAGAGAACTATCCACGATGACTCCAAGATCTTTTTCCTGACTTCTTGTAGCTAAATTAGCCCCCATCATATTGTATGTATAGTGGGGGTTATTTTTTCCAATGTGCATTACTTTACATTTATCCACATTGAATTTCATTTGCCATTTTGTTGCCCAATCACTTAGTTTCGTGAGATCTTTTTGAAGTTCGTCACAGTCTGCTTTGGTCTTAACTATCTTGAGCAGTTTAGTATCATCTGCAAACTTGCCACCTGACTGTTTACCCCTTTCTCCAGATCATTTATGAATAAGTTGAATAGGATTGGTCCTAGGACTGACCCTTGGGGAACACCACTAGTTACCCCTCTCCAGTCTGAGAATTTACCATTAATTCCTACCCTTTGTTCCCTGTCTTTTAACCAGTTCTCAGTCCACGAAATAATCTTCCCTTTTATCCCATGACAACTTAATTTACGTAAGAGCCTTTGGTGAGGGACCTTGTCAAAGGCTTTCTGGAAATCTAAGTGCACTATGACCACTGGATCCCCCTTGTCCACATGTTTGTTGACCCCTTCAAAGAACTCTAATAGATTAGTAAGACACGATTTCCCTTTACAGAAACCATGTTGACTTTTGCCCAACAAGTTATGTTCTTCTATGTGTCTGACAATTTTATTCTTTACAATTGTTTCAACTAATTTGCCCGGTACCGACATTAGACTTACCGGTCTGTAATTGCCGGGATCACCTCTAGAGCCCTTTTTAAATATTGGCATTACATTCGCTATCTTCCAGTCATTGAGTACAGAAGCCGATTTAAAGGACAGGTTACAAACCTTAGTTAACAGTTCCGCAACTTCACATTTGAGTTCTTTCAGAACTCTTGGGTGAATGCCATCTGGTCCCGGTGACTTGTTAATGTTCAGTTTATCAGTTAATTCCAAAACCTCCTCTCGTGACACTTCAATCCGTGACAGTTCCTCAGATGTGTCACCTACAAAATCTGGCTCAGGTTTGGGAATCTCCCTAACATCCTCAGCTGTGAAGACTGAAGCAAAGAATCCATTTAGTTTCTCCGCAATGACTCATCTTTAAGCGCTCCTTTTGTATCTCGATCGTCCAGTGGCCCCACGGGTTGTTTAGCAGCTTCCTGCTTCTGATGTACTTAACAAACATTTTGTTATTACCTTTGGAGTTTTTGGCTAGCCGGTCTTCAAACTCCTCTTTGGCTTTTCTTATTACATTCTTGCACTTAATTTGGCAGCGTTTATGCTCCTTTCTATTTGCCTCACTAGGATTTGACTTCCACTTTTTAAAGGAAGTCTTTTTATCTCTCACTGCTTCTTTTACATGGTTGTTAAGCCACGGTGGCTCTTTTTTAGTTCTTTTACTGTGTTTCTTAATTTGGGGGATACATTGAAGTTGGGCCTCTATTATGGTGTCTTTGAAAAGTGCCCATGCTCATTTTTGCATAGTTCCCCCTTTTGAAATTAAATGCCACAGTGTTGGGCTGTTGAGATGGTCTTCCCACCACAGGGATGTTGAATGCTATTGTATTATGGTCACTATTTCCAAGCGGTCCTGCTATAGTTACCTCTTGGACCAGCTCCTGCGCTCCACTCAGGACTAAATCGAGAGTTGCCTCTCCCCTTGTGGGTTCCCGTACCAGCTGCTCCATGAAGCAGTCAGTTAAAGTATCGAGAAATTTTGTCTCTGCATTTCGTCCTGAGGTGACATGTACCCACATAAACCCCTTTCACTCGGTCTAAAGCTTATCCAGGCTAAACTCAGAAACTGTCCCCCCTCGATAACACTGAGAGTGAGATGCACAGCTGTTTGATCCCCAGGTATTAATTACTTACTCTGGGTTAATTAATAAACAAAAGTGATTTTATTAAGTATAAAAAGTCGGATTCAAGTGGTTCCACGTAGTAACAGACAGAACAAAGTAAGTTACCAAGCAAAATAAAACAAAAACCCGCAAGTCTGAGTCTGATGCATTTAAAAAACTTGTTACAGATAAAATCTCAGCCTCCGAGATGTTCCAATGAGCTTCTTTCACAGCCTAGACCCCTTCCTAGTCTGGGCCCGACCCTCCCCGGCACGGCCCTTGTTCCAGCTCAGGGGGGAGCTGGGGGGTTTCTCATGACTGCCGCCCCCTTTCTTCTGTCCCCCCTTTATATCTCCTTGGCCCAAAGCAGGAACCCTTCGTCCCTCTGGGTCCCGTCCCCCCCACTGGAAAAGCCCCAGGGTTAAGATGGATTCCAGGCCCGGGTGACGTGGTCACATATCCTGGGAGCCACCCAAGCCTGGCTCCCAGGGACCTGCCTGCAAACAGAGCCACCCCCAGCCAATTGTCCCGGCTAACGGGAGCCACCAGGAACGGCCCCCACTTTGCATAATGACAACAGGCCCCCAGAGTTATTTCATATTTCTAGTCCCAGATCCATGAGTGAGACATTTATACAGACACGACGGCCACGCTCCGGAGATTATCCCGTACAAGAGCCCTTTGGCGTGAAGCGTGTTCCAGTTGCGTCATAGTCACTCGTTAGCATATTTTCATAAAATCATATAGAGTGCACAACGTCACAAATGGATTGACAGGGGGATGGAGGGATGGGGCATGTGGGGTGGATGGATGGAGGGATGGGACGTGTGGGATGGATGGATGGAGGGATGGGACGTGTGGGGATGGATGGATGGAGGGATGGGACGTGTGGGATGGAGGGATGGACGGAGGGATAGATGGATGGATGGAGGGATGGGACGTGTGGGGATGGAGGGAGGGACGGATGGAGGGATGGATGGGACGTGTGGGGATGGATGGAGGGATGGGGTGTGTGTGGATGGATGGATGGGACGTGTGGGATGGAGGGATGGATGGAGGGATAGATAGATGGATGGATGGATGGAGGGATGGGACGTGTGGGGATGGAGGGATGGGACGTGTGGGGATGGAGGGATGGATGGGACGTGTGGGGATGGATGGAGGGATGGAGGGACGGATGGAGGGATGGATGGGACGTGTGGGGATGGATGGAGGGCTGGGGTGTGTGGGGATGGATGGATGGATGGATGGAGGGATGGGGCGTGTGGGGATGGATGGAGGGATGGGACGTGTGGGGATGGATGGAGGGATGGATGGATGGAGGAATGGGGCGTGTGGGGATGGATGGATGGAGGGATGGGATGTGTGGGATGGAGGGATGGACGGAGGGATAGATGGATGGATGGAGGGAGGGATGGGACGTGTGGGGATGGAGGGATGGAGGGACGGATGGAGGGATCGATTGGACGTGTGGGGATGGATGGAGGGATGGAGGGACGGATGGAGGGATGGATGGGACGTGTGGGAATGGATGGAGGGCTGGGGTGTGTGGGGATGGATGGATGGACGGATGGATGGATGGAGGGATGGGGCGTGTGGGGATGGATGGAGGGATGGGACGTGTGGGGATGGATGGAGGGATGGATGGATGGAGGGATGGGGCGTGTGGGGATGGATGGATGGAGGGATGGGACGTGTGGGATGGAGGGATGGACAGAGGGATAGATGGATGGATGGATTGAGGGATGGGACGTGTGGGGATGGAGGGATGGAGTGACGGATGGAGGGATCGATTGGACGTGTGGGGATGGATGGAGGGATGGGGTGTGTGGGGATGGATGGATGGAGGGATGGAGGAATGGAGGGATGGGGCGTGTGGGGATGGATGGATGGAGGGATGGATGGATGGAGGGATGGGGCGTGTGGGGATGGATGGATGGAGGGATGGGACGTGTGGGGATGGAGGGATCGATTGGACGTGTGGGGATGGATGGAGGGATGGAGGGACGGATGGAGGGATAGATGCGACGTGTGGGGATGGATGGAGGGATGGGGTGTGTGGGGATGGATGGATGGAGGGATGGAGGGATGGGGCGTGTGGGGATGGATGGATGGAGGGATGGAGGGATGGAGGGATGGGGCGTGTGGGGATGGATGGATGGAGGGATGGGACGTGTGGGGATGGAGGGACGGAGGGACGGATGGAGGGATGGATGGGACGTGTGGGGATGGAGGGATGAAGGGATGGATGGACGGAGGGATGGATGGACGGACGGATTCACAGAGGGAAGGACGGACGGAAGGACAGGGCGTGTGGGGCTACGGGGAAGATGTGGGGAGTGGGGGTGGCCGCAGACCAGGCCCAGCCCATACTACACAATCCGCTCCCCCCTCCATGTCCCGCACTGGTGTGTTATTCACACAATCCCCCTGCCAAATCCACCTTGCTGCTAACACAACAAGGCACCACCCAGCCATCCCGACACACAGCAACACACACCACAAATCAAACACCCCCCAAGCAAGGAGCCACCACCAACACCACACACAGCTAACACAACACCAACCCCGCTGTGCACTACACACATCCACCTCAACAATGCCCACACAACACACATAGCCAGTACTACACAACCCCCATACACAGCACATGTATCCACCCACACAACACACACAGACAGGGTGACACAAACCCCCATACACACCACATCTATGCATCCATACAACACACAACCAGGGTAACACAATCCCCCATACACACCACATCTAGCCACCCACACAACACACAGAGCCAGGGTAACACAACCCCCCCCACCACACACACCACATCTATCCCCCCACACAACACACAGAGCCAGGATAACGCAACCCCCCCCCACACCACATCTATCCACCCACACATCACACAGAACCAGGATAACACAACCTCCCCATACACACCACATCTAGCCACCCGCACAACACACAGAGCCAAGGTAACACAACCCCCCCCACACACACCACATCTATCCACCCACACAACACACAGAACCAGGGTAACGCAACACCCCCCCCACACCACATCTATCCCCCCACACAACGCACAGAGCCAGGATAATGCAACCCCCCCACCACCACATCTATCCACCCACACATCACACAGAACCAGGGTAACACAACCCCCCCATACACACCACATCTGTCCACCCACACAACACACACAGCCAGGGTAACACAACCCCCCCCCATACACACCACATCTATCCACCCACACAACACACACAGCCAGGGTAACACAACCCCCCCATACACACCACATCTATCCACCCACACAACACACACAGCCAGGGTAACACAAGCCTCCCCATACACACCACATCTATCCACCCACACAACACACACAGCCAGGGTAACACAACCCCCCCATACACACCACATCTATCCACCCACACAACACACACAGCCAGGGTAACACAAGCCCCCCCCATACACACCACATCTATCCACCCACACAATACACACAGCCAGGGTAACGCAACCCCCCATACACACCACATCTATCCACCCACACAACACACAGCCAGGGTAACACCCCCCCCCATACACATTGAATCTATCCACCCACAAAACACACAGCCAGGGTAACACAACCCCCCGTACACACCGCATCTATCCACATACACAACACACACATACAGGGTAACACAACCCCCCCCATACACACCACATCTATCCACCCACACAACACACAGAACCAGGGTAACACAACCCCCCCATACCCACCGTATCTATCCACCCACACAGCCAGGGTAACACAACCTCCCCATACACAGCGCATCTATCCACCCACACAACACACAGCCAGGGTAACACAACCCCCCATACACACCACATCTATCCACCCACAGAACACACACAGCCAGGGGTAACACAACCTCCCCCATACACACCGCATCTATCCACCCACACAACGCACAGCCAGGGTAACACAACCCCCCGTCAACCCCCCATGCCCCACCCCACTGCCAGCCCAGCACCGCTAAAACCCCCTCCCCCAGAGAACCCAGGCGTCCGGGCTCCCAGCCCCCCCATGTCTCCCCTCCCAGGGGGTTCTGGCACCTACCAGCTGGACCTGAGCCCCCTGCAGCTTCTCTCGGAATCTGTCCCTTAGTCCCCCCCCCCCCGGCCCCCCCTCGCCCCTTCCCGGCGCTCCTGCCATGTAAGGAAATAGCAGGATTCCCGGAGCCAACCAGAGAGAGGGAGGCTGCGTTTCCCCACGCGGGTGCCCGGACGCCTGGGTTCCGTCCCCGGCTTTGGGGGGGGGGGCTAAGGGGAGGGGGTTCTAGTGGTTACAGCGGGGGGGGGGGGGGGCTGGGAGCCCGGATGCCTGGGTTCCATCCCAGCTCGGGGCGGGGGGGGGGGTTACAGTGGCTGGAGGAGCAAGGCCTGTGACCCCCCCCGGCTATGAGCCCCCCCCCCGTACTGCACAGGTCGCTGCCCCAGCCGGGACACGGAGCTAGGCGGGCCCATCAGGTGACGGGGTGGGGGGTGGGGGGCGGCTGTGGGGGGAGGGGGGGTTGTAAGCGATGTGGGAAGTGGCCACCAGAGGGCGCCCTAATACCGCTGCTGCTCCCCACTCCGATGTCAGCAATCAGGCCACAGACAGGGCTGGAGAACCCAGGAGTCCGGGCTCCCCCCGCCCCCCGCTATAACCCACCAGCCCCCCTCCCCTCCCAGAGCCGGGGGAGAGAACCCAGGAGTCCTGGCTCCCAGCCCCCCCTGCTCTGACCCACCAGCCCCCACTCCCCTCCCTGAGCTGGGGAGAGAACCCAGGAGTCCGGGATCCCCCCCCCAACCCACCAGCCCCCCTCCCCTCCCAGAGCTGGGGAGAGAACCCAGGAGTCCGGGCTCCCCCCCCCGCTCTAACCCACCAGCCCCCCCTCCCCTCCCAGAGCTTGGGGGAGAACCCAGGAGTCCGGGCTCCCCCCCCCGCTCTAACCCACCAGCCCCCCCCCCCTCCCAGAGCTGGGGGGAGAACCCAGGAGTCCGGGCTCCCACCCCCCCCTCTAACCCACCAGCCGCCCTCCCCCTCCCAGAGCCGGGGAGAGAACCCAGGAGTCCGGGCTCCCAGTCCCCCCTGCTCTAACCATCAGACCCCACTCCCCTCCCAGAGCTGGGGGGAGAACCCAGGAGTCCTGGCTCCCAACCCCCCTGCTCTAACCCACCAGCCCCCACTCCCCTCCCGGAGCCAGGGAGAGAACCCAGGAGTCCGGGCTCCCAGCCCCCCTGCTCTAACCACCAGACCCCACTCC
Source organism: Actinemys pallida (assembly GCA_023634205.1). Taxonomy (NCBI): domain Eukaryota; kingdom Metazoa; phylum Chordata; order Testudines; family Emydidae; genus Actinemys; species Actinemys pallida. Next base: position 2,216,695 of record JALMGD010000033.1, read on the forward strand.
CCTCCCAGAGCTGGGGAGAGAACCCAGGAGTCCTGGCTCCCAACCCCCCTGCTCTAACCACCAGCCCCATTCCCCTCCCAGAGCCAGGGAGAGAACCCAGGAGTACTGGCTCCCAGCCCCCCCAGCTCTAACCCACCAGCCCCCACTCCCCCTGCCAGAGTCGGGGAGAGAACCCAGGAGTCCGGGCTCCCAGCCCCCCCTGCTCTAACCACCAGCCCCCACTCCCCTCCCAGAGCCGGGGAGAGAACCCAGGAGTCCTCCCCCTCTTGCTATGGGAGGGATCCCAGCAGTGGGGTGATGGGGGGCTGGGATGCAGGTGGGGGCTGTAGGGGGAGTTCTGGGGGGGGTCTCTATAGTAGCCTGGGGGGTGGGAGCTGGGGGTGTTTCTGCCGGAAGGAGTTGGGGTTCTGGGGGGGGGCGGAGGGATCCGGGGGGGGGAGGGTCTGCGCTGTCCCAGTTCTGAGGGGGGGGGCGGCGGGATCCCAGCAGCGGGGGGGGGGAGGGTCTGCACTGTCCCAGCTGTGAGGGGGGGGCGGGGAGATCCCAGCAGCGGGGGGGGGGGGGGCGGGTCTGCGCTGTCCCCAGCTGTGATCGGGGGGCGGGGGGATCCCACCAGCTGGGGGGGGGAGGGACTGCGCTGGTCCCAGTTGGGGGGGGGCGGGAGGATCCCAGCATCGGGGGGGAGGGGGCTGTGCTGTCCCAGCTGTGGGGGGGGGGGGCGGGGGGGATCCCAGCAGCTGGGGGCGGAGGGTCTGCGCTGTCCCAGCTGTGAGGGGGGGGCGGGGGGATCCCAGCAGCGGGGGGGGGGGCTGCGCTATCCCAGCTGTGGGGGGGGGGCGGGGGGATCCCAGCAGCGGGGCGGGGGGAGGGTCTGCGCTATCCCAGCTGTGAGGGAGGGCGGGGGGGATCCCAGCAGCGGGGGGGGAGGGGCTGCGCTATCCCAGCTGTGGGGGGGGGGGGCGGGGGGATCCCAGCAGCGGGGGGGGGAGGGGCTGCGCTATCCCAGCTGTGAGGGGAGGGCGGGGGGATCCCAGCAGCGGGGGGGGGAGGGGCTGCGCTATCCCAGCTGTGGGGGGGGGGGCGGGGGGATCCCAGCAGCGGGGGGGGAGGGGCTGCGCTATCCCAGCTGTGAGGGGGGGGGGGGGGGCGGGGGGGATCCCAGCAGCTGGGGGCGGAGGGTCTGCGCTGTCCCAGCTGTGAGGGGGGGGGGGGCGGGGGGATCCCAGCAGCGGGGGGGGGGGGCTGCGCTATCCCAGCTGTGAGGGGGGGGGGGGGGCGGGGGGATCCCAGCAGCTGGGGGCGGAGGGGTCTGCGCTGTCCCAGCTGTGAGGGGGGGGCGGGGGGATCCCAGCAGCGGGGGGGGGGGCTGCGCTATCCCAGCTGTGGGGGGGGGGGGCGGGGGGGATCCCAGCAGCGGGGGCGGGGGAGGGTCTGCGCTATCCCAGCTGTGAGGGAGGGCGGGGGGGATCCCAGCAGCGGGGGGGGAGGGGCTGCGCTATCCCAGCTGTGGGGGGGGGGGGCGGGGGGATCCCAGCAGCGGGGCGGGGGGAGGGTCTGCGCTATCCCAGCTGTGAGGGAGGGGCGGGGGGGATCCCAGCAGCGGGGGGGGAGGGGCTGCGCTATCCCAGTTGTGGGGGGGGGGGGGGCGGGGGGGATCCCAGCAGCGGGGGGGGGAGGGGCTGCGCTATCCCAGCTGTGAGGGGGAGGGCGGGGGGGATCCCAGCAGCGGGGGGGGGGAGGGGCTGCGCTGTCCCAGCTGTGAGGGGGGGGGGATCCCAGCAGCGGGGGGGGGAGGGGCTGCGCTGTCCCTCCCCCCCCCGCTCCCAGTCACACGCTGCTCCCGAAATAGCGGCTCCTCCCCCTGCCTGGCAGCGCTGGCGAGGGGGGGGGGGCGGCTCCCGAGGCGTGATGCTGCCCGTGACGTCACCCCGTGTCTGCATAAAGCCCGGGGGGGGGGGCGGACGGGGACAGACGGACAGACGGGGCCGCGAGAGACCGAGGACAGACGGACGCCAGCCGCCCCCCCGCACCGCAGAGACCTCGCCTCGCCCCCTCCCCCCGCGCCCCGGCCCAGGGGGGGCTGCCCCCCGTGCCCGACCCCCCCCAATGAGATTTTTCAGGCTGACCTTCAAGTGCTTCGTGGATTGCTTCTGATCCCCCCCCCCCCGCGGCTGCAGCGACCCCCCCGCCTCCAGAGCCCCCCCGGCGCCCCTCCCCCCCCAGCTCCTCTCTTTGCAAGGGGGGGGGAGAGATTTTTAATAGCAGCCCCTTCCCCCCCCGCCAAGACCCGGATCCTGACCCCCGCCTCGTAAATTTGGGGGGCTCCCCCTCCGCCCTCCCGCAGCGCCCCCCCCCCGACCCGGATCTCCCCTCACACCCCTCTTAGAGAGGGGGGCCCGGAACCCGCCCCCCCACCGGACCATGAGCAAAGGGGACTTGCTGGGAAAACGGGGTGTACAGCGTCCCCTTGGGGGGGGGCCATGTGCCAGGAGCAGGAGGAGGGGGGGCTGATGGCGGTGTCCCGCAAAGGGGGCCGGGGGGGGGGCCCTGCCGGCCCCCCCGCTGCCCGCCGCCCCGCCGCCCCCCCCGGGAGACCTGGACCCGGCAGATGGATTTCATGATGTCCTGCGTGGGCTTCGCCGTGGGGTTGGGCAACGTGTGGCGCTTCCCCTATCTGTGCTACAAGAACGGCGGAGGTGAGGGGGGCGGGGGCGAGGGGGGAGGGGGTCAGAGGGGAGGGGGGCTGGCTGCGGGACTGGGGTGTGTGGTGGGAGAGGGTCAGAGGGGAGGGGGCTAGTTGGGGAGGGGGAAAGGGACAGAGGGGAAGGGAGGGGGGCTGGCTGGGGGAGGAGGAAGGGGCAGAGGGGGCTGGCCGGGGAGAGGGAGGGGGCTGGCTGAGGTGGGGGGGAGAGAGGGGCAGAGGGGGAAGGGAGGGGGCTGGCTGGGGGAGGAGGAAGGGGCAGAGGGGGCTGGCCGGGGAAAGGGAGAGGTGAGGGGGCTGGCTGGGGGAGGGGGAAGGGGGAGAGGGTGGGGGCTGGCTGGGGGGAGGGGAGGGGGCTGGCTGGGGTGGGAGAGGGGCAGAGGGGAGGAGGCTAGTTGGGGAGGGCAGTGGAGGGGGCTGGTTGGGGGAGAGGTGGGGGGGAAGGGAGGGGGAGGGGGAAAGAGGGGCAGAGGAGAGGGGGAAGGGGCAGAGGGGGCTGGCTGAGGTGGGGGGGAGGGAGGGGCAGAGGGGAAGGGAGGGGGCTGGCTGGGGGAGGAGGAAGGGGCAGAGGGGGCTGGCATGGGAAAGGGAGAGGGAGGGGGCTGGCTGGGGGAGGGGGAAGGGGGAGAGGGTGGGGGCTGGCTGGGGGGAGGGGAGGGGGCTGGCTGGGGTGGGGAGAGGGGCAGAGGGGAGGGGGGCTAGTTGGGGAGGGCAGTGGAGGGGGCTGGTTGGGGGACAGGTGGGGGGGGGAGAGGGGGAAGGGGCAGAGGGGGCTGGCTGAGGAGGGGCAGAGGGGAGGGGGGCTGGCTGGGGGAGGGGGGAGGTACGACACCTGTGGGGGGGGTGATCACTGCCAGTCCCTCCCCCATGCTGGGTGTCACTGCTCTGGAAGTGCAGGGCAAAGTGCAGCCTGGAGGGGTGGGGGAGGGCGAGGGGTGGGCCAGGTGTGGGGCTGGCAA